>JAVIAB010000124.1:16409483-16916983 GCA_032433765.1 Megaustenia siamemsis
GAAGGCGTGATTCTTGTGGATGTTATGCCAAGAGGAGAGACAATCAATTCACAAGCTTACATTATGACAAATAAATGAATAAATGTATTAGAATATAAATAGATAAATGGTTGAATAAATGGTTAAATGTATGTAAATTGTTGAATTGAAGAATATATAGGTGGATTAAGGATTAGGTAAATAGGCGAATGAATGAACAATTAAAACAATACATGAATATGTAAATGATGGAATGGACTGATGAACAGATTGATGAAAAGAGATGTATGGTGAATGAATAGATGGATGGGTGAATGAATAGATGGATGAATAGATGGATGAATAGATGGATGGGTGAATGAACAGATGATGAATAGATGGATGGGAGAATGAATAGATGGATGAATAGATGGATGGGTGAATGAATAGATGGATGGGTGAATGAATAGATGGATGAATAGATGGATGGGTGAATGAATAGATGGATGGGTGAATGAATAGATGGATGGGTGAATGAATAGATGGATGAATAGATGGATGGGTGAATGAATAGATGGATGAATAGATGGATGGGTGAATGAATAGATGGATGAATAGATGGATGAATATATGGATGAATATATGGATGAATAGATGGATGAATAGATGGATGAATAGATGGATGAATAGATGGATGGGTGAATGAATAGATGGATGAATAGATGGATGAATAGATGGATGAATAGATGGATGAATAGATGGATGAATAGATGGATGAAAAGATGGATGGGTGAATGAATAGATGGATGAATGAATAGATGGATGAATAGATGGATGAATAGATGGATGAATAGATGGATGAATAGATGGATGAATAGATGGATGAATAGATGGATGAATAGATGGATGAATAGATGGATGGGTGAATGAATAGATGGATGAATAGATGGATGGGTGAATGAATAGATGGATGGGTGAATGAATAGATGGATGGATTAATGAATAGATAGATGGATGAATAGATATATGTGTGAATGAACAGATGCATGGATGAATTAATGGACTGATGTATAAATGAGTGATTGGAAGAGCAATTCAATGAAAATATGGATGAATGAATCAGTGGATTAAATCATTCCTGGATAAATGTATGAATGACGGAATGTCTTGAGAGATGAATATGTCAATGATTGGATACGTGCACAGATTGACAAATAATTATATACCTGGTTTCCCGCGGTATTTGTTTGTTCAGCACAGGAACATATGGCCTCTTATAATGTGCCTGCTTAATTAAACGGCCGTGCCAGCAGTAGCGTAGAACCTGTTGTCTATAATTTGGGAGAAGTCACTACCTAAAATGATATGTTCAATGCACATCTCTGGCATTAGTTGGCACAGTTCTAGAAAGTACGCCAATTCCATGATTTCATTGCCATACATAACACTGGTTATTGGTCTTACAAATACAAGCAAGAAGGCACTAACAAGACCAAAGGGAACAGCAACAAAAAACAGCATACACAACCATAGTGTGGTGTTAACTACAGTGAAAAGAAAGGGATGGTCATACTTGTCCATAACAGTGGAGGTTGAAGACATGGCTGATGTGGAATTACTGCTAGACGAGCAAAGTGAAATCATTAACGCGTTCAGTTTGACAACGTGTATGTTGTTATATTTGATTTTCCGGAAGTCGTTGTGACAGGCTACATCTTGTAGCCGCCATATTTAGCTGAAATGTTTCTGTGTTGTGATCAAACTCATGCGCACCACCAAATGTGCTGTAAAGTGACAGTTTATATACAGGGTGAACCAAAAGTAGGCGGACAGCAAATGATCTGATTTATTTTGAGATTACATATACAATCATATAATCATATTGACAAATACAATTACATTTTGATAAACAATTATTACATTACAATTAAATTTTAAATAACCAAATTACTCTCCCATAATACTTGTTTACAAATAGCAAAAATACAGGGAAAGAGAGATAGCGGACGACAAAGAGAGAAGAGACTTCGTAACTATGTGTCGCCGCATGGTATACACGATAGCTCAGTGGTTAGTGAACTGGACTACAAAGGACAAGGGGTAGGGTTCGATCCCAACCGACGGCTTTCGGGTTCACCCAGTCTTAAATGGGTACCGGATTTTTCTGGGAAAGTAAAGCGGCGCGGGCGTAATACCGACCACATTAATCCGAAAATCATATGCCAAAGGTCTGTAAAATGTATGGGCACTAACACCACATTCCCTCTACGCCACGTGACGGGGGTACTTTACTTTTTTTTTTTTTTTCTATGGACAGAGAAATGAAAGGAACATGATCGCCTACGCTACCGGTATGACACACGAAGGTGGTGATTATGATATAGTTGTCGAACGGAAGCTTACTATTAACAATAACAAACATAAAAACAATACAAATAATAAGAAAAATGATATGTTATGATAACCATCACAGCAATTATGACGACCCAAATGTGCGGCAATTTACCCCTTGAAATATCTGGGATCTCAGAGGAGGGCACTGACGCACGTGCACGAACTCCGTTGCACGTTCTGGGATCCATCGATGTTGGCAGATTTTTGCTGACAATTTAGCTCAGGCAGCGGCCATACTCTTTTCGATTTCTAACTGCCAGGGTACGTTCTTTATCGAGCTCGAATGCACTCCGGACCTCTTGTTTTAAGCCTTTATTCGAGAGGGCTAGACATCGATTCTCACTACCAAGATAGGGCTAGACATCGATTCTCACTACCCAGAGAGGGATAGACATCGATTCTCACTACACAGAGAGGGCTAGACATCGATTCTCACTACACAGAGAGGGATAGACATCGATTCTCACTACACAGAGAGGGCTAGACATCGATTCTCACTACCCAGAGTGGGCTAGATATAGGATCTCACAACACAAAGAGTGCTAGATATAGGATCTCACAACACAAAGAGGGCTAGATATAGGATCTCACTACACAGAGTGGGCTAGATATAGGATCTCACAACACAAAGAGGGCTAGATATAGGATCTCACAACACAAAGAGGGCTAGATATAGGATCTCACTACACAGAGTGGGCTAGATATAGGATCTCACAACACAAAGAGGGCTAGATATAGGATCTCACAACACAAAGAGGGCTAGATATAGGATCTCACTACACAGAGAGGGCTAGATATAGGATCTCACTACACAGAGAGGGCTAGATATAGGATCTCACTACACAGAGAGGGCTAGATATAGGATCTCACTACACAGAGTGGGCTAGATATAGGATCTCACAACACAAAGAGGGCTAGATATAGGATCTCACAACACAGAGAGGGCTAGATATAGGATCTCACAACACAAAGAGGGCTAGATATAGGATCTCACTACACAGAGAGGGCTAGATATAGGATCTCACAACACAAAGAGGGCTAGATATAGGATCTCACAACACAAAGAGGGCTAGATATAGGATCTCACTACACAGAGAGGGCTAGATATAGGATCTCACTACACAGAGAGGGCTAGATATAGGATCTCACAACACAGAGAGGGCTAGATATAGGATCTCAAAACACAGAGAGGGCTAGATATAGGATCTCACAACACAAAGAGGGCTAGATATCGGATCTCACTACACAGAGAGGCTAGATATCGGATCTCACAACACAAAGAGGGCTAGATATAGGATCTCACAACACAAAGAGGGCTAGATATAGGATCTCACAACACAAAGAGGGCTAGATATAGGATCTCACTACACAGAGAGGGCTAGATATCGGATCTCACTACACAGAGAGGGCTAGATATCGGATTTCACTAACCAGAGAGGGCTAGACATCGAATCTCACTACCCAGAGAGGGCTAGACATCGAATCTCACTACCCAGAGAGGGCTAGACATCGAATCTCACTACACAGAGAGGGCTAGATATAGGATGTCACTACACAGAGGGGGCTAGATATCGAACCTCACTACCCAAAGAGGGCAAGGCATCGAATCTCACTAACCAGAGACCAGGGAAGGGTAAAGACACGAAGAAACCACGGATTCAAGTTTTATTTATTTATTTATTTTTTTTTTAAATATCCCGACTGGTGAAAAGGAAACCTGAACCTTCCTGTCCAGAGGCCGACTTCTTACCTCCCTTACCGTCTTAGACCACCCAGCTCTCCCACCCTACAATATATAATAATAATAATAATAATAATAATAATAATAATAAAAGGAATAGCGACAGAAAGTAATTCCATAAACATTGTAGCAGAGAATGCAGCTATCAGTGATTCAGATTTAATAATCTGCCATCACGGTAAGTAGCATCTTAGTGTTACTCACCTGATGAAGGCTTTTGTCGAAACGTCGTTGTTTATCTTGTCTCTCTACTAATTTAGCTGATAGATACAATTTAGTGTTATTTTACATACTCTCTGCAGCTCTACTCGCGGACCGGCATCGTATTTAATACTTTACATGGGTATTTGTTTCTGAAAGTCTCAGACTGGTTTTTAATTCCTCAGAAACTCCAAACCATGGATATTTCTTCCTGTAACAAAACTCGATACTACCAAAAAGACCGGTACACACAGTGCGTCTCTGGTAGATACCAGGACACATCGGAATGCAAGGCAATGAAACAACAGCCGATCAATTATCAAAACCGGGTATGCAGGTCCACAATGGAAAATACTGTAATGTATATTTAACGGCAATTAAAACAGCTACACAGTATAAAATACATGAGTAGACTGGGAGAAAAGAACACTTGGAAAGGCACTGCATTACTGTTGCTACAATTCTGACATACGAATATACTAGCCAACACAAAGTGTATTGAGAGGCAAACTTCGGTTCGCTGGTAATGTTGGAATCCATGGTTCAGATTATAAAAGAATTCCGCATAAGTGTCTAACTTCCCTAACAAAAGAGCGATAGGAATATGAAAGGAAAGGGCAGAGTTATGGAATAATTCCTGAAGTTCAGAGAAAGGGGTGATCTTGAAGATGACTGAACTAAAACATGAACTTTTAACAGATGACATCCCCCGAAACTCACAATAGCTGGACAACGGAAAGTAGAGTAGCAGTTCAACGATCAACGCCTTCTCAGGACACGCTACCCAGTTATTATGGCAGCACTTGAATACACATATTTTTTTTAGGGCTAAAAAAAAAAAAAAAGTAAAGTACCCCCGTCACGCCAAGTGACGTATAGGGAATATGGTGTTAGTGACCATACATTTTACAGACCTTAACACATGATTTTTGGGGTAATGTGGTCGGTATTACGCCCGTGCCGCTTTACTTTCCCAGACAAAAAATCCGGTACCCATTAAAGGCTGGGTGAGCCTGGAAGCCGTCGGTTAGGATCGAACCCTACCTCTTGTCCTTTGTAGTCCAGTCCACTAACCACTGAGCTATCGCGGCTCCATTTCTTTATGGTAGAGGTAAGTAAACCCCTTCAGTTCTATCAACGTATAATCACCGCTTCTTTTGTCCCATACGCCTTTTCTTCAGCGAGGCCTTAGTTCTATAAACTCATCATTGGTTCTACAGCCATCACCACAGTTCTCTATTCTACAGCTCATCCTTGGTTCTTTATAGATGTACTTGCAGTTCTCGTTTTTCTATGAACATATCCTTGGTTCTTTATAGTTGTGTTTGCAGTTCTCGTGTTTCTATGAACATATCCTTAGTTCTTTATAGTTGTGTTTGCAGTTCTCGTGTTTCTATGAACATATCCTTGGTTCTTTATAGTTGTGCTTGCAGTTCTCGTGTTTCTATGAACATATCCTTGGTTCTTTATAGTTGTGTTTGCAGTTCTCGTGTTTCTATGAACATATCCTTGGTTCTTTATAGTTGTGTTTGCAGTCCTCGTGTTTCTATGAACATATCATTGGTTCTATATAGTTGTGTTTGCAGTTCTCGTGTTTCTATGAACGTATCCTTGGTTCTTTATAGTTGTGTTTGCAGTTATCGTGTTTCTATGAACATATCCTTGGTTCTTTATAGTTGTGCTTGCAGTTCTCGTGTTTCTATGAACATATCCTTGGTTCTTTATAGTTGTGCTTGCAGTTCTCGTATTTCTATGAACATATCCTTGGTTCTTTATAGCTGTGCTTGCAGTTCTCGTATTTCTATGAACATATCCTTGGTTCTTTATAGTTGTGCTTGCAGTTCTCGTATTTTGATGAACTTATCCTTAGTTCAATATTGCCACCCTTACACCCCTATTGTTTCCATATTTTCGCACATTGTTCTATATAATTACTCTACAATTTTCCCCCATTAACTTTTAATTATCTACAATCATGTATTATTTTTTTTTAGGTTATTTCAAAAAGCATTTATAGCGCCATAGGAATACTACACTAGCACAAAAGTAAGAGTCATTACCATTGATGAAGCAAACTAAATTGTATAAAAATATTATATTTATGAAACTAGCCTTTGTTAATGCTATACTCGCTTATGAGAATAAGTAACTGAAGTATTTATTAATAATTATTGAAGAGTGACGTGGCGATTGGAGCCGCGATAGCTCAGTAGTTAGTGAACTGGACTACAAAGGACAAGAGGTAGGGTTCGATCCCAACCGACGGCTTTCGGGTTCACCCAGCCTTTAATGGGTACCGGATTTTTTTTCTGGGAAGGTAAAGCGGCACGGGCGTAATACCGACCACATTACCCCAAAAATCACGTACCGAAGGTCTGTACAATTTTTGGTTACTAACACCATATTCCCTATACACCACTTGGCGTGACGGGGATACTTTACTTTTTTACTACGTTGCGATTAATGATGAGGCAGTACACTGTGAGTCTACGATTTGTTTCCTTATATCGCGTAGTAAAATGTAGGGCGAGGAGATCTAAGACGAACCAGGGGGAGCGCACTACCAGCGAGGTACAGGAACAATGAACATCTTGTGTGATTTGACGAGTGGAACGGAACACACATGAGTCTGTCCTGAGTTGCCGACTTTATATTTATTCATTCGCTAGTACTTAATTTAATTAAATGGCATATCGTTGCACACAATAGAAATAAGAAAAAGAGTTCTTAAATGTTATGTAGAGCCAGTCTTAACATATGGATGCGAATCATGGACAATAGGACAACAGACAAGAAAATCACTGGAGTCTGTAGAAATGTGGTTTTACAGAAGAATGTTGAGAGTACCATGGACAGCTAAGAAGAGTAATGAAAATGTTATGAAGAAGCCAAGGAAAAAAGAGAGTTAATTTCCAATATTAGGAAGAAACAATCATTTTTTGGCCATGTAATGAGAAGAGAACAACTGGAATATATTGTAACAACTGGAAACATTGAGGGACGAAGAGATAGAGGGAAGCAAAGAGAAAAAATAACAGACAGCTTAAGAGAATGGCTTGGCAGGTCAACAACAGAAATGCTAAATAACTGTCGTGATCGAAAGTTGTGGTGAGACATGATCACCTACGCCAGCAGCCCGGTACTTGATGATGGTGATGATGATCGTTGCACAAGCTGAAATTACTCAAAACTGAGATGACGGATAAGGAGTGCGTTTAATTTAACTAGTTATTGAGTTATTTGCGGGTTATCATCATTGCACTCCGAACATGTCCATAGGTGCTCAGATCCCCTCCTCAGCAATTCCCTCAGTGTCCAACGACTGACAACTCCAGTTCTATGTTGGTTGAATAGTCTTCTTACACGACCACTAAGTGTCTCATTTCTGGTTGTGCCCAACTTAACTCCCATTTCCATCATTCGAAGAAGTGACGTGGATCTGTGTTTGTCGAAGTCATGTGCTCTTCCCACATCTCGGAGGGCATTGATGATGTCCGCCCGATCCACTGGTTGCCCGTCCCCAACGACAGCGCAGCTAGCCAACCTGTCCGCTCTTTCATTTTCCCGTACTCCCACATGTCCAGGGACATAGACAGAGGTGACCTTACGTATTTTGGATTTCTGCAACGACTCTACCCATTGCATGCGTACAGAGCCCGCCTCCACTTTTTTTATCATGCTCATCGAATCACTCAGTATTCATGCGTGGGTGTAGTCTTATGACTCTAACCATATGAATGCCTTAGTCACTGCCATCACCTCCATTGCCATGCTACTCGTGGTCATGACGTATGCACCACTGTCTTCCTTGACTATTCTGCCTGCCGAGCGTGCTGTAAATGCCCATGCACTTCTTTGGTGTCGTCTTACAGATCGGTCTGTAATTTAACTTAATTTAACTAGTGAGCTACAGGAACAATGTCCTTGTATTCTTCGTGTTATATGCTGTACAGTTAGAAGACACCCCGTCTAGGTGTTGTGAAGTCCATTCTTTAATTCAATAACAAATTATAAATATATATAGTTATTGTTTCGATATGTGTAAGTGACGAGCCGTTGTTAGGTGTCATACTAGTAACCAATCTTTGTTCTGAAAAATACAAACATTGAGTTGTCTGCTCAATTTTTCAGTTTGATGAAATGAACTTTACAGATATAACGTCTTCTAACTTCTGGCAGGTAATGGCATAGCTTGAATAGTTAGTAAGGCAGCTTTAGATGCGTGATATATTTATAGCGTGTAACAATAATAAAAGTATTACTGACATTTAAACCGCCAGACATCTGTTGTTAATATAAATTGTGTTTGTTTATGATTCAAAAACAGATGGAACGCAATAAAACAATGTGCATTAAACCAGCGGTCGCCTGACTTTAAAAATATGTGCGCTATTTTGCATTTAATTAATTGACTAACATATTCATAAATATATTGGGACAGCTACCCCCTATTCTTCAACGTAAAGCAATAACTGTTACCACCAAGAAAGATCTTATAAAGAGTATACCCATTCCAACATTGTACTGCCAATGCCAAACATGGTCACTGACGTCTAAGCACAAAAGAAAGCTTATCACCAGAGATGGTATGAGAAAAGTGTTTGGGATGACCAGAAGAGACAGAATCAGAAATTATATAAGAGAAAGAGTAGACAATAAGCCAATCCTAAGCTACATAAACAACACATACACTTGTTTGCTCATCTAGAAAGAATGCCGTGTGATTTCTTACCAAACGAAGCATATATTTAAAAAAAAAAAAGGAGAAGAGAGAAGTGCAAGAGGCACACCCAGAGTAAGATGGACAGACAACATGCTACAAGAGCATCATGTGCCATACCAGTTGATGTAGGCGATCATGTCCTTCCACAATCTTCTATCTACAGTTCATCGTATCAGTCCTGTTGTTGACTGTTTTCCATGCCATGACACCAAGCTATCCAGTATTTTCTCGCTTTGTCGTCCGCGATCTCTCTTTCCTTTTACTTTTCCAGTTGTAACCAAGTATTCCAACTTTGGGGGCCTCGGTAGCCGAGTTGGGAAAACCACCCGACTTGACTACCGACGTTCGGACAACCCGTGTTCGATTTCCGCTGGGAGCAGTGTGAGTTGTGCTCGTGGTTGGAAAAAAAAATACCCCCACGGTCGACCCAGCCGTTGGCAGAAATGGGTACCAGGGTTTTACCCTGGGAAGGTGAGGAATATTGGTTCGCATCTGAGTTTCGATGCTTGAGGCGACACTATACAGAAATATCCGAACATTTCTGGATAGGCGGCCGAGCACATATGGGTGTAAACTCGCGTGCTAAGACGCCGGTTTAAGTCTCGTACTTTACCTTTACCTTTATTCCAACTTTCATCTCCTCATGATGTGCCCACAAAATATCGATTGTTTCTTTCTGATATTTTTTGGGAGCTCCCTTTTTGTGTTGGCCTCTTTGAGAACTTCCTCATTGGTCTTTTTAGCTATCCAGGGAGCTTTCAGCGTTCTTCTGAGAAATCCCATCTAGGTTATCTATTTATAGTTATCTATTTACTATAGTTACTAAGTTATGTATTGTAGGATATGGTTTACATTTTTGGTTTCTCAACTAAGTGGGCCCCTGTCGATATCAATGTTTCATTGAAATAATAAGAGCAAGAAAATAAAATAGAGAAAATCACTTTTTCCTTGCCTTCGTCAACTTAATAAAGACTTTTGTTTACTAATGGAGAAGTCTTTTTTTTTTTTTTTTAAATCTATCAACAAAGATTTCATCAAGACAGCTGAAAAGCTACAGAGCATGCTGTGATCCTCTCGTGTGAGCGTGGCATGTACATCACGTAAAGATAGTAAGATATTTGAAACCTTCATCTATACATTACTGTGTCTGTCTAGGCGCAGAACTCTTTCCTATTTTCTTTGTCAGCGCGTTAAGCGTGTCATTAGTGAGTCAAGTGACAGCAAACACGACCTTGGGAAACTAACACAGTCAGAATGCAACCCAAGTGTGTAGGGCATTGATAAGGGTGTTTTATACACAAACAGTGCAGCCTACTCCCACATGAGCTCAGAAAGTGAACTCTGATAGATCGATTTTGCTGCATCTCACGATAGGTTTGAACTCACCAACAAACTCAAGAGAAATGTGATGATTTGAGACGCCGAACTTATAAATGCACGACGACATAAGGGAGGTAATAAATAAATTGAATTTCCGTATATACAAGACTCCCGACAATCTCTCGATGAACTAACCAACACACTTGGTGGCGACTGCACTGGGCATACGACTTTTATTATCACCCATATCACCAGAATTACACAGCGCTAGGCTTCTTCGACAAGGCAATAAATATTTATATTTTGTAGATTATATTTTTGTTAACCAGATATATATCCTTTTGATCGAGGCATGCAGTTAAAAAAAAAAAAAATCTTTTTTCCCCGCCGCCCCGTCGTTAAAATACCAGTTTTGTCCCGTTTTTTTATTATTATCTTTATTAATGACATCTTTTGTCCCGCTTAAACACTATAAAAATACTTTAATATTGACCGATTATAAATCATAACCTATAATCTTAGATCAATATAATACGAGGGGTGTTCAAAAGGTAATGCACCGCGCGGTTTTCACAGCTATAATAAATATAGAAGCATACGATTTTGCACACTTTAAATATCTATCTATTGACCTTTCGAGCCGTAACCGGCCCATAGGGCGTAGACCAAGATACACCTTCTCCTATATGAATTTTTGTTCTAGCAGTTTTCTTTTAAAGATATTTTATCAAATCTCGCCATCTGTCTCTGTTCTGTGCAAGCAGTTCTATCTCATTGAGGGAGCCGATTCCTGCTGCTCTTGCCTCTCTCATCAATGTTCTTCTCAGTGTCTCCCTGGGTCTTCCTCTTTTTCTTTTACCTGTTGTTTCCCATATGAGGGCTTGCTTTGCTATTCGATTATTATCTCTTCTCATCACATGTCCAACGTATGACCATCGTCTTTTTTTTATTACTGAAGATATTAGTGGTTGATTGGCGATTTCTCTAATTTCCTCGTTTGTTTTGAATTCGTTCCATTCTATACCAAGTATTTTCCTTAGACATTTATTTTCTAATGCGTTCAACTTTGTTTCTATATCTCTTGTTGTTTTCCAGCTTTCACACGCATACGTAAGGGTTGATAGTACATTTGATTTGAATAGCCTAAGTTTTGTGTTTGTGCTAATGAGTTTAAATATGGCATGCGCTAATTATGTGCTCCAAATTGCACCGCAATCTGCCCAATAAATATGACTGCACTAAACCGTTGAAATGGAGCATGTTAACAACATACTTTATAAGCAGCGAATTGTTATAACATTTCTTGTTTTAGAGAAGGAAACGGTTGTGAATATTCACAAGCGCCTATGTAATATGTATTGAAGTTTTGCAGTCGACAGGAGTACAGTAAGTCGTTGGTTCAGAGAATAAAAGAATCGGAAAGCGGAGATACGGCGCTTCTTGATAGGCTGCGCTGTGGACAGCCTGCCACAGCCATCAATGCAGAGACGTTGAAATGCGCTGAGACGCATCACTACTCACAATTGGCTTTATAGTTGTCAGTATGCATTGGTAGTTTAAATGCATTTATAAAAACTCTCGGATTCTCTAAGGTTTGTGCAAGATGGGTTCCACGAAATCTCATAAACGAGCACCGATTGCAAAGAAAAACAATTTCTTCTGAACTGTTGGAGCGTTTCAATGTTGATGGAGATAACTTTTGGCTAAGATTGTTACAGGTGGCGAAACCTGGGCACATCATTTGAACCCCAGACAACAAGACAATCAATGGAGTGGAATCGTCCCCACTTACCACGAAGAAATAAATTCAAGACATCTCTTTTAGCTGGACAGGTCATGGTCACTGTCTTTTGGGACATTGAATGCGTGATTCTTGTGGATGTTATGCCAAGAGAAGAGACAAAAACACAATTCGAAGGTGAGATGGGGAGTAGTGTTTCTTCCTCGGTGTTGTTTACTTTTACAACTCAATGAGCCTATGCAGTCTTCATCTGAATCGACGAGCTGAGATCAAATCCACATTCAGAGGGATTGGTTGATCTCATGGCAAGACACCGATCCCGAGACAGAGAGGTTTTGAGTTCAAATCCCGGCTGCGTCTGTTTGGATTTTTATCTGTGATTTCTCTCTGCGGCAACCACCCCTGATCTCAGCAGCGAGGCCCGGCTTGAAACGTCAATTACTCATCGACAGAAAAAATATTAGTACCTCCGAAGACAGAATTATCTGCTGTGCGGCGAGGGACTCCTGTGCACACGGCTGCCAGGGTAAAACGGATTAACACGCAACATTATGTTCCTAGCCGATAGAGACTTTACTCAGAGTTGAAAGTTGGCAAACGCTAGAAAAACAAAACAAAACAAACAAACAAACAAAAACCCACAGTTACCCCCCTTCGAATGTCGCTTACGAAGGACAGGCTTTTATTGATTATGGTAAGAAGCATATTAGAATCATTTGGATGTAGACATGATTCTTCTTCTTCTTTCCGTCCTCTTTTGCCTTTCAGCGTCGAGGAGTGATTTGCGGTCATTTGCTCTTCTGTTGGCATGTGCTGCTGTTGTGATTCATATTATTGTTTTCAATATTGTATCAATCCTGTTTCGTGGTCGGTCCTTGGGTTTGATGTTCTCCCAACGTTTTTTTCTTATGCTCGTTGTGTAGTGGTTTGATCTTTTTGTTTTATCACGTGGCAAAACCATTTTATCTAATGTTTCTTTTATGTATTCTATGGCGGGAATTGTTCCTAGTTTTTTTTCTCAGATTTTCATTCTTAGAGATCTGATCTCTTAGGCCGTTTCATGTCATTCGCCTTACACATTTCATTTCAGTAGATGTTATTTTTCTTATTGTTTTTTTTTGCATCTAGGGTCCAGGACTGGCATTGGTAGCATAACGTTGGAATGAAGATTGTATAGAATTTTGTCTTGTTTTGCCTCGAGTTATTTCCTTGTTGGACAATAGTGGTGATAACTACCCCATGATTTGACAAGCTTTGTTACATGTTGAGTCTATTTCAGCTACTTGTGAATTTTCATTTGTCACTAGACTTCCTAGATATTAAAATCTCCCCACTTGTTTTAGTTGTATGCCATCCATCGTTATGTTGATGTTCTGTTTCTCTTTTGTGATATTCATGACATCTGTTTTGTTGATTTTCGTGTTGTATTGTGTGCCTAAGCTGTTAAGTCTGCTCAAGTGTTCTTGTAGGTCTTCTATTTTTCCGCGCATTAGCGCCGATGACACGTTTGTTACAGCAGCAGGAATTTGGAATCATGTTATTATGCTTGGCAAGAGTAGGGTATGGCGATGGACGAAAAGGCGTTTAACTAGCGAGCGCCTTTAGACACAAGCAGACAAAATTATCGTTATCTGTGTGTGTCGATAAAAGGAAAAAGAGAAAAGGAAGATGGGGGGTGGGAGGCGGCCAGTTTAATGAGCACCCAAAGGGCACTATTTGATCGATTATGCTGACTATCTTTACAATAACGTAATGCACTTCCAAGGGCAAGTGTTCTAGATGTTTACTCATATATTCATTTTTTACCTTGTCTACATATGTCCTCTATATAACACAGCGTCAAAGATTTATATTATAAAAGACAAGTTGATTTTGTTTATTGTATGTAATATTTGTTTATTCAGTGAATGTAAATGCATGGCTTAGAATACAGAAAATAAATAAATCTGTGAGTGTTTTTTTTTTTTTTTTTTTTTGGGGGGGGGGGAATGCATTTGAGTTATAAAAATGATATAGCAACAGCGTAAAGGAGAAGCTTGCTTGTTGTACGCACTCCCAGCAGCTGTTTCCCCCATCCCCCTGGCCACATGGGATGCAGGCGCAAAGTCTCGTTGCTGAACCGACATTTCGATACCCCACGAGAACTGAGCCCTGACAAACGGACACGGCGATGAGTTACGAAGGCACGAATGGTACAGAAATGGACACTTCTGATTCAAGAAAAAGACCTTTAGATGGAGAAACAGATAATGGGGTCACCAAGAGGTCTAACCAAGGTGGAGGTTAGGACGCTTTTTCGATTGTATTTATGTAGGAGCGAAGAATTTTGCACCTTGTATTATCGATGAACGGCATCATGGCGGCTCCGAAAAATCTTGCCGGTGATAGTAAAAATTGTAATATCCCATAAGACTTATAGTTTGATCAACATTTTTAAAGCCTGAGCTAGAAGTTACACATTAAAAAATTCGCAGTAGTGATAAAGTGATTCAAAACTTATTAGCTGTCAGTTTGTTTTGTATTTATTTAATGCAGTTTTAGTCTAGACTCATAACGATCGAGTTGACATTCGTCGTAACTTGTTTCGTTTCGTGTAAGGGCATGCCTGCGCAGTTGAGTTGTGTGTCAGCTGTACTGTTGCATTATTTTTGTGTGTGTACATGCCTCAACTTTAAAATTAACCGAATTGTATATATTGCTACGTTAAAAAAGTACATATAATAGCTTTTATGCCCAAGTTAGGTGAGTTTTTTCAGCTTGACGAATCGAATGTGATAGTTATACTAGTAATAATATCCGTCTACGGAAGTTCAAGCGGTCACCTCAGCTGGTCCGAAGGGCATGCATACTAAGCGGAAAATAATGGTGTTGACCAACTAAATTTCTAAAGTTTGCGCTGCATAAGTCTGTCTGCATAATTTTAAAATAAAATCTTAATAATGTTTTGAATAATATTTTGTATAATCATGAATAATTGCCAAGGATAAACGTATTTTTAGGTCAGTGAATGATACAAATACAAGTGACATCCTGTTCGTTTGGACTTTCTGTGCAACACACCCACCCTTGCAGGGCTCAATAGCTATCTCATCTGTGATCAAGAATCACATGCACACGTGTCAAAAACAACTCTTCCTAATGTTCTAGTTTTTTGCAGTTGATTTTTAGGGCCACAAATTCTGAGGTTTTCTCCATAACATTTGCACTGGGGCAACAAGGCAGACTTTGGTCTGCCCAAAATAGTTTCTCCAGCCAGGATACCTGGGAGATCAAGACACCTAACTACAGAATGAGTGAACTTGAAGCCAGAGTATTTCAAGGTGATGATGCAATTTTAAACATTTCAACTCATCAGATGTTTTGCCATCAATCATTGCATCAACATTGATCATTGACTCAAATCATCTGCATTCTTCAGTGGTTTGAAATTGATTTCGTTCCTTCATTTCCCTCCCTAACCTAGTGGCTCATTCATGAGCATGATTAAGTTTGTAATGGTTGTAAAACAAGAATTAGAAAACAAGCAATATCAGTTATTATAGTGGATGATACATTTGTCTTTCACCCTTAAATATTATTTACAATGTTACCTTTTTTTGTAGTTGATTCCATACCTTAGCCACAAATATGCCCAAGCTTGAGGTTGACAAATTCTACTAACTGTCCTCCGTCTTAATGGTATGTATGACTGAAAACTGAGTAGTATGTACAGTACAGCCGGCTGGTTCATATGGAAGTGTCATTTTGAACATTTAGCACTCTCTGAGGTCAGTTTGTTCACAATTCTTAGACCTACTAATGAGCTTAGTAACATTAGGAAGAATATTTTTTTTCTAACAGTGACAGGGCTACTTGTGTTTAATAGGATTTAATGTGATATCTATTGTCGATAAAATGTAAATAAGAGATAGAAACTGCGAGAAAGATTAAAGCTGCATTTTTTTCTGTATTTTATATATTTTTTGTGAAGTAAATAAAATTAACATTTACACTAACATCGGTTCGTTATTCAATAGAGCTAAATTACTTTACACAATATTATGTGGAAACCATGCACAATTCATAACCATTGGTGTCATTGCATTTTGGTCATTTTCACCATTGATGCATCCGTTCATGCCACCGCCATTAACCGCTTCTCCATTGATGTCAACATTGTGCAACTACTTCGTCACTGTTACCAAGTTTTTTTTTTTCGTTTTATCATATTTAATTGTCATTTATTGCTCTTTGAAATGTTACCCACCTGTGTTTATCTCACTGTGCATTAATTATTAAAATGATAATTAGATTTTAGTTATCATAACCAACAGCTACAGATAAACAATATAGTTTTGCGAGAAATGATGCTTTACAATTTTATGAAACATTTGAATTGCTTTTCATTTTTATAACACTTTCTGTTTAATTTAGTTTAATTTTATTTTATTATTTATGTAATATTGATTATGTTAATAATTGCTAGAATAAGGAAAAGCAAATAAGCAGCCATTCCATCACCTGTTTTTAAATCTTGTTCAACTGCATCGGTCACACTAGAATCAGAATGGAGCTTACAGAGCTACTAGCACTCCATGTCCTGTCTGTTGTAGGCTTGTTAAAGAACTGTTAACAAGAAAGAAATGCTTCCAGAATAGTCATGATTATCTCATTCACATCAGTTTTTTATTTCTAAATTTATTAAGTGTGAGCTTCATGTGGCTTTTTCACTCAGGTTATTCGTGTGAGTTTGGAATCCAGAAGACTGCATGACAGTCAGGAGATTTTGTATCTTACATATAGTTGTGGAAGAGACATTCATCATTGCTGTAAATGGTAATGTCACAAATGACATTGAGAACTATTTGTATCATTGAGTATCTCTGAGTCTGTGTTGCATTAGTGAATGTGGTGTGTATACCAAAGACACTTTTCTAGATTGGAATAACAAAGTGACCCTGTTTAAATGTCTGTTTTAAAAGAAAAACTATTTCTGGTTTTCATGTACACATTTCTCTGCAGAGTTACTTTGAACTTTCATAACTTTAAGAAATCAGATTATTGTTCTTTAACCCTAGATTACGATTCCGTTGTAAAAATGACTGCCTCAAAAAAAAATTCTTGAAATTCCAGTCAAAAATGTTATAGTTTGCTGTGGACAAACACCCCCCCCCCCCCCCCCCCCCCCCATCGCGGCTCCCAAATGTCACATAAGTCACTGTAATTTTTACAACGGTATTGTGAAAACATCACGACAGATATGTATCATAATCTAAGGTTAATCTTTCTTGGTTGTCTGCTTGTTCTAGGCCACTAATAGTACTAAGAGAAGTATTTAAAGTTGGGAAAAGTTATTATTTTTTTTAAAAATATCCTCACTACCCCCCCCCCCCCCCCCCCACCCCCCCCCCCCCCCCCCCCCCCCCCCCCCCAATTTTGTGTTTCTCTCATATGTTAATATTAAAATATTTTTACCACTATTCCTAGCTTTTATTTCTCTGTTTTGACCAGTGTTGGGTGCGTTGAATCTGGCACAATGATTTTATTTTGTTTTTTAGGATCATGTTTAACTGTATTTATTAATACAGTTTTTCTTTGTGTTGGTGAATATTGGCTAGTAATGTGATATCTGTATATTTCAAGTCTTTCAGTATGGAAAAAATACTGTCCAACACGTTCTTGTACAAATAAGAGGTAAAGGCATCAAGATGCACAGAAATGCGAATCTCATTAAAGCTGATGATAATAATGAAAAATTTTATTTTAAAGTAGAAATAATCTCTTGTGTTTATCTTGACATCTTGTCTGTAACAGACCGGGAAAAGAAAAACGCTAATAAAAACTTAAGGATAGATGTTTTCTTTCTGGTGGTGATGTTAAAATCTAAATGAATGTGTTTTTTTTTTAAGGACTGCTTGCTTTATCCTTTCTTATACTAGGATTGTAATTTTGTGTGTGTTCCTTTTGCATATGGTGGTAGAACTCATCCTTTGCCTCTTTGTCATCAGTTGGTGCAAAGTTTTGTATGTAAATAGTGTTGATGATTCTAGCTGAAAGTTGACTCTACTCAATCGACTTCTGAGATCATCACACACTCAAACTGTGATTACGTAGTCTCTGATAAATACTGCTGTTTGTTAACAGGGTTTAATTTCACAGCTTACAACAATAACCTGATTTCTTCTAGGCACTTGGTAATATCCGTCCTCTATTGTATTGGAATGGTCTTGCTTCCACTTTACTATGTAGCTGTCTAGGATGATAAATTATGCTTTCTTCTTAGATGTCTGGACATGTTATGCTTTCTTCTTAGCTGTCTGGACATCTTGACCCACTTGCGTGAGCACTGTAGCATGGCTTGAGATCCATTGATGTGGTTACATTTTGGCTACTCTTATATTTTTAATCTGCCAAGGGTTCCTTTAAGTGTGTGAGTGCACACAAGACCTGTTTTTTTTTTTTTTTTTTTTTTTTTTTGGGTCATTATCCAGGACTAGACATCAGATCTTACTGAATACCCAGACACCATGAGAGAGTAATGCCATGGATTAAATATTTTTTATTTTTGTAAAAGTATTCCCACTGGTGGAATTGAACCTGGGACATTCCTGTCCTGAAGCCAGCATCTTAGTTCTGGACCACTCAGTCCTCTACCACAAAATTGCTTCACTTTAGTTCTTTGGTGCTGTTTGATCTAAAGGGACTAAGCGATCTTTGATTTTAGTTTTGCTGACTGGACCTTTCTAGATGAGGAAAGCATGAAGTAACGGTTCCCTCATACCTTACTAGTTGTATGGGGAATATGGTATTGGTGCCTAAATTTTCCCATGATCACAACACATTTTTGTGGTCAGTATCATGCCATTTATTTCCCAGAAATATCTCTGACTTCCAATTTAGAGACCCAGGAGCCTCCTTGTCGCTCTGCCACTTCTGGGAATTAAACCAGGACCCTTCTAATCTGGAAGTGAGCACACTAACCTCTCAGCAATCAAGGTTTTTTTTTCTAAACTGAATACTATGTGAAGGTTTTCTTCTCATTTACTCAGCAAAAAGTTTGTTAGATCTACTAAGGGTGTCCTCTGGAACTGGCCACTGGTCATTAATTCTTCCTTTGTCCACAGTGCTAATGCTAGGTCATTTGCATATGATACAGAATGTATTCTGGTCAGGACATCTTCCGCAATATCATGTATAAAGATTAGAGAAAAGTAGGGATCAATACTAATTTTACTGTCTCATTCTGTCTTAAATATTCTCTGTACATGAACTATAGTCTCTTTTTCTACCTTTTAGCTCCCAGTGGAGCATAGGTCTTCAACAAACACTTTCCAAGTCGTTCTGTCTTTTGCCATTCTTTTAAGATCATTCCATGTCTTCCCCATTACCTTCATCTCTGCTTCTATCTGTCTTAACCAAGAATTCCTTGGTCTTCCTCTTTGTCTTTTCCCCTGGGGGTTCCAAAAAGGGCCTGTTGTGTAATACTATCATTTGGCTTCCGTAGTGTGTGTCCTATCCAGCGCCATCGTCTTCGTTGTATCTCTTTATCCACTGGTGTTTGGCTGGTACCTTTCCATAATTCTATGTTAGTGATTTTGTCCTGCCATTTCCACCCTTTTATTGTGCGTAAGCATCTATTAATGAAAGTCTGTGTCTTCGTGATTGTCAGTTTTGTTGTTCTCCATGTTTCACAGCCATATGATAGGACCGCATTAACATTTGAGTTGAAAATTTTTATTTTTGTATTTAATCTAATTTCTTTGGATTTCCATATGTTTCCCAGTGCAATGAAAGCTCCTCTTGCTTTTGATATTCTTATTTGGTATCATTTTCTGTTCCTCCCTCTTTATCTATATTACTGCCCAGATATATGTAAGATTGTACATCTAATAGAGGTATTTCTCCTAGTTTTATTTGGTTATTGCCAACTGTATTAATTCTCATAATGTTGGTCTTATCTCTATTAATCTTCAGTCCTAGCTGTTGTGATCTCTCATCAAGTATGCTAATTTTATCCTGCATCTGTTGATGGCTGTGTGATAGGAGAGCTATGTCATCAGCAAAGTCTAAATCATCAAGTTGTTTGGTCAGTGACCACTAGATTCCATTTCTGTTGTTTTGAGTTATTTTCATAATCCAATCTATGGCCAGTAGAAAGAGAAATGGAGACAGAAGGCATCCCTGCCTTACTCCTGTTCTTATTTCAAATGCTTCTGTAAGCTGCCCTTCATGCACCACACTACATTTCGTTCCTTCATACATTGTTTTTATCAGGTTAAACTTTATGGGGATTCCATAATGACTCCGCAACTTCTAAAGCATTCTTCTGTCTAAACTATCAAATGCCTTTTCGTAATCTATGAATCCAATATAAAGTGGGGATTTTAGTTCTAAACTTTGTTCAACTATTATACGTAGAGTAGTTATTTGATCAGCACATGATCTGCTTGTTCATCTCTCAAATGTTTCTCTATGGCCTCTTTTAGTCTCTCCAGAATGATTCTGCTTAATATTTTTCCTGGCACTGATAATAGCATAATTCCCCTATAATTTGTGCACTCCAGTAAACTTCCTTTCTTTGGTAGTTTGATCATATAACCTTCTTTCCAGTCTTTAGGTATTTCTTCCCTCTCCCAAATTTTATCTAATAGATTATGTAGCATCTTGGTAGAGGTGTTAACATCTGCTTTGATGGCTTCCGAAGGAATTTCATCTGGTCCTGTGGCTTACCATTTTTTAATAGTTTGATGGCTTTCATTATTTCTTCTTTACTTGATTTTTCACAGTTAATGTGTAACTCTTCTTCTGCTGGTAGTATATCTGGAGGATTATTTGAGCCGGGTCTGTTCAAAAGTTTTTCAAAGTGCTCTTTCCATCTCTCCATTTGTTCCCTTATATTACTAAGCAGATTTCCTTTCTTATCTTTAATAAAGGCATTGCTCTGTTTGTATTTTCCACTTAATTTCTTTGTGCTGTTGTACAGTTCTTTCATATTCCCTTTATTTGCTGCTTCTTCTGCCTCTTTAGCTAGTTCATCTATATATTTCCTCTTATCCCTTTAATGCATCTTCTCACTTCTTTGTTCACCTCTGTGTAAGCTTCCTGTGTCTTGGTTTTATTACTTCTCGTTTCGCTTTTATTTGTGTCTGCTTTCTTGTTCTTTCTTTCTTTAATTTTGTCCAGGGTCTCTGCTGTCATCCATGCTTTATTCTGGCGTTCTCTTTTCCCTAGTGTTTCTTCGCATGTCTCTTTCCATATATCTTTTACCTGTTCCAATGATCTTCTATATTTATTGTATTTTCTAGTTGTTGGAGGACTTGGTATTTGTTTGATATTGTGACTGCAAATTTATCTTTAATTCCTTGTTCTTTAAGAAACCCTACATTGAAATACTTTCTACCCTTATTCGTTGTAGTATACCTTTTTAGTTTAATTTTAAGTTTGGCCATCAGAAGATGATGATCCGAAGCTACATCTGCCCTTCTATATACTTTTACATCCTGTAAGGATGACTTAAACTTATTATTAATACATATGTGATCAATTTGATTTTTCGTTCTATGATCTGGTGACACCCATGTAGCTTTGTGTATTCTTTTATGTTGGAATATTGTTCCTCCTAGGCTCACTTGATTAAGGGCGCAGGAATTCACAAATATCTCTCCATTCTCATTTATATCTCCAAGTCCATGTTTTCCCATAATCTCTTCGAAGCCTCTGTTGTCTGATCGTACTTTAGCATTTAGGTCTCCCATCAAGATTATAATATCCTTGGCTCGTCTTGCATCTCTGACATTGTAGCTGTTTATCATCAGCTATTTCTGACTTACTTGTTTTGACTTTGAAATGCCAAGGGTTCTTGAATGTGGTCAAATGTATTCTAAACCTCCTGTTTTTTGCTGGTTGTCTAGAGGATTAAATATCTTATCACACTGTGCATGGATCAGGGGAGGGTAAAGCCACAAAGAAAGCATTTTCATTTTGAAAAGCTCCCGCAGCCTATGGCAAGATTTGAACCTAGGACCTCCAGTCCAGAGGCTGATTTACCTCTAGTTATTATTTTGGTTCTCTCTGTCCAATTTCACCTGCTTTTGCTTTATTGTTTCTTTTTACTTCTGTTATTTGCTCAATATTCTCATGTCTTTGCCAGTTCTAACATTTCAGACACCTACTGTCTACTCATATTTTGCGATTAGGACAGGTTAGGTCAGGGGCTTCTTGACAGCATTTGCCATTGTGACATTTCTGAGTTCCAAGCCAGGACCACTCTGCTTCACAATGTGATTTTATGTCGTTACTGTAAGGTTTGGGTGTCCGGTTAGCGCAATCGATAGGCGGTTGGCTTACCACGGCAACAGCTGGGGTTCGTACCCTGGCGAGGACACCTGGGTTTTACTAATTCCCTAAAAATTAGTGGGAGCCGCGATAGCTCAGTGGTTAGTGAACTGGACTACTACGGACAAGGGGTAGGGTTTAATCCCAACCGACGGCTCCGGGTTCACCCAGCCTTAAATGGGTACCGGATTTTTCTGGGAAAGTAAAGCAGCACGGGCGTAATACCGACCACATTACCCCAAAAATCATGTGCTGAAGGTCTGTAAAATATAGGGTCACTAACACCATATTTCCCTATACGCCACTTGGCGTGACGGGGGGTACTTTACTTTTTTACTGTAAGGTTTGTCTTTCGCATGTGGGTACAGTTGTTGGCCATATGTTGCAACTTCTAATCTGATGAATCTGGTTGTCTGATCCTACCTGCCTAGGCTGGTAGAATCTGTCAGGAATGAAAGTCTCACACTGGTATTTCTCTGGAGGTGGCTAGGGTATAGATGTTGGCAATTGTAAATTACTTCTCAATTGTTAATCTGTTGTATTATTTCTTTTGTGTTATGTTTTTTTTTCCACAGTAAGATATTTGTGATAAGTTTACACTAATATTTGTGCTTAGGGAAAGGATGGTAACATACTGAATCAAGGAAATAAATTTTTTTTAAAATCACGATTATGGCAAGTTAAACTAATATTTGTGCTCAATGAAAGATGTTAGCATACTGAAAGAAAGAAAGAAATATGAATTATCTAATAAGGTGCAAAGTGCAATTTTCTAATTCCTTTATGTGGCACCAGTAGTCCTCAGACTTTCACACTTCACTGTTTACTTTAAGTACAACAACCCAGGATAAATACATTTATAATACATATTAAACACAAATTTTGTAATTTTCAGTGCCATGGTTGGTTATGACCACTCCTTTGTATTAAAAAAAATTTTCCTTGTGATTTTAAATATAATATGTTTTGAAGATTCTGTATGCACATTATTTGTTTTTAATTATATAATACATGCTAAGTAGAGAATCAGCAATTTAACTATATACAATTTATACATTAAGTCTAGCAATTAACAAATATCAGCAGTTTTTTTTCCCCAGCATGAATTTGCTGAACTCCTGTGTGGCTTGTCACTTCTTATTATGTCTCCCAGATTGTAAATCACTGAAATTAATGTACAAGTGGTCTAGTGAGATTTTTTTTTTAAAATGCCAAGTTTGTTGCAATTTTCAGTCTTTCGTTAATTTATATTTTACCTTGCAGTCCTACATTATGGAAATACAGCAGGAGGTTCATGGCAGACTTCAGAAGCATTGCAGGGACAAATGGGATCAGGCGAGGGAGATGCCTCGGCCTCAGAAGCAGGAAGTGAGTGGATCTGTATATCAGTTCTGAATCTTAACAGGATTTTTATGGCTGTTCTGATAATGATTTATTCAGACTTTTTTGTTAAATATTTAGTAATATATTTCTTTATAACAGGGTTGAGTTGTTTATTACTAAATCATTCTTTCTTTGATGTAATGCCTTTTTTAGAGACACATTTATACTGTCACCATGACTGCTCTGGTTGAATTAGTTATAAATAGTATCTCTTTACTTCTAACAATGTAGATAAGCATGAATTTTTGTTGTTGTATTATTTCTAGTCCATTTCATAGCTTATATTCATTTTAACCCAAATGACTTTTAATTAATTAATTAACATGAAGTTGCTATCTGGAATATCTGAGATGACAAAGACCTTAAATGTTTTCAGCACAGATTGAGAGATATAGTGGTTAGCCTATTTTTTTTTTTTGGGAGGGGGGGGGGGGGGGCTTAACCAATCCTAGCTTACGAATTTCTTGAAAATTTGTGGTGACATTTATTTAAAAAAAAACAAAAACCAGCCCCCTTTCTACAATACTGTCATACTTTTGATCATGCACTTTAAACAAAATTCCAACACCAAAGGAAACAAATCCAACACTCAGGTGTCACCGGAAGTAGTAATTTGGGGGGGGGGATGTTTGCCTGGAGCAAACTCTCAAATTTCTAGAATATGTGAGGGACAACACAGAATCAAACCTTATATATAAATATAAACAAGCAAATAAAACATCAACATAGCGATTATATGTTAGACTATCTGAGATGGAAAAAATATGTTAAAGCTACCTCCCTGGCAATTCTTGTCAGAAACGAGGTCAACGACCAACTATTTTAGCCTATGCTATGCATACCCCTATCCTCTTATCTTGTGAACTCCTGACAGGAAGCATTTACATTGTTTAAATATTTACTCTTTTTCTGACCTGCTTTTGATGTTGAGTTACATACATATGTAATTGTAAGTTATTTGTTATTACTTCAAGAAGTTGATAGTTCATCTTGAGATGATGTTGATTTGATTGATTGTGAAAAATCTGTCTATTTCTCTCTACTCGCCTTCCAACTTCAGGGATTCTTATTTCATTATTTATGTTGGAGCATTGTTCATCATACATTCCTAACCTCTCACTGGATACTTCTCTCCGCTTGATACTTTCTGATGCTCATTCTCTATCTGTCCACTTCACTTGTATGGGTACAGAAAACTCAGATCTCCGGGTAACAGCTAAGAATACAAGTTTATTGGGTTATCAAATTGGTAATTCATTCATTGGGTGCCGTCTGCACATCAAGATTTTTTCTACCATGGAGCATTGTTTTACTGTGTCCTCTTGTCCTGATGGTGCATGTTGTAATAGCTTCACTTGTCCATCTTTTTGATGTTATCAGTCCACTTTAGTCTTGGTCTGCCTTTTGCCTCATCTACCTTGTAGCTTTCTTTCCATGAAGACTTTTAGAAGGGTGTTATGTCTTTTCATATGTCCAAAAAATTTCATTTGTCTATTTCAAATTGTGTTAGGTAGTTATTTTTTAATTTTCAGCTAATTCAGAACTTCCTTGTTTGTCTTCTTTTCCTTCCACCCAATTCTCCCAATTTTTCTGTAGATCGACATTTCAATGACTTCAATTTTCTGTTCTGTTTTCTCATATGACTCTGTTTCTTTCTGCACCATACAGGAAGTAATTATAGTTTTTTTTAAATTTGTAGTTTCTGTTCCATCAATTGTTATAAAATGTCAAAGACAGCTATATTGTTGAACTCTTTCTAGGTTCGTTCTTTCTACTTCAATGTCTCCTTGTTTATTTTGTGTCTTTTCTCTGCTGATAATGACTTTTAATGTTTTAAAATAACTTATATCAGATGAAGCAATCATCATTTTTTGGCCATGTAATGAGAAGAGAACAACTGGAATATATTGTAACAACTGGAAAAATTGAGGGACGAAGAGATAGAGGGAAACAAGGAGAAAAACTAACAGACAGCTTAAGAGAATGGCTTGGCAGAAGGTCAACAACAGAAATTATAAATAGCTGCCGAGATCGAAAGTTGTGAAAAGTCATGATCACCTACGCCAGTAGGTCTGGTACTTGATGATGATGATTATATCAGGGGATTTCAATGCAAAGGTAGGAACAGCTAAAGTGAAAAATGTGACTGGGAGGCATGGCCTTGGAGAGGGGATGGATTGATAGATTGGGCAAAGACACATGAAATGATTATAGGTAACACCTGGTTCAAACAACACCCTAGGCGACTATGGACATGGCAAAGCCCAGACAAAAAAGTACACAATCAAATTGATTTTATACTGGTACAGAGAAGATTCAGGAATGGGCTTAACATCTGTTAAAAACAAGGCCAGGAGCAGATTGCAATAGTGACCATGTACCAGTAGTTGGAAAGATAGGAATAAAACTTTGGAAGACACGCACAGACATCACCAAGAAATATAAAATTAGAACTAGATATGCTAAGAGTAGATAAACAGATGAGTGATAAGTACAGCATGATAGTACAAAATAGATATAATGCTATTGAGAAAATACAGGACATCCAGGAACAGTGGGAAATGCTCAAACACTCGATTCAACTAACATCAAAAGAAGTAATACCAGTGACTAAAAGAATCAACAAAAAGAAATGGATGACAGAAGAAATATTACAACTAATGGACGAAAGAAGAAAACATAAGAAAGAAGAACGGACATACAAAATATTGCACAAAGAGATCCAAAACAAATGCAGAGAAGCATAAGAAGGATGGTTAAAACAGAAATGTGAAGAAATGGAAAAACAACAAAAGAAAGACTCAAAATTTATGCACAATCAGTTAAATGAATCAGTTGAATGAACAGGAAGAAAAGAAGTCCAAGTTTCAGGATGTGTGAAATCAAAGGAAGGATATATAATAATGGGACAGGAGAAGAGAATGGAAAGATGGACAGAATATATCAGTCAACTCTATGATGATGAAAGACCAGAATTAAACAATTCAGATGAAGACACAGGACCACCAATAATGCAGAGTGAAGTGGAGGACGCAATTCAACACATGAAAAGGGCAAAGCTCCAGGTCCTGACATAACAATCGAAGAGATAAATGCATTAGGAGAGCTGGGAGTACAAGTCATAACAAAACTAATCAATGACGTATATAACACTGGACACATACCTGAAGATCTACTAAAGTCTATCTTTGTAGCCATACCGAAGAAGTCAGGCGCCACTGATTGTGAAGACCATCGCACTATTAGTCTCATGAGCCATATGACTAAAATATTACTAAGAATAATCATGAGACGTGTAAGGAACAAAATAAAACCAGAAATAAGTGAGGAACAATGTGGATTTGTGGAAGGAAAGGGCACCAATAATGCAATATGCATCTTAAGAACATTGATAGAAAGATCTATAGAGGTAAAGAAAGATCTGTATATGTGCTTTATAAACTACACGAAAGCATTTGACAAAGTAAAAACATGTGGAGATAATAAATATGCTGGAGAAATTAAGCATTGATGGCAAGGATCTGCGAATCATAAAAAACATGTACTGGCAACAAACAGCAGCTATACGAATTAACAACCAAACAGGACAATTCCAATATATAAAACAAGGAGTCAGACAAGGCTGTGTTCTGTCGCCGGATTTGTTTTCACTTTACAGCAAACATATTATGAGATCATTAGTAGACAAAAAAGGAATTGAAGTAAAAGGTCACAACATAAATAATTTATGAAATGCGGATGACACAGTCTTTATAGCAGAGACAGAGAATGAGCTACAAGAAATGATAGATATAATAGTAAAAGAAAGCAACAAGAAAGGTCTCAGTCTGAATAGTAAGAAAACAGAAGTAATGGTTATATCGAAGAAACAATCATAACATCATGCAGCATAAAATAAACAAGACAAATCTGAAACAACTGCAACGTTTGAAATACTTGGGCACAGTGATAACATCAGATGGAAGATGCAACACAGAAATAAAAAGCAGAATAGTTCAGGCCAAAATAGCATTTCAGAAAATGAAAAATATCTTATGCAACAAATCTATGTCAATAGAAATGAGAAGAGTTCATCAATGCTATATAGAACCAATTCTGACCTATGGAAGCGAATCATGGACAATAGACAAACAAATGAAAAGACGATTACAGGCCACAGAGATGGGATTTCTCAGAAGAATGTTGAAAGTTCCCTGGACAGCTAAAAAGACCAATGAGAAAGTTCTCAAAGAGGCCAACACAAAAAGGCAGCTCTTGAAAAACATCAGTAAGAAGCAATCAACATTTTTCGGGCACATCATGAGAAGAGGAAAGTTGGAATACTTGGTTACAACGGGCAAAATAAAAGGAAACAGAGATCGCGGACGACAAAGAGAGAAAATACTGGATAGCTTGGTGTCATGGCATGGAAAACAGTCAACAACAGAACTCATACGATGCACTGTGGATATAAGATTGTGGAAGGACATGAACGCCAACCGGTATGGCACATGATGATGATGAATCTTTTAAATATTTATTTCCAGTCCACATTCTTGGCTTGACCTGTTTATTTTGTTCACTAGTTTTTGTAGGCCTTCTGGATTTTCTGTCCTCAGTTCCTTTATAAACCTCTACTGAAACACCAACATTCAAGTTATCTTTTATGATACCATGGTTAGTATCATTGTTGTCATACTTGGCGTCACTACATTTTTGTGCTCCAAGCCAATATCGAATACTTCTATGAGAACACAAATGTCTTCATATTTTTCAGCATCCAAATAACTGAAATCATACATATTTCTATTGTAATCGTTCATTACATCACCGCAGACACAACATTTATGTCATTTATAAAACTTTTTCCACAAACTCAATAAGCTGTAGAAAATAGCAGAAGATCAAAATGCCTAGGAACCTGTAAATGATGGAAGAAAGGTTTTTTTCACATCGGAATCACATAAAAAAAATCTGCCATAGGTTGGTAAGTTCATCTGGCGATGAGACAAGTAGTAGTCAGCAGCAGCTCCTAAATAGTTAGTGATGGCATCTATAAATTGTTGTTTTGTAACTTTCTATCTGTTTGGGGTGCTGAATAATTAGGAAATGGTCATTCTGGTGAACTAATATCAGAACAAGCTGTCAGATAGTGCTCACTTTATTTGGTGACTGATGAGTTAGAAACAAACAAATGAAAAGACGATTAGAGGCCACAGAGATGGGATTTCTCAGAAGAATGTTGAAAGTTCCCTGGACATCTAAAAAGACCAATGAGAAAGTTCTCAAAGAGGCCAACACAAAAAGAGAGTTCTTAAAAAAAACATCAGAAAGAAGCAATCAACATCTTTTGGGCACATCATGAGAAGAGGAAAGTTGGAATACTTGGTTACAACGGGCAAAATAAAAGGAAAGAGAGATCGCGGACGACAAAGAGAGAAAATACTAGATAGCTTGATGTCATGGCATGGAAAACAGTCAACAATAGAACTCATACGATGCACTGTGGAAGGACATGATCGCCATCCGGTACGGCACATGATGATGATGAGTTAGATTTCAATATTGAGTATTGTGAAAGTAAATGCTGATGTGTATGAAGTATCAGTTGATAACAGTGACATTGTCATTTGGGTTATCTTCATGTGTATCTATTTTGAGAACAGACCGACTACACCATTAGGAGCATATAATACTGCATTTCTGTGTAAATATTGTAACAATTATTTGTCAACAGCACTAGCACAATATAAGAGAAGGAGGAAGTGATAATCAGTCAATCTGACATAATGATATGAGTACGTGTCAATGTCTGAAAGGGCTGACAAATGCACAACAAGCAGTATTGATTCAACTTGCATAACAAACAATACAATAAACCACCTCTCTTGAGTTTATTGATCTTTACAAAGTTCAACTTCATTGATGTTGGTCATGATGCAATATCATACTCGAAAACTGATCTCACACTGTGTTCTCATCTGCTTCAACAGTTGTGTCAATGAGTTCATTATTGCTATCCTTCATTTTGCCTCCCTGTGACTTCCCTCTGAGATGTCCACTTTAACTTCTTCTACTTTTCTCTTTCACTGATACCTAAAAGGTGTCGTGGTTTATATCATTTGTCGTTCTTGTGCTGCTCGAATTGTCTGAATTAGTGATTTTCCTTTGTTGTTACATGTCTCTGTCACTGCATCTATCCATCTTCTTCTGGTTCTTCCTCTTGGTCTTTTTCCATGCATTCTCGAGAAGAACGCCCTTGATGGTGATTGGTGAGGATTCATTCTGACCAGGTGGCCAAACCATTTAAGTTGTTGTTGTTCTATATATTCTTGGCAGGGTTTTGTTCCTACCATTTTTCTTATGGTTTCATTTGGTATTCTATCTCTTCTTGTGTTGTTTGTTACTTTTCTCAAGCATCGCATCTCACATTTATTGATCTTTCTTAAATGTGATTTAGAAAGGGTCCATGTTTGACTTTCATAGCACAAAGTTGGTATGAAAATGTTATTTATCATTTGTTGTTTAGCTGGCATAGAAATGTTTGGATGTCTTAGCAATGGTGAAAGCTGGTATGTGACAGCATTCGCTTTTTGTATTCTCATGTCAATTTCTCTGTCTAGTTTTCCATCTTCTGTGAACATTGTGCCTAAATACTTGAATTCCTCTACTTGTTTTATTTTTTTATCTTTGATCTTGATGTTTAATGGGTGTCTTAATTTGCTTATTCTTATAGCCTCTGTTTTTGCTGTGTTAATTTTCATACTGTAGTTTGTGCAGCTTTTATCTAGAGATGTTAAATGCTGTTGTAGCAGGTTTTCATCCTCATATATTAGGCATTGGTCATCTGCGAAGAGTAGCTCATTGATGTTGGAGTTTTCTACCTCTATGTTATTATTTGATTTGTCCTTGTTGTTGGTTGTTTCCTGATTTATTTTGTCCATATATATGATGAAGAGGAGTGGTGAGAGGACACATCCTTGTCTTACTCCTGTTGTAACCTGAAACCATTCTGACAGACCTTCCGATGTTCTGACGGCACTTTGACTGTTTTTATATAGTGCTATTATATTTTCTAGTAGTTGTCCACTTTAACTAATTCCTAAATATTTATACAGGTTTAGTTTTATTTTGGAATGTCTTGAGATTATTTTATTTTGATCATCATCAGTTCAACTGATCAATACACTCTGCCATTCTATTTTGTTATTTCTGTATTAACTTCATTTTTCTTTCTGACCCAACATCTTGGTTTTGTAACATTGGCTTATTATCTGAATAGCTGTCTTTGTTTGTTTCAAAATGTTTTCCACCGGACTGGTGTGTACTGTTTGCAGAATTATATGTCTGTAGACTTCTTTCCATTGCCAAACACATTTTTATGTTTTAAATGAAACCATTTGTGTTTCAAATATGCACACAAATATTTTAATAATTTCTCTTAAAAATAAGGAAACTCATTTCCTTGTTGATTGTTGTCCATTTATAGATTGCATGTTCTCCTATGCATATCTTGTATCCACCATCAAGATCAAGTTGTTCAGTTACTTCTCTCAACATGGTGTTCTAAAGTTACACTCCCAAGACATCTGTTTCTGTTTTCAGACTGATTATATCGTCATGCTTGCTTTCAGAACATTTTGTTGTCCATTTGTCATTTTATGTTATTTATTTATTAGATACATCTTTTTTTTTACTTTTACTTTTTATGGTAGGTCATCAACCGGGTTCAAGAACCATGTGCATCTATATTCTATTTGTATTTCCTGCATCTTTTTTCTATTTGTATTTCCTGCATCTATATTCTATTTGTATTTCCTGCATCTATATTCTATTTGTATTTCTTGCATCTATATTCTAATTGTATTTCCTGCATCTATATTCTGTTTGTATTTCCTACATCTATATTCTATTTTTCCTGTGTGTTACCGGGGCCTCATTATAAGTAAAGAATAGTGACACTGTGACCTTCCAAGCATGTCATAAGAGGCGACTAAGGACGTTGATTGATGGCTTGACAAGCTGTCATTGTAAAAAGTGTTGTTATGGAAACCGAGCCATAGATTTTAGAATCAGTGATATCTGCAAATATGTGCCATTTTGGCACACATGGTTTCTGTTTTTGAGATTGTGGTTCTGCCCTATATGCCGTCTTCAGCTAGAAAGGACAATAGATAGAGATAGATATTCTATTTGTATTTCCTGCATCTATATTCTATTTGTATTTCCAAGTCTCTTGTATTGTTCAACATCCAGCTGCAATTGTTTCCTTGATATTCTTATTACACCTTTCAGTTACTGTAAAAATGTATGTTTCATTCTCACAACCATCAATATCATTCACAGTGTCAGTCTTTATGTGTTAGAGATTGCTCATGAAGTCAAGACTTGCTTGGTCTCTGACCAATACTATACAGGCGCTCTATCATTGGAGCCATGCTTGAGTTAAGGCAGTAAGATGGAAACCCCTAGGCCAGGAAATAATCTATTTTTAGTTAGCAACGATTGTAACTGTATCTTTCGCTGATGCATGCAAAGACTTTATTAACTCTTTCAGCATGGGAAGTTTTTATCAATGAAGTGAAAGAGATTTCAGAGACAACATTTTGTCATGGTTTTAATTATCAATCTATAATATGTGCTTTATATATATATCTAACATATATGAATTTGTGGTAATTGAACAAGGAATTAGGTTTCTCCGATACCAAGATGATACAAGAAATGTAAAAAAGAATACGGTTTTATGACGGTTTACATGAAACAAATTGACAGTGTCGCACAGTGCGTCGAAATGCATGGAAAAGTTAAAATGTTGACATGAGCTATCCAGTTATGCATGTACAGTTTTATTGGTGCCACAAACTATAGAGTGCATACTTTTTGAGATGATCTTTTTTGGTTGAGTGGTCATAAATGTCCTCATCACATATCATCTGCTGTAAAATGTTAGTCTAAGTATGAGAATATATTATCTGTTATAACATGTTACAAAGTATGAGAATATATCACCTGTTGTAACTTGTTACAATCAAAGTATGAGAATATATCACCTGTTGTAACTTGTTACAATCAAAGTATGAGAATATATCATATATTGTGATATGTGTTAAGACTTGCGTTGATGTTCAGTTATCTCCACCATCCATAATAGTTGTAAAAGTGAACTTCCACAGCTGAGAAATGAATGAAATAAGTTTGCTGTCTGAAGTAGGTTGTTCTTCTGTGCATTACGATCATTGTGAAATATTAGGAAGTGAGTGAACAAGCAAAAATACTTGCTAAAAAATGTGTGGACAGCTAGACAATGAAACCTCCTCATTTGATTAGGCCATTGAGTCTAATAGAGTAGAATGATAGAATACCCTATACCAGGACAGGCTTTTATCTTCAGAACAGGTCATAATAAAGTAAATGAACACATGGTTAAAGCTAAGCTGACACATATTACTAGTGTTATATTTGTGCTTTACTATAGGATTAACATTGTTTTAAAGAAGTATAGTTTGTTAGCTTTGCTGTTTTTGTCACCTTCTTGGCGAGGCTGAAACCCAAATCAGACCATAGCAGTTGTCTCAGAATGTCATTTTTCTTGGAAGCAGTGTAGGCAGCTCAATGATAAGTGCTGCTCAATAAGTGGTTAGATCAGTCAGTAACTAATGACAAACATCGTTAGAGAAAATAGCTACACATGGTTCATATTTTCATCTCTTTTAAGTTCACATTTGAAAGAAATCTCTTCTATTAGTCAAATAAATGATATTTCGGTTTATTTGTTATTATATCAACTAATGGTACCCATTTTCATCCTTCTAGGGTTGATTTTTAACAAATCTGTTGTTGGTGCGAGCCTATGTTTGCATGTGCTGTATATATGTCACGTTTCCATGTTCAACGTTTTGGGTTGGGCTTTTCATTTTAATGAGTACCACCGCATATTTTAATATATAAATTATAATAACACGTTACCTATTTTCACATCCTTTAGGGGTCGAATAAACATTTTAAAAAATCCTTTCTTAGTGTGTGCACCTACGTCCTAGGAATTTATTTACACACACACACACACACACTAAAGTAAGTTTTAAAAATGCCTATTTATAAAGTAATGTATGTTGGACAGTCAAATCATATACAAAGTATATATATGAGACAGGAGAAGGTAACCAACTCTAACGTCCAGAGTCTTGTAACGAGGCAAACTCTCACCCATTGCTGTCATGGCAACATTTACAAATCAAAGGTTAACAATGAAATATTTGGTTTTTTACTTACGAAAAAACGGAAGTATTCTTTTTTCTAGAGTTAGCTTGAAATTGTTGTTTAGTGACGTAATGCCTGAAACTTCTTGTTTCGGTTGACCTGGTTAGAGTTCTGGTTGATTTATTAAAAAAAACAAAGTACTGGGTCTGATTGAGTAGGATTGTAGTTGATCTAGCCATAACTTGCAATATGTGCTTTAACAGCGAATCTCGCTGGAGGATACTAAGTATCTTCGGGGATGCCCCGAGAACAGCAATGTCTGTTCTGTGGCTAGTTCCTCGCTTGTTGGAGTAACAACTTACATGTTTGACTGACAGCGTGTCTGAAGTCTGCAAGAGAGTCGGGACGCAAAGTTGAAACGGGACGGGGTGCGGGTAAAAGAGTGCAATTTTGTATTCAGTCAAAAGTAAGTGATAATGTGGGGAGGAAATATCTCGTTTCCATTTTCCCGCCTCGGGAGGTCCTTTTGTAGTCATTCTTTCGTTTGATTCCGGCGGATTAACCAATCGTTCAAGCTAAGTGATTCCGTATTTTGTATTTTATATTTTAATTATACATATATTCTTTCTATATTCTTATCTTAGCTCTCTTCTTTTTTTATTTATTTTTTCATCATCCTACTTTTTTCTTTTCTATCCTCTTCTTCTGATCATGTATTTATAGATAATTGTGTTTCATCGTTTGTTTTCGTTGTCCTTGAACTCTGAAAAAGGCCCCTGGCCGAAACGTCAGTATTGTGTTGTGTTCCTCCCTTGTGAAGCTGTCTTCATACCTTGGAGTGTTCTACACTCCTCACCACTGGCCAGGAAACAGCGTTACCGACCATTCTAAGTATTTAATCACAGTTAATTGATTGGGTGGCCGGGGGGGGGGGGGACTGAGATGTGAATTCATTCAGATAAGAAATGGGCGATTTTTTTTGGGGGGTGGGGAGAGAAAAACATAGGTGGCGTTGCAGATAATATGATACACGCGCAACCGTTACTACCAGCCACCTGTTGCGATGATCGCCTTTTCGTGTTACGTGTCCTCCACGTGCCATGTGGATGAATGTGCAGTGTGTAATACTCATCACGTTCGCTGCATCCGTCAGTTTACCTTGCCAGACTTCAACTGAACCTCGCTCGTTTCACAGCCGGCAAGCTTTGCCATTCACATACTCACACAGGTCACCTGTTTGCAGGCCTGTATATACAGTACAACCACCGGCGTTATATATTTGTGGTGCTAGAGAAGAAAAACACACGTTTTGCAAGACTAGTAAACAATGATGGCCCAGCCTCCGCGACTACTACCGAAGCCATACACACAGAGTTGTCACCTTTTTGAAGATCCATATACTCCATCGTTAAAATGCCAACTCCTCATAGAGCATTTGAAAATAATCGAGTTCTAGACCCAGTGCAGCTCTTTCCGTGGCATTGTCCGTCCATCTTATCTGATTCTCTTCCTGTTGTTTTTTTTTAGTACAAAACCGTCTTGTCCGTCTCTGTGAGCATACTTGGTGTGTTTTCGGTTGTTGTGTTTTGCGTTATCTGTTAAGTTTTTTTTTTTTTTTTTAACTAACCTTTTTTTCCGTGCAAGATTAGGGTGTTCAAACCATTGATTGCCTTATGGGACATTGCTGTAATTTCTGCGTTACCATTCTTTTTGTAGTCTTGTTAGTTTGTTATGCATCTGCTGGCTTTCCATATTAAACAAAAATAACATATGGCAGATCAGCACTGTCATGTGACTCCACTAGATGTCAACAATAATTGAACCGGGCATCCGCTAGACTAGAGCTATTAGGGGAAGAGGAAGCCTAACATCTGGCCATGTGTATTGGAGCTGGAAACTATAGCAACCAAGGTCTCATGGGTAATGAAATAGATAACGGCCCAACATTTATTTTAAGAAACGTTGGCGGATGACCTTTGCTGATCTTTATTGTAATTATAAAGGAAGTTATATTTTAATGATGCGCTTTTATATATATATATATATATATATTTAAATTTAAAGTTACTCCCTTTTTTTCTGACCTTCCAACTGAGAATAGGAAGTACCTTGTCAATCAACACCCAAACCCCCTGCAGCAAAATGTAGGACTCTACCTACTGATCCGCAATACCACACGTACCTACAAAAATATCCGGTCTATACACACTTGTCACCTGTCTTGCAGGTTTTGTCTGCTTCTTGGCGAGACACGACCTGTTCAACCTCACTGCAAGTCTTGTAGGTTATATTAGACCACCAATTGCCATCCAATATTAAAGTGAAAATCACTTGTTAGAAATGACCTATATTGAGGCTTTAAAGTGACTTCTCAAACCAACATGCATCTTTGTACGAGAGGCACCGCCTGTAAAGAAAAATCATTGAACTCACTGCTCCGTCCTCTTCTTATATCTTTCCTCATTTGGCTTTCAGCGATCAGAGAAGATATACTTTGTGGTCTTTGACTCTTCGGTTGGCCTCACCTGCAGTCATATTTCCTTGTGTTTGTAGTATCCAATCGATCTATATTTTTCATGATTGTTCCTTGAAGCTCAGGGTGTTGATGGCTTGTGTCATATTTCGTTCATTCACAGCAGAAAAGAATTAGGTCTAGTAGTCCCCTCTCAAACACTCTACCTTTTCTTATTCCCTGAGCTTGTCCAGTTTGACAACTCAGCTGTTGGGACGGCTTCACTTGTGTGTTATCACATGTTGACTATTCTCAGACAATGAAACAACATCGTCATATTCAGATACTGTGCCTGTTGACTAATGTGATCATGTCTCTCCATAACTTTCTGTCTCTACAGTTGTCAGTTCTGCTATTGACCTCCTGCCAAATCATTCCCTTCAATTGTCTTATATCTTTTCTTTCTGTTCTTCTTCCCTTCATTTTTCCAGTTGTACAGTATATTCCGTCTGTTACCTTCTAATGACTTTGCCATTCAATAAAAGGTCGTTGTTTCAAGTTGTAAATAAACCGCTGGAAGACAAGTCAGCACCGATATAGACTCCTTGTATAATCACGCTTCTTTACAACTTTAGACAAGGAACAGTAATTACTAACAAAAAAAAAAATAATAAGCATACTTCCTGATATTGTTGACTCGCATAGTCGGATCATGAGAGACACCGATGTTTGATGTATCAAGTATATAGCTCGGCGATATTGTGATGAGATAGATATGTCACGGCTCAACCTGTGTTCAGTCAACTTAGTATTTATGTCTTGTCTGTTTGATAACCCTCCTTTATCTAGAGGACTGTGATAGGGGTAAACACAGAACATACATTATCATCACCAAGTAGCAAGCCTGCTGGCGTAGATGATCACGTCACTCCTCAACCTTCGATCTCGATAGTTATCACTTCTGTTGTTGACCTTCTGCCAAGCCATTCTCTTAATCTGTCTGGTATCTTTTCTCTTTGCTTCCCTCTATCTCTTCGTCCCTCAATTTTCCTAGTTGTCACAATATATTCCAGCTGTTCCCTTCTTATTACATGGCCAAAAAATGATGCCTGTTTCTTTCTAATATTGGATACTAGTTCTCATTTTGTTGTGGCCTCTTTCAGAACGTTTTCATTACTCTTCTTAGCTGTTCATAGTATTCTCAACATTCTTGTTTTTGTAAAGCGAAATATCGCAACATTTAAAAATAAATGGTACACGCTCTTTCTGGTTAATTTGAGTAGTCCGACTATCAGAGACCCATTCTTACATTGCAAAAACATTTAGAGGTTAATGTCTTCTTTAATTACAATTCGACTATCCATTTTTATAGCCAGGTCGGCTTGAAAGGTAGGGAGAGGGGTTTGGGTGGAGAGTGTTTTCGATTGATTGCAGCGAGTGGTGTGGTAGAAGTCTGTTACTGGATCTTTTAGGACAGGTGTATGTATCACGCGAAGGAAGCGTGTATGTGTGTGAGTGATATATGATATTTTGTTCGAGGTAGTACCATTTATCCTAATCTCTTGCCCTATCTGTGGCTGGGGGAAGGGGTGCGATTATTGACATGCCATGGGCTGATCTGATCACGCGGATGCAGGCACAGCGCAAGTGCCTTCCTGGCAGGCACGTAGCCAACTACGGCTGCTTGGCCAGGCTTGACCCAGAATAAGTGTTCCACCTTGAGTTCACCAGTGCTGATGACTACATAGATTTACGGTCACTACCATTTGTCCTTCTTGAAAACGATACTCCCAAAACTATTTTTAGCCACTCTTAAATTAGTTTAGCTCGAAGTTATAGAGCTATTGATTGTTTTGCTCTAGGTGTATGATTGTGCGGCCGTTTGCGTTGGAATGATTGATGCCGTGACTAGATTACAGTGGCCATCATCCATATACATACTATTAAAGAGGTCGTTTAGTATAAATAGCATGCGCACTAGGCCGGACATATAAACTGGTCATCTTACTCAGTATCACCTAATTCGCTGAGCAGTTTAGTGTGTTACTGACTATACTTGTATAATGTGCTTGCACGGCCCACGTATTAAGCTGTGGTTGCTTTATGTCGTGCCGAGGACAAATAATTTATGAGCACAAACGATCACGTGCCAATGTCTATACTCCAGTCTACAGAACACGGCCGTTCAATGTGATCGATCAGCTTTGTATCGATAATGCCTTGGAGATCAGCACTACACTGATCTTAGTTACACTCTGAACTTATATTTTCCTATCCATTATTGTGACCCTTGTTTTTTTTTTTTTTTTTTGGAAGGGGAGGGTGGAGCTGTTGTAGACTGTAAATCAACAGTTATCGTTTAGTATTTCCTGGGAATGATAAACCATGGGATTAAGAAAACAACGCAATGCCTACAGAAACTAGCAGCAAGTTTTCAATAATGAAGAACTTTGACTTTCGGCCCTGGAGGAAAATGAATGAATGAGTTCCATGTATGTGCATCGTTGGGAAGTAGACCAGCAATCTTGTTCGTGGTTGTTACTGTATGTGTGAATATTACTCTTGGAGCCAACTAACCTATCTCCTCTGTTAATTAACCCACTATATAGGTGATATGTCAGGGCTTCTTCCACGCACATTTAAATCGATTTACCAGCAGCACGGATGTCAGCCACTGTTGTCAGATGAACGCCAGTTGGAATTTCGATAAGGAACTACGGGTATTTGTTTTCTTTCTGTGGGGTGATATTTTTTAAATTTAATTTGTTTTCGGTCGCCAGCTTTAACCCCTGTCGCAGTCCCTAGATTCTAAGTACTGAATTTTGCGCGTTAATCCGTTTTTCCCTGACAGCTGTGTGCACAGGGGTCCCTCGCCGCACATGCAGATAACTCCGTCTTCAGAGGTACTCATATTTTTTTTTTTATCGATGAGCAATTGACATTTCAAGCCGGACCTCACTGCTGAGACCAGGGGTGGTTGTCGCAGAGAGATATCATAACTAACAATTTCAGCCGGCGTTTGAACTCGCAACCTCTCGGTGTCTTGCCTCGAGACCAGCCAGTCTCTCTGTGGGGTGATATAATAATTCTGACATGAATACCTCGGTGCGACTGCAGTGTAAACGCTGCCTTTATTTTCCAGTTCCGTAAAGATACCCTTACAAGCCCCAGTAGTAATGTAGATGTGGTAATGATAGTGTGTACATATATCACGCTGTATTATCTTTTCTTCTGTGGTCCCATTAGTGCATTTAGATAGCTGACCTTTCTTGAATGGGCTGACTGACTACCGAGATACGTGTAGTTGTGCTTATTGTGTGTCAGCACATCGGTATTTGGGTGATCATAAGAAGTTGTGCATGCTGGATGATTGACGGACAACTAAGACTGTCGTGACCACGCTAGACAAGTTACCACCAGGTCGGGGAATCAGAATGAGTGGAGCTGGTACGCCATGGACAGGTGAGGGCGTGGCTTTAGTTGTGCGCTGTGACAGGCGGTAGCTTCTAGCATGCGTGCACGTGTTTGTGTGTGTTGGTGCTACACGGTGGGGATTACTAGTGTGCTGCCCGTTAGTTATTTCAAACAGAAATGCATTTCCAGCACTTTATGATGACAGGTATGTGGGCCTGGTATTGCAACGTCTCATACTGAGTAGCGGCCGATATCGATCCCACCCGGTCTGTGACCCCGTTGTTTAATGTGGCTTATTTCCTCCGTGTAATCCATCGGGTGGGTGTATCGATTCCTTTTCACGTCTGCTATGTGAAGGCGTTAGTTAAAAATGATGACTGTGCTTTCTTCTTTTCGGAGATCAGATAGGCACACGTATATTATATATAATACATTAAATATGCGGGGCATTTCTTCTTTTCACCAAATCGTGCGTTTAGTTTCACCACAGTCCTTCATGCTGACCGTTGACTGTTCCATATCTGTAAATTTACAATCTCCGATCTGATTGGTCATCACCATCAACTTTTCACTTTATCCACCAATGAAGCACCGCTACTCGGCAAATCTGTCATTACTTGTTGCGCACTTACTTGTAGCCACCAATAGTTTCCAGTGAACTCGCAGTTCTTCAATGATGACATAGCGTTTCTGACACGAGGTACACATATTAGACTGTAGTTGGGCCCTTTGATAGTTTCATAAACCGCACGGAGATTATCACTACTCTTATCTTATCTTATTTTATTTTATTTTTTGTTCGCCAGCTTTCACCTCTGGCGAAGTCCCTAGAGTCCAGGAACTGAATTTTGCAAGTTAATACGTTTTTCCCTGGCAGCCGTGTGCACAGGGGTCCCCTCGCCGCACATGCAGATAACTCCGGATGGATGTGCGTTTTTATAATTTATTTGTAGAACTGTGGTTGTACTAACCTCCCTCTCCCCCCTTTTCCCCCCAATCTCACTTATAGTAGGGATCGCTGGAGCAACACAATTTGCTAGTTCCACATTGAAACCGAGTGCTTTTCAATGTGAGGCTAGTAAAGTGCAAGAAGTCAGTAGACTAAACCCTCACATAAATCTTACCAATGCATCCACTCCCAACACTCGCCCAGCACACCAACATACATTCTTGACATTCGCAGTTCGACATACTAACAGCTGGTGCTTAACAGTTAAACTAAAGCCCACCCTCACATCAAATACTTATTCCGTTCACTAAAGCCCACCCTCACATCAAATACTTATTCCGTTCACTAAAGCCCACCCTCACATCAAATACTTATTCCGTCCACTAAAGCCCACCCTCACATCAAATACTTATTCAGTCCACTAAAGCACACCCTCACTTCAGATAGTTATTCGGTCCAGTAAAGCCCACCCTCACTTCAGATAGTTATTCCGTCCAGTAAAGCCCACCCTCACTTCAGATACTTATTGTGTCCAGTAAAGCCCACCCTCACTTCAGATACTTATTGTGTCCAGTAAAGCCCACCCTCACTTCAGATACTTATTGTGTCCAGTAAAGCCCACCATCACTTCATATACTTATTCCGTCCAGTAAAGCCCACCCTCACTTCAGATACTTATTGTGTCCAGTAAAGCCCACCCTCACTTCAGATACTTATTGTGTCCAGTAAAGCCCACCCTCACTTCAGATACTTATTGTGTCCAGTAAAGCCCACCCTCACTTCAGATACTTATTGTGTCCAGTAAAGCACACCCTCACTTCAGATACTTATTCCGTCCAGTAAAGCCCACCCTCACTTCAGATACTTATTGTGTCCAGTAAAGCCCACCCTCACTTCAGATACTTATTCCGTCCAGTAAAGCCCACCCTCACTTCAGATACTTGTGTCCAGTAAAGCCCACCATCACTTCATATACTTATTCCGTCCAGTAAAGCCCACCCTCACTTCAGATACTTATTGTGTCCAGTAAAGCCCACCCTCACTTCAGATACTTATTGTGTCCAGTAAAGCCCACCCTCACTTCAGATACTTATTGTGTCCAGTAAAGCCCACCCTCACTTCAGATACTTATTGTGTCCAGTAAAGCCCACCATCACTTCATATACTTATTCCGTCCAGTAAAGCACACTTGTTCCTATTTAACTCATTGGCAAAACTCATCGCCAGCTTGTTAAAGTTTCGAGCATAGAATGCACTCTAGGACGTACCTACAACATGCCACCGTGTTACATCTAGCAGCAACACGCCAGCAGTTTGGTTTGTGGTACTGTTCAAGTTTCCTTCACGAATTTACCTATCCCTAAATAACTGCCACTCTTGTCTCATGTTCTCTCCCCTCTCTATCTACATTGCACTGTATGTAGTCGAGTGCTTATCTCTTTTTTTGCTTCATATGTATCACAGGTGACCTCACAAATATTCGTGAACACACTTAAATTTGCACTAATCTCATTCAGTTTACCATATTCTTTACCTGAAGAGTCATTGCTTTTGTTTTGTTTGTAAATGTAACTGTTGGTGCTTAAAATATGCCATTTGTTTGTAAATGTAACTTTAGTGCTTAAAATATGTCATTTGTTTGTAAATGTAACGTTAGTGTTTAAAATATGTCATTTGTTTGTAAATGTAACTTTAGTGTTTAAAATATGTTATTTGTTTGTCTGTGTGTATAAATGTAACTGTTGGTGTTTAAATATGCCATTTGTTTGTAAATGTAACTATTGGTGTTAAAAATGTCATTTGTTTGTAAATGTAACTTTAGTGTTTAAAATATGCCATTGATCTAAATGTAACTTTAGTTTTTACAATATGCCGTTTGTTTGTAAATGTAACTTTAGTGTTTAAAATATGCCATTTGTTTGTAAATGTAACTTTAGTGTTTAAAATATGTTATTTGTTTGTCTGTGTGTATAAATGTAACTGTTGGTGTTTAAAATATGCCATTTGTTTGTAAATGTAACTATTGGTGTTAAAAATGTCATTTGTTTGTAAATGTAACTTTAGTGTTTAAAATATGCCATTTGTTTGTAAATGTAACTTTAGTTTTTACAATATGCCGTTTGTTTGTAAATGTAACTTTAGTGTTTAAAATATGCCATTTGTTTGTAAATGTAACTTTAGTGTTTAAAATATGTCATTTGTTTGTAAATGTAACTTTAGTGTTTAAAATATGCCATTTGTTTGTAAATGTAACTTTAGTGTTTAAAATATGTCATTTGTTTGTAAATGTAACTTTAGTGTTTAAAATATGCCATTTGTTTGTAAATGTAACTTTAGTGTTTAAAATATGCCAATTGTTTGTAAATGTAACTTTAGTGTTTAAAATATGTCATTTGTTTGTAAATGTAACTTTAGTGTTTAAAATATGCCAATTGTTTGTAAATGTAACTTGTGTAATTAAATGTAATCCGACTTTTCCTTCTTTGTATACCAGCTCCCTAACCGTCTCTCTATCGCTGGTCTGCACAATTATAAAATTGGACACTTGAAATCCGTTTTTTTTTTGGAAACGGCATTTATTAGACCAAGTAAAAGGTTCTTTCCCTCGACGCTTTGAGGCGTAGGTACAATATGACGCTAGTGTTAAGTTCCCTGTTCCTAAGAAACTATTCTTTAATGTTCTAATGATAACATATGCACTTATATGGTTTCATAAACACTTATTGATATTATACATACACAAAAAATGTACGTATGTTAAAAATGAGAGGCTGACACTACTTCGCGCGGTTTTTCACTTATCGCGGCCGGTTCTGTTCCCTATTAACCGCGATAACTGAGGGATTACTATATATATATATATATATATATATATATATATATATATATATATATATATATATATATATGTATGGCCTTTGGCGTCTTAACAGTCGGTTGGTAGCAAGCAATCATGATAAGTCAGTAGTTTGGTAAAATATTAGTGTCTTATGCTGGATGTAGTTTTTGCTGAACAGCTTCTCTCGTGGCTGAATCTGCCAATATTGGATATACAGATTCGACCGCAGAATGAACAATATGTATTAGTGGCGCCTGGCCTCGTCTCTTTCTATTTCGCTTTTTGTAGACTGAATTTGATATCAACGCTGCCTTGAATGTTGTTGTGCCGTTTTACTATATATATATATATCATCATCATGTGCCATATCGGTTGGCGTAGGCGATCATGTCCCTCCACAATCTTCTATCTACAGTGCATCGTATCAGTTCTGTTGTTGACTGTTTTCCATGCCATGACACCAAGCTATCCAGTATTTTCTCTCTTTGTCGCCCGCGATCTCTCTTTCCTTTTATTTTGCCAGTTGTAACCAAGTATTCCAACTTTCCTCTTCTCATGATGTGCCAGAAAAATGTTGATTGCTTCTTTCTGATGTTTTTTAAGAGCTCCCTTTTTGTGTTGGCCTCTTTGAGAATTCCTCATTGGTCTTTTTAGCTGCCCAGAATTGGTTCTATATAGCATCGATATCTCTCTCTCTCTCTCTCTCTCTCTCTCTCTATATATATATATATATATATATATATATATATATATATATATATATATATATAGTCTGCGTAAGTCATAGTTGACTATATATTTCCAGCACCCCTATGAAATGTAGAGAGAGAGAGAGAGATAAAATATATTCTGCTTGCGTTCACACGATGACTATAGAAATGGTTAGACTTCTTCATCATCCGATCTTAAAAGGGCGTTAATTGGACGTAGGTGCGTTGTGTTGTGGTTAGCAAGTGAACTGTAATAATTGCGCCTTTCGGCTCAACACATCTGACTTCAGCACATCATTTTTGAGTACCTGGTTGCCTTCCTTTGTCGATCCATTAGTCACTCTGCCAGACAAGATTGATTAGTCTGTTTGTGTTGCCACCACGAAGAGTACAATGGTTATGGTTCACCAATCATGACGCAAGCCATCAGCTATGGTTCACTGACAGCTTTCAGTTGTGTAGCTGAGCGACGCCCCACACAAATATATTAATATGACCAAAGAAATAACTACTTAGAATACAACAGTTGAGCTAACTATTGACGGGGTAGATTTTTGAACACTTTGAGAAAATTGGTTCATAGAGGTAGTGTGTCGAATGCTTGTACACAGGGCACATGTACTTTTAACAAAACACTGCAGCAAACAACTGCGCCTGCTTATGCTATGGCGCATAACACATTATCAGAACTAAGGGAGATTAGCAGTTTGTCCGTGTTCACGTTATCTAACTTGCTCTAGCCAAAAAAATATGGCTGGTCATATTTGTATAGTGCAACTAAACGTCAAGGATGTCCAGGGGAAATCAATTCTTCGTGATTGCATTCTTTACGGCGTGTAACTCCACTCGTCTCATTTTAATTTGTCACGACCTGGCTGATCAGCAAATTATCTGTTGAACTCCAGTGTGTGCAGTTTTATTAACCGACCTGCCGAATTCTGACATTCCCGTCGTCCAGTCCTGTGAAGAATTTCTCAGCTTTCTCCCACGTCCATTACTCTTGGCTGGAATCTCTGCACTCCGTTCACCTTTTTATTTTTCTTTGTGCTCTCAGTTTGGACTTCGTGTGGGAGTAGTTGCGGCGGCTCAGGTGGGACAGCGTGGAATTCTGAAATTACGGCCTCAAGTGCCCTCGCGTTTTCGTTTTCCCCACTCTCTCTCTCCCTCGATGTTTCTATAGCTCCCTACATTTTTCTCTGCTTCCTAGCTCTCTTCCATACTACCTCTCACATCCTATCCTATTCTCCCTCACACTGAAACCATCCCCTCCTCGATCTAGAGTATTGTACTCACGAACGATAAGAATGTTGTGGGCATTTCCTCTAGAAGAATTCGTTCCATTAAAAATTGTATTTCAGGTCACTGACCGTTCATTATGTGCGCGAGAGTAGAGCGTGCAACACGTACACGCCACGTGCAAGTGAGCACACGAGAAGATCCTGCATGTCAACATTTTCTATGGGTATTTGTTTATTACAAAAGATGCTTGTCGGCTGAAGCAGTGCAGCACTGGCAGCACAAACTTATCACCATGCCATATACACTGAAAGAAATACATGAGTGGGATGGGAAGAAAAAGTCCAGTTTAGAAGGTTCTGACCTTATGTGTGTAAACATGTTACCTACCTCCTGGAAAATCGTCCCATATCTCATTCAGGAAAAGCATGAGAGCCTAAAAATACTTTTTTTTGTTTAGCTTATTTTGTATATATATATATATATATAAATATGAGTGGGGCTGGGAAAAAAAAGATGAAATCCCTTATTCTCTGTCCTCCCTCCCCTTTTCTTATCCTTTTCCTATTATGGGTCAGTCTGACACAAGGCACTTTACAGCTTGTGTTTTTATTGGCAGTGTATTAAAAGGAAACTTGTTAGTCTCATGCCTTTTACAATTATAGTTAACGTTGCTTCAGTAGTTTTATATGAAAGTTAATTCTTTGAATTATTGACATCATATTTAAACCAATTTTCATAGCTAATTATACTTAGAAAGTACTCAGTTGAAGCTCTCTTTAAAAAAAAATACATTTATCTCTCTGTCCGTCTGCTCCAGCCAGCAGAAGATGGCACAGAGGGAGAAACTCCAGACTCTCCCTGTCCCGCCATCTTTACATTGAAGTGTCAGACTTTGCACAGGACTTGCATTGTAAAATAAAATAAAAAAAGAATTAGATGTAACAAATGACATAGTGGAATAAATACTAGGGGAAAAATCCTAGTGTATTGTTTTGTGCCTTTACACACTAAGGAAAGGGAAAACATAGTACTGATTTGTATAAAAATGAAAGGCTTGCTGTAAGCAGTCAGTGTGAAAAATGTTGTTAAAGAATGGGATTATTGTGAAGATAGAAGCACCTTGTGCAACAAGTTTATACCAGTTGAAGTGAGAGAGTTCATCAATGCTATATAAGGCCAATCCTAACCCATGTAAGTGAATCTTGGACAGTATATCATCATCATTATCAAGTACTGGGACTGCTGGCGTAGGTGATCATGTCTCTCCACAACTTTCGATCACGACAGTTATTTATCATTTCTGTTGTTGACCTTCTGCCAAGCCATTCTCTTAAGCTATCTGGTATTTTCTCTCTTTGCTTCCCTCTGCCTCTTCGTCCCTCAATTTTTCCAGTTGTTACAATATATTCCAGCTGTTCTCTTCTCATTACATGGCCAAAAATGATGATTGTTTCTTCCTAATATTGGAAATTAGCTCTCTTTTTGCTTTGGCCTCTTTCAGAACGTTTTCATTACTCTTCTTAGCTGTCCATGGTATTCTCAACTTTCTTCTGTAAAACAACATTTCTACAGACTCCAGTGATTTTCTTGTCTGTTGTCCTATTGTCCTTGATTCACATCCATATTTTAAGACTGGCTCTACATACCATTTAAGAACTCTTTTTCTTGTTTCTATTGTCAAAAATGGATTGCATAGTATTTTCCTCATTTGTTGGAAAGCTGCTTTTGCCTGAGCTATTCTGCATCTCACTTCTGTTGTACATCTTCCGTCTGAGGTTAACAAAGTTCCCAAATATTAAATTCATTTACCTGTTTTAATATTGTTCCACTTGTCTTTATTTTGCACTGAGGTGATGTCTTTTTCTTTGTTACCATTACTTCTGTCTTTCTGCTATTAAGGCCGAGTTCTTTATTTTTGCTTTCTTTCACTATAATGTCTAACATTTCTTGTAACTCATTTTCACTCTTAGCGATTAAGACTGTATCATCAGCATACCTTAGGTTATTTATATTATGACCTCCGATTGTTATTCCAGGCATGCCCCTTATGGATCTTAAAATAATCTCATTATAAATATTTAAAAAATCTGGTGACAGCGCAAAACCTTGCCTAACACCCTGTTTGATTTGTTAATAAAGGGCACAGTAGATAGACAAGTGAAAAGATTATAGAGGCCAAAGAGATGGGATATCTCAGAAGAATGCGAGAGTTCCCTGGATAGCTAAAAAAAACCTATGAGGAAATTCACAAAGAAGCCAACACAAAAAAAAAAAACTGCTAAAACATCAGAAAGAAACAATCAATATTTTGTGGGCACATTCTGATAAGAGAAAAGTTGTAATACTTGGTTACAACTGGCAAGATAAAGAGAAGAGGAGATTGTGGATGACAAAGAGAGAAGATACTAGACAGGATTGTCATGGTGTGGTAAACAATAGTCAACAGTAGAATTGATACAGTGCTCTGTGAACAGTGAATTATGGAAGGACTTGAGTGTCAGTGCCAAACAGTATAGCATATGATGATGGTGAGAAGTAAAATGTTTGAAAATTTGTTATAACTGTATTATTTACTATCACTGCTTGCTTCTGAAAATCGTTGCTGCCATTGCTATTCTAATTCTAATTTCTTTCTTTGTGTCTCCTTGGCCTAAACAGCATCCAAGATACACAAAGTGATCTACTTCTTCCATTGCTTTTCCTTTGAGGTATATTTTTTCTTCTCGGTGAATTTGATTTTTCATTACTTTTGTCTTTTCTTGTTTGATCTCTAGCCCAATTTTCCTAGCCATTGAAGACAATGCATTTGTTTTTTCTTGCATCATATTCACATTGCTATTGATAAGAACTATGTTGTCAGCTAAATCAAGGCCCTCTTATTGAGAGCCATATGTCCAAACAATGCCTTTGTTATCTGTACAGCATTTCTGCATTATGAAGTCGATGGCAACTTGTGTTTTTTTGTTTGTTGATTAACTCCAAACAACAAGGGAGATAAAATACATTCTTGTTTCACTCAGGTATCAGTCTGAAACCATTCATTCAATCCTGCCTCTGTGCAAACTGCACATGAGAAGCCATCATACAGATCTTTGATGATGTAATTATTTTTTATGGTGTTCCATAATGTCTATGTATGTACAACAATGAGTCTCTATGCATTCTGTGAAACATGATCACTTTAAGTTAACAGTAATTATGAAACATGGTGTGAAAACATAAATCTTTGTAAAGAAGCTCTGATAACTAAAGTAAAAGATGCCTGACAGTCTAGCTTGGCCAGGTAAAGGATCAACACTAATAGACATGATGTTGTGACTTGTGAAAATATGGCTTCCCTCTGCTGGCGTGACTGGTTATTATTTAATATGCTGAAAATGTGTGCAATGTTTTTGCATTGAAACCCACATTGTTGTGGAATAGTCCTCATTAAGATGGTTTTCCACCAAGAATAGCATGATAATCCAGGATCTAAAATCGCTTTGAAGAACAATGTCTCTGGACAGTTGATGAACAGTTGTGAAATATGACAGGAGCAAAATAAACTAACAAGTTTTCTGCTTCTTTTGATCCCTACACTACAGGTTTGTAAAGAACCTCTTAAGTGGAAGTACAAACTGGTAGCTAATTTGTGTCTAAGTAACATGAGTTCTGTTGCTATCTACTTGTATGGTTGCAGTTGTTGCTGTTGTATAATGTGAACACAAGGGTGGATATTGAGTTTACAGCACAATCAATGGTGACTGCTGTGGTTTAAAGTGCTAAAAATTATGGTAGAAATAGAAAGTATTCCAGGTTTTGTCTTTGATGAACAATTATATATGAAAGAACTATCTTTGTATATAATATTATGTGGCAATTTTTCTTACCCATTGGAATATGCTTTAGAGTTGTATTTTTTGTTTGTTTGTTTTTGTGTGTCTTTTTTTATATTACGTTTTTTTTTAAAAGGGGAAGGGGGTATCTGATGGATGATACTGATGATACAGACATTAGTAAACTGTCAAACATTACTAGAGGAACAGACAAAACCAGCCTAACAGACATCATCAGGGAATATCAGATTAAAAGACTATATTCTAATAAATTCAGCAGGTGCACTATTAGGCACAAACCATGACTCAAACTTTCTCTTATTTAATGTGAACTGTATAAAAGTTTTCTTCCGTTTAGAATACATGTAAAGAAGAGCATTGGATTAACTTGATATCACTAACATATTATTGACTAAAAAGATATACTCTATGGACAACTAGCAGATGGCAAAAGGACTAGGGGGCACCCAAAACTTCCATTTGTAGATTTGTGTAAACGCAACATGAGGACTCTGCGGCCTGGGAAGAAATAGCTGCATATTGCAATCTTTGGAAACACACTCTAAAGCTCCAACTCAAACAAGAAGCAGACAGATTCATAGAAAAAGAGAATACACTGCGAAGAAAAAAAGAAAAAAATAACATTTCTAAGGGCGCTGAAAAATCCATAGTCAACTATGACTGACGAGGCTACTACTAGTATTATTGACTAAATAAATACATATAACAAAAAGTATACTTTAAAGTAGATGTTTCATCATGGTGATATGATACACTTAATCAACTTACTGACAAGATAATTGACATTTGTAGATTCAATACATAGGAAGTTAAGAGATGCTGTGATGCATGTATGCAGCACTACATATTTGTAGTCTTTCACTTTAGAAACTGGTGATTATGTTGACCTAAGCATATTGTATCCCTGAGTATTAAAATATTGATGTCAGTACATTTGTTAACTTGTGGTGAGATGCACTATTTGTGCTGTGCAAACTCTGATGACACAGAAGGATAATAGAACTGTCATCAGCTTGGAGGATGGGAACTGGGTAGTCTAGAGGTAATATATGAGCCTTTGACAAGGAGTTCCCAGGTTTGATCCCCACCACAGACAGTGGGAATTTAAATCTAACCTGTGGTCTCTTTGTGGCTTTACATTCCCCTCGTCTTTGGGTAGTGTAATATGATGTCTGGCCATCTCGGAAAATGGCAAAAAAACAAGAGGTCCCATGTGCACTTGCACACGTTAAAAAACCCTTGGCAGTTAAACATAGAAAAGAATGGACACAAAAAAAGTTGCCACTGTCCGGGGAAAAAATTGTTAAGCAAGTCTACTCATCCAAGCCGAAGACAACTGTGTCAGGCTGAAAGGGGCAAATATCGCTGTGTTGACATAAACTAAGTGATACAGCGTATGCTAAGATGATGATGATGCAGCTTGGATGATTTTTTTTTTCTGCCCATTGGTGTTCCTCTGCTAGAGAGGAACTAACAAACAATTGTTGTCTGGCACTGTCATTCTACTGTGTATTGTTTGGTTGAGGCAAACTCCGGAGGTAAACTGCTAGTAAACTTGACTTTGTGCTAAAGTTTTGGTTGAGGCAAACTCCGGAGGTAAACTGCTAGTAAACTTGACTTTGTGCTAAAGTTTTGGTTGAGGCAAACTCTAGAGGTAAACTGCTAGTAAACTTGACAGTGTGCTAAAGTTTTGGTTGAGGCAAACTCCAGAGGTAAACTGCTAGTAAACTTGACAGTGTGCTAAAGTTTTGGTTGAGGCAAACTCCAGAGGTAAACTGGTAGTAAACTTGACAGTGTGCTAAAGTTTTGGTTGAGGCAAACTCTAGAGGTAAACTGCTAGTAAACTTGACAGTGTGCTAAAGTTTTGGTTGAGGCAAACTCCAGAGGTAAACTGGTAGTAAACTTGACAGTGTGCTAAAGTTTTGGTTGAGGCAAACTCTAGAGGTAAACTGCTAGTAAACTTGACTTTGTGCTAAAGTTTGGTTGAGGCAAACTCCAGAGGTAAACTGGTAGTAAACTTGACAGTGTGCTAAAGTTTTGGTTGAGGCAAACTCTAGAGGTAAACTGGTAGTAAACTTGACAGTGTGCTAAAGTTTTGGTGAGGCAAACTCTAGAGGTAAACTGCTAGTAAACTTGACAGTGTGCTAAAGTTTTGGTTGAGGCAAACTCCAGAGGTAAACTGGTAGTAAACTTGACAGTGTGCTAAAGTTTTGGTTGAGGCAAACTCTAGAGGTAAACTGCTAGTAAACTTGACTGTGTACTAAAGTTTTGGTTGAGGCAAACTCTAGAAGTAAACTGCTAGTAAACTTGACTGTGTACTAAAGTTTTGGTTGAGGCAAACTCCAGAGGTAAACTGCTAGTAAACTTGACAGTGTGCTAAAGTTTTGGTTGAGGCAAACTCTAGAAGTAAACTTGACTGTGTGCTAAAGTTTTGCCTTGTGCTTCATAATACCTCAAACAAATATGGAAAAATTAGTTCTTCAGATGCAAGTCTGTGTTGTATTGTTAAATTATATACTTTTGTTCTTTTTTTTTTGTCAATTTTATAATGCAGGTAGGGGATGCTGATGTACATGATAAGAATAGAGCTAATCAGCAATAACATGCCTGTGGGGGGTTTTAGCTTTGATTTATAGTGACCAAATAACTTGTGTAGCATTAGTGTTCATATATTATTTTAGGCAGTTCAAGTACTTTATGCTACCTGTGCCACTATTAAACTATCTCAATAATGTACCAGAATTATGTTTTGCAGATTTCTACATACAGTAGTCGGTGTGCCCACTCAGTAGATTTTAATTGCTCATTTATTTAAAGGTTGTTTTGTTAATTAAATTCTTTGAAGGCCTCAAAATAAAAGATGGGATATCAGTTGATGAATTAGAATTTTAAATTACTCTTTCTGATCTTTGTTACCATTTAATGTCTCTTTAAGATAATGATCCTATAATATCTTGCTGAATCTCTCTGCATACTAAGAATTAAACTTGACAGAATCCTGTTTGTCTCACAGTAAACAAGCTTCAAGTGTGCTTGTACATGTAACAGCACATGTTCAATTTCTCTTTTGCAAATGTGGCGTTTTGCTGTTGAGTATTTGTAAAATGGTTGGCTTTTAATTTGGCCACATGGAGGTGTGAAGCATGTTGAGCAGCTTGCATTATGAATAAGCAAGGTCTAATGAATAATAATGGCTACATAGCTGGAGCAGAAGTTCCATGTTATTTTATACCACTGATTAATGTTGTTGATGATGGGTTGTCTGCTGATATTCTTACACTGTCCAGCACACAGTATGAAATGTTAGAGTAAATGAAAAATGAAATAAGACACATTTTCTACTCACCACTCTCATGTCCATGCTGGTCTAGGCATAAAGACCTGGCAACAGGTGATCACAGAACAACAACTGATAAGCTCTAGATCATTGGCGTTTCATGCCAATCTGATGGCAATTTACTGATTATGACAAGATGAAGATTAATAAAGGCAGGTCAAAAATGGTACAGACAGATGAATAGAGAACTATTAGTTTGGAAACTTTATTTGATGCCATAATGAAAGAGAAATAAAGATGGTCACCACAGTTTCAATGACAAACTTTCTGCAAGTCATTGAAATAGCGTGTAGAGAATTGGGAGCAAACTTAATGTCAACCAGCTGGTTAATGTCACTGGTTGTGAGATGATGTTGTATATAGTGAGAGGTCTTTATGAAATCAATCTGGGGATTTTCACCTACAGTGTGAGGTAAAATTATCACAGAACAAGGTGAGGATTTTGGTGATTCAGCTTTTGGGGATCCTTGAATCTTATGATTAGTCCGGGCACATCATGAGAAGAGGAAAGTTGGAATACTTGGTTACAACTGGCAAAATAAAAGGAAAGAGATTGTGGACGACAAAGAGAGAAAATACTGGATAGCTTGGTGTCATGGCATGGAAAACAGTCAACAACTGAACTGATACGATGCACGGTGGATAGAAGATTGTGGCATGATCGCCTACGCCAACCGGTATGGCACATGATGATGAATCTTATACTTAGTGGATTTATTGTCCTTGTTACTCAGAAATCCTTGATGGTGAAAGCGCTGACAGGTTAATATTTCAAGTGCACTTGTAGTGGGTTAGAAGTCTCTCTATGATTGTTATTGAAGAGTAACAGTGACTTGGTGATGAATAGGAGTGAAGATAAGAGGATCAGGAGCCAGACTAGGTACAATTAGGATGAAGTTATGGTGGACATATCATGAGTGTCCTGTAGCAGCAACATACAGAAACTATTAATGTGCATCATATATTTAAAAGGATTGAGCACCTATTGGTTAGTCCTGAGTGTTGTGAAGAGACATATTTTTATTAGTAATGTATATTCAAGTCATGGAGATGCACAGAAAGTACTAGAAGGTTAAAACTCAAGGCAAATAAGTCTACAATAGCACCAAGAAAACAATTTCATTTTTCAAGAATACAAAGGCATCAATGTTAAGAGTTTCATCAATGGCTAAAAGCATTCAGGGAACATAATGTTAGTGTCTATATTTTGTAATGACCAAAGGCTTGGCACATTTTATGGGTGATGTGGTTGCTATCATCTTATGCTCCCACTGTCCCAGAAAAAATCTCTGCTGCCCCTTTCAGAGTCTGGGTGAACCCTGGAGCTCTTTCAGTCTGAAAAAATGCTTGAGACATCTGAGGATAGAACCCAGACCCTTCAGGTCAATAGTGAACACGCTATCAGCTAGCCGCTGTGACATATTCTGACCTGAAAAGAACTACCAAAGCTAGGGAAGAGTGGAGTAAGCAGTTTTAGTAACCTGTCAGTGGACTAAATTATGAAGATGACTTGATAAAATCAGTAAAGATTTCTTATTGATTTTATTATTAATGTGTTACCTGCAGAATATAGAGAGACCTTATACATTGTTTATTATCTGTAATACTGAAACATTTATGGAACTACACAATGATTTGATTATATGCTGTGGGACACAAGTCATCAGCTATCACTGTCATTATTATCTATTGTGGGTTTGCTTCTTGACTTGTTCCCATGAAGCTTTGTGCAGCTTCTCTACTATTGTATTTTTTTTTCTTGAAGCGATGACTACCCATTTCAGACTGATGACAGCAGCTCTGGATTTGATAGTACACCATGTGATATACCAAAACAGACTGTATTGGTATCTCTGTGATCCCTTAACTCTTACTGTATGTTTTGCCGCACTGTGTGCCATGCCGATTTTGGCAGCATACTTTTCACCGTTTAGTGCACCACGCTCAATTTGATTAGTATATATTCTATATGTAGACCATATTCTTTTTACATGTCTTGTATCATCTAGATATTGGTGAAATCTAATACCTTGTTCAATTATCTAAACATTCATATATAATATGTTGTATGTTAGATAAATATAAATATTTAGATTGATTCTTAAAACCATAACAAATTTTGTCTCTGAAATCTCTTCCGTTGCGTCGATAAAAAGCTTCCGTACGGAAAGAGTTAACTGTTAGGGGTGGTATCAGAGAGTTGACTAAAGCAAGACATATCCATTCTTTTATGTTGTCCTCCTACTTCTTCTCACACTTCATCATCATTGAGTGTCATCTCCGCAACGAAGGTTGACTAACATGGAGCGCCATTCTGCTCTGTCTCTTGCTTTGATGGCACAGGTTGTCATAGGTCGATTTGTCCATCTTTTGATGTTAGTCATCCATGTTAGTCATGGTCTGCCTCTGCCTCTTTTACCTTGTATTTTCCCCTCGGGGATTACTTTTAGTAGGCTGTTGTGTCTTTTAACATGGCCCAACAATCGCATTTGTCTTGTTTGAATTGTGCTTAGTAGTTCTCTTTTCATTTTTAGCTGTTTTAAGACTTCATCGTTTGTTTTCTTTTCCTTCCATAAAAATTCTACCTATTCTTCTATATATCCACATTTCAAAGGCTTAAATTCTCTGTTCTGTTTTCTTGTCTAATGTCCATGTTTCTGCACCATATAGGAATATTGAGATGATGTAACATTTTGCTATTCTTAGTCTTAGCCCTGGTGTTATTTGTTTTGATGTTTGTATGTTCTTCATGACATTAAAATTACGTTTTACCATTCCTATTCTTTTGTTTATTTCAGTTGTACATTTTCCATCACTGGTTATAGTATGTCCAAGGTAGTTGTAGTTCTGAACTGTCTCCAGGTCTATTCCTTCAATTTTTATATCCACTTGCAGGTTCTGAGAATTTTCTTTTATCTCACACTTGCTTGCAATATTCTTTTAGCCAGATCATGGGCGGGACACATAGACAGACTATCTATCTACCTATCTATTGACCTTTCGAGCCGTAGCCGGCCCATAGGGCATAGACCAAGATACTCCTTCTCTTATCTGAATTTTAGTTCTAGCAGTTTTCAATTCTTTTAAAGATATTTTATCAAATCTCGCCATTTGTCTCTGTTCTGTGCAAGCAGCTCTATCTCATTGAGGGAGCCGAATCCTGCTGCTCTTGCCTCTCTCATCAATGTTCTTCTCAGTGTCTCTCTGGGTCTTCCTCTTTTTCTCTTACCTGTTGTTTCCCATATGAGGGCTTGCTTTGCTATTCGGTTATTATCTCTTCTCATCACATGTCCAACATATGACCATCGTCTTTTCTTTATTACTGAAGATATTAGTGGTTGATTGGCGATTTCTCTAATTTCCTCATTTGTTTTGAATTCGTTCCATTCGTTTCCTTAGACATTTCTTTTCGAATGCGTTCAACTTTGTTTCTATATCTCTTGTTGTTTTCCAGCTTTCACACACATACGTAAGGGTTGATAGTACATTTGATTTGAATAGTCTAAGTTTTGTGTTTGTGCTGATGAGTTTTGATTTCCACAACTTTTCAAGGCTTCTGAAAGACATTGCTGCTTTAGCTGTTCTGATTCTAATTTCTTTGCTTGTATCCCCTTCTCGATCAATGTGACTTCCAAGATAAGTAAAGTGATTGATCTCTTCTACTGGTTTAGACAGACTATACCACCTTCATTTATTTTATCCACTGTAGTTATTAGATTGTCATGTTGTCCACATTGTTTGCTGAAATCTTTTTCAATTATATCATTGTTTGTGACATGGTCTCAATATGAGTTGCTTTGAATTTTTCTATAAAAAAAAAAGTAAAGTACCCCCCGTCACGCCATGTGGCGTATAGGGAAATATGGTGTTAGTGACCCTATATTTTACAGACCTTCAGCACATGATTTTTTGGGGTAATGTGGTCGGTATTGCGCCCGTGCTGCTTTACTTTCCCAGAAAAAATCCGGTACCCATTTAAGGCTGGGTGAACCCGGAGCCGTCGGTTGGGATCGAACCCTACCCCTTGTCCGTAGTAGTCCAGTTCACTAACCACTGAGCTATCGCGGCTCCCACTAATTTTTAGGGAATTAGTAAAACCCAGGTGTCCTCGCCAGGGAACGAACCCCGGCTGTTGCCGTGGTAAGCCAACCGCCTATCGATTGCGCTAACCGGACACCCTTTGAATTTTTCTATAACATCTTTATTTGCATAGCTTGTTTTTTTTATTAATAATTTTATTTGTTTAATGTTGGGATCTGCTGTATAGTTTCACATTTTACTAGCAAAAGAGGTAGCAGCATTGGTCTTGGAGCTGAGTAATGCTTTTATCTTCCCATATGGGGGTGAAATAAAAATCCTGAGTCGCACACGTCGTGGCGACTGCTTGACCAAGTGGCCTTTATCTCTCTGGTTCTATCGTTGCCCCCCGACATACACCAGCAATGGTACTATGTGTCGTAAAGATAGTTTTTTTTTTTTTTTTATATTGGCTTCAATCATGTTAACATTATTTGTAGTTGTAATTTTAGCACAATATTTGTATTTACTATGTTAAACATGTGACTTGCTTGTGGTTGGAGTTGAAATCTACTTTGAAATGAATTCTAAGGGTGTTGACCAATTTTTTTTTTTTTTTTTTTTTTTTTGGTGGCCATTGGTATTTCTTGGAATTTCTCAGCTTATGTTTTTTAGCTGTGGTATTCTTCTTAAACGCTTTGGGTTTTCACACAATCCACATACTTAGTTATATTATTAGGTTGTTTTTTTTACATCTTTTATGAATCCCCTCTTCCTAACATTAATCTATAGTTAATAAAGATTAAGAAAGAAACATTTATTTGTTCTTATTCTTAGTTCTTATTATAATATTTGTTGTTTATTTGTAATATATATATTGTTGTCTTATTTCTACCACAAGTATGTGTTGTGATATGACTTCCTGTCATAGAATATGAACTGGACAATAGTTGACCACTCACAATGAAATCCTAATGTTTTATTTTGAAATACTATTAAATAGATTAGGTGCAGTGTTCACATTTTGTATCACCCACTAGGTTTGATGCAATGTTCATATTTTTGTATCACCCTCTAGGTTTTGGGTACAAAATTTACAATGTTTATATTTGTGTACTTCCACAGGAGACAACATTCACTTGAAAATACTTGTGCCCAGTGTGGTGGCTGGATCAATTATTGGGAAAGGGGGAGAGACTATAGCTCAGATACAGAAGGAAGCTGGTGCCAGGGTGAAAATGTCAAAAGCAAATGACTTTTATCCAGGTCAGTCATTAATTACAGCAGGTCCTTGCCTTCGTGTCTTAATTGCTTTCATGTCTTATTTGCTTACTTTGTGTTCTTTAGAGATTTGTCAGACACTACCAAATGATCATGTTAGTAGTCTTTCCTGTGGTTTTATTTCAATCCAAGTTATAAGCTATCATTTTAGTTTAATATTATCATCCTATATGACTATTACTTAGGAGTCTATGTCCATTTTACTGGCTTTCTTTATTAATAATTATTTTGGTAGTTGGGTTTGCCCAGTGTGATTTGATGTAAATTCTTCATCATAATCCACCTAGCAGTTTGTTTTGCCCAGCAGTTATGTTGCATCTTATCTATCAATCAATCTAATCAATCATTAATGATTAGGTTTACTCTGAGTGCAATTACAGCAGTTCATCTCCATTAGGTTGCTCTGAGTGCAATTACAGCAGTTCATCTCCATTAGGTTTACTCTGAGTGCAATTACATCAGTTCATCTCCATTAGGTTTGCTCTGAGTGCGATGACATCAGTTCATCTTCATTAGGTTTGCTCTGAGTGCGATGACATCAGTTCATCTCCATTAGGTTTACTCTGAATGCAGTTACATCAGTTCATCTCCATTAGGTTTGCTCTGAGTGCAGTTACATCAGTTCATCTCCATTAGGTTTGCTCTGAGTGAAATTACATCAGTTCATCTCCATTAGGTTTACTCAGTGTGAAATTACATCAGTTCATCTCCATTAGGTGTTACTCTGTGTGTAGCTACATCAGTTCATCTCCATTAGGTTTGCTCAGAGTGCAATTACATCAGTTCATCTCCATTAGGTTTACTCTGTGTGAAATTACATCAGTTCATCTCCATTAGGTGTTACTCTGTGTGTAGCTACATCAGTTCATCTCCATTAGGTTTGCTCAGAGTGCAATTACATCAGTTCATCTCCATTAGGTTTGCTCTGAGTGCAATTACATCAGTTCACCTCCAGCTCGGCCAGCCAGCCCTTAGTAAGGTAAAGGTTCCCTCCATGCATATGCGGAATACAGTGTTAGTGACCATTTTTTTCTATGACCATGACACATTTTTGGGTGATGTGGTCAGTATCATACCAGGCCATCTTTACTATCCCAGACCAATCTCTGCTACCTATTCTTTAGAGGCTGGGTGAACCCCTTAGTTATTAGTCTCTCTCTCTCTCTCTCTCTCTCTATCTCTCTCTCTCTCTATCTCTCTCTCTCTCTCTATATATATACAGGGTGTTTATAAAGTCTCACTACACTTGGTATCTAGGTCAATTTGAAAAAAAAATGTTTATGACGTCATCACAATATGTGCTCCCACTGTCAATGAAATTTGTTGAATAAGTTTATTGCTACTGGAAATGTGGAAGATGCTCCACGATCTGGTAGGCCTGCTGTGAATGATGAAATATGTTTAGATATCCAAGACAGAATCCTTAAAAGTCCAGACAAGTCATTAAGAAAACTGTCGCAACAAGTGAACTTACCATTGAGCACATATTGTGATGACGTCATAAACATTTTTTTCAAATTGACCTAGATACAAAGTGTAGTGAGACTTTATAAACACCCTGTATATATATATATATATATATATATATATATATATATATATATATATATATATATATATATATATATATATATATATATATATATATATATATATATATATATATATATATATATATATATATATATATATATATATATATATATATATATATATATATATATTCTGCAGATAAGACCAAACTATCTTGGCTGGGGTTTTTCCACTTAAGTATGCAAGGTTTGCATTTTAGAACATTTTACTAGCTTTTATGAACATAATTGAGGTTTGTTAAAGGTTATTTCTTAATTTAATTTGTGTAGTTATTGAAGCATTTAGCAGAGATAGGCTCAAGAAGCAACAAAGCTTGCCAAATCATTGGACAGCTATCACCACTATTGTCCAACAAGGAAATAATTCTAGAGGGAAAACAGGCACTCTACAATAGTCTTCATTTCAACGTTGTCCTACCTACCAATGCCGGTCCTGGACCTTAGATGCAAGAACAAGAAGAAAAATAACCTCTACTGAAGTGGAGTGTGTTAGACGAATGAGAGGAAACAGCTTGAGAGATAAGATCAGAAATGAAGACCTGAGAAAAAAGCTAGGAATAACCCCGCCATATAATATATAAAGAAACAACAGATAAAATGGTTTGGCTATGTGACAAGGCGGAATGATCAAAACACAACACAATGAGCCTTCAATAAACGTTGTGAGAACACAAGACCCAAAGGTCGACCACGAAAAAGATGGATTGACTGAATATTAGAAACACTAGGAAACATAACAGAAGAGCAAAAGACCGCAAATTATATCTGCCCTCGACGCTGAAAGGCAAATGAGGAAGGAAAGAAGATTGAAGCATTTATTTCAAAACCATACCCAATTATCTATCCTTCTCTGAATATTGACTGTTGAACCATTATTCAACTGTATTTTTTGTGAGGATGAAAACATTCAACCACAAACCTTTTCAGTGGTTTAACCCTTATCATACCAGACCAATCGATATCTTACCAATTTGGTTGGTTATTTGGTTATGGAAGGCCTCGGTATCACTGCAAATGAATTAAAATCCATAATTGCTCAACCGCCTGTGCCAGCGTAATCATCAGAATTAATATCTCATCTCCCAAACAAAGAAATGTAACTATAGTCCCCATCGTAGCAGTCTCAGCACACGCCAAAAGACATAAGGCGAAACCACACAGAAAGTGAACATGGCCAACTGTTCCTTGTCATACGATATCTTCATTCATCATAAAATAAACAATTGGAATATCGAAACATGATCAAAATGGATGAGACACACAGCTCACGGTGTGCACAGAGCACTTAACTCAATAGCTCCTGCAACAAGCCGGACTTGGAATATGAACTATATGAAAAGAAACTGCAACAAGGAACACTTTTCATGCATTGCCTTCAATTGTTCCCGCCGCCTATCCACAATGTACCAGAAGTTCACATCCTCTTGAAAATGATGATCGTCGTATTGTAAAAAAAATGTATAGTGCTTGATGATGTTAGGTCATCGTTGTTGACTCCAATTCCGAACATTTAGACACATAGTCGTCAGATTATCCCCATCGAACATCAAACAACAGACCATAAGATTATCGTACGGTCGGTCTAGGGATGTACGATGAGCCATTGCGATGATGTAGCACACAAAAATATCGTACACACAATTTTGCTCCCTTTAGATTTCTAATTACTCAAGTGAAAGCAGACTACGGCGAACAAAACATGGTGCAAATTCCCTAAAGAGATAAAACTGTGGTTGATGAAGTACTTTACATTAATAAGTAACATGGAAATAACTTGCGTCAAGGAATTCCAACAACGTTGGAACAGCACCAATGTGATGGAAAGCGCAGATCAAGTCTAAACGTTGGAAGGTCGCATTCACAACGCTTGATTTGTCAAAAAATGACTGTTGCCGGCGTACAGCTTCGCTTTAGCCGCACAGATGTAATAAGTAGATCATCATTTATACTTTAACGCAGAAAAGTACAACTGGGAACCAAAATTAATCAGATTCCGAATATACTTTCTGCAGCAATCGAGAGAACATGATCCTAGATCCACCATCTTTGTAACGGAAGTCCTTACCAAGTGGGATCCTAAGGAACCCTTGTGGGTTTTTTCATTGTATTTAATTTTTTATGTCAAAAATTTTTCACAAACATGTTATCACTTCAATTGATGGGAATCATGATGTGAGTCTCCAGTCTTTTGGGGTAGAAATTTTACTATGTTATCAAACAGTACTTCCTACAGGCATATTCTCATCTTCAATGTTAAAGCAATGTTCTGAAATTCTGCCAAAGAGAAATAATGAAATATGAAAACTGAACTCAGATGAACGTAATTGATCCTTCATTCTGCCTTTCAATTTGAGAAAGCTGACAGATTTGTTCTTTCTGCATTTCTATCCCTGGTGGTAAATGAAAAATCAGAGATTATGTAAATACTACAGTTATCTATAGGCACTACAAAAAGATATTTTAGGGGTCCCTCAGTGACCACCTACTTTAGTATGTTAAGGGACTTTTGGCAAAGGGACTAGATGGTCTAGAGGTAAGGCATTGGCCTCTGAATAGGAAGGTCAGGGGTTCAAATCTTGCCACAGGTGGTGGAAATTTTTCACTTCAGATTTGTGTTTTTCACTTAAGATTTTTCATGATTTTACCCTACCCAGGTGATTGAGTAGTGAGATCCAATGTCTAGTGCTCTCAGATAACTGCAAAAAAAGCAGGGGCCCCCGTGTGCACTTGCTCACATTAAAGAGTCTTTGGGAATTATAAGTTGAAAATAGTAGGCCATATTTAGAAAATCTACCCATACTGAATATAGGTGTGCCATGCCAAAAGGCGGAGGTATCACAGCTTTGCGAAGCTAGTGACACAATACACTCACGGTCACTTAACAGGTGAAAGTTAAGAGGATAAGAAGAAGCATGTGGCAGACATCGGTTAATGAAAATATGGCTGTACAAATACTCAATATTATTTTACTTTTTCTTTGGGATGATTGGACCTTGTTTGTTAGTATATCTAGATTTTGGTTTTTTAAGATTGTTTGGATATTTGCATTATAACATTGTCTGGACCATGATTTATAAAATTGCTTAGATCTGGTGTGTCTGAAACTTAGCTTGTGTAATTGTCAAAGTATTGTACTTAAATAAATGCCCAGATATGCTTTTCACTCCATGTTCATGAAAGTAGCTGGTCAGTGTGACCTTGCAATCAGATTTATTTGTTACTGTTTGCACATTCAACAATACAAATTTATTCTTACATTAAAGCTAGCTCTCACATTTCAAAGGTCATAATGAATACACCAGGAAGACACATTTCTCTCTTCCTCACCTGCTTACACATATGATTAATTTTACAAATGAACATGTTTATCTGTATTTATAACAATTCTTACCTGGAATATTAATTGTTCTATTTAAGATATCATCAAAAACTTTCTTCCTTTATTGATATTAAAACATTTGACAGACCCAGTTGTCTGTTACAGAGACAAATATGTACAATAAATGGTATGGTATCATCTATCTCTTTCTTCACTTCCTGTTGTACCCATTCGGGTGTCAAGAGAGATACAAAGTTATGGTTTTTACCCTTTTGGTGACTTCACTCATTGTCAGTTGATGTTGTTGTAGCGCTTCTTTGCTGTTCCCTGTTGTCTCTTCTTACCCTGGGTCTGCCTCTTGCTCTTCCCTCTCTTATGCTTTGTACGATAAGGAATCACTTTTTTTCATGATGGGCAAACCAGTTTATTTGTTGTTTCTGTATGTAGCTCAGGAAAAAGCAGCTTTCCAGAAAATGAGGAAGATACTATGCAATTCATTTTTGACAATAGAAACAAGAAAAAGAGTTCTTAAATGTTATGTAGAACCAGTCTTAACATGGATGTGAATCATGGACAATAGGACAACAGACAAGAAAATCACCGGAGTCCGTAGAAATGTGGTTTTACAGAAGAATGTTGAGAATACCATGGACAGCTAAGAAAAGTAATGAAAATGTTCTGAAAGAGGTCAAAGCAAAAAGAGAGCTAATTTCAAATATTAGGAAGAAACAATCATAATTTTTTGGCCATGTAATGGGAAGAGAACAACTGGAATATATTGTAACAACTGGAAAAATTGAGAGACGAAGAGATAGAAGGAAGCAAAGAGAGAAAATACTAGACAGCTTAAGAGAATGTCTTGGCAGAAGATAAACAACAGAAATGATAAATAACTGTCGAGATCAAAAGTTGTGGAGAGACATGATCACCTACGCCAGTAGGCCCAGTACTTGATGATGATGATGTATGTAGCTTAGCATTGGTTCAATGCCTACTCTTTCTTTTATAATATCATTTGTGATTCTGTCTTTTCTGGTCACTCCAGACACTTTTCTCAGACATCTCATCTCTTTGGTGGCAAGCTTTCTTTTATGCTTAGACATAAATGATCATGTTTGGTATTGTTGATCAAGAGTAGGAAAAATATGAATCTCTCAAAGTAAGTAGTCCAGACAGGTGTTAGGCAAAATGGTTTATATTTTTGAGTGTCTGGTGTACAATGAAATCATCCAGATAAAACAGTGGCATCGACAAACTACAAAACAAGTTAGCAAATTATTCCTGCTAGGAACAAAGTACATCAGATTAAATACACTTAAGCAGAACCCCAAAGGAGAATCAAACTGCTTCAGGTGTACTAATCCATTTGTTCAGTGTATGCTCAAATGTCCAGAAGCTGTACCTTACATCCCCAAAAAAAAGATAAAATACCTTTCCTATGTAACTAATAAAGCAACCCCTGCAGATTCTTGTGTTTGACATTGACTTCAGAAGATAACCAACTCAGCTGTTCTATCTCAGTTATAAGTCTCTTAAATGTGCTCTTAAGGCAATAAACGTCACATTTTGAAATCTATCTCAGGACAACCTTTAATACTGAAACATCATTTAACCTGATCACCTCTGTTCCTTTTATAGTGTTTCAAAACATATTTTCCAAACTCACTGTTTGTCTTCACAGAAATTTTCTTTCTTAGTTTTTCAAATATCCCTCTTTCCCATCACATTTTTTTTCTACAATTTAGAACATAGCATTGAACTCATACTCTCCACATTTTTTCCTTTTAGGCACCATGGAGCGCATTTGTCTGATCATGGGATCCCCAGAAGCTGTGAGACATGTAAATAATTTCATTATGGAAAAGATCAGAGAGAAACCAGAGTCCAGTCCTACCACACCGACAAAACCTGATGATGCCAAAAATAATTTTGAAAGGCATCGGCAGGTAATAGAGGTATTTCAGGTTCCATTTTCATCCTCATTTCATTCTCAGTTAGAAAAGCTACCCTTGGTTTGCTTATTTGTTGAAGTCAATTATTGATGACTCACAGTTTTCCGGTTTGTTTATTATCAACAGTGTTAGTATAGGGTTATTAAAAAACAATTGTGATTGTCAAAAGAGAGGAGTGAATTGTTTCTGTTCTCTTTCTTCAAATATTTAAGGAAAATAAGAGTTCCTTGACACTTTAGTTTGCATCAAAAATAATGGTTTGTGTAATATTTGATATTTTGCTCACCTTTCTTTTATCTTTGTTACTTGTGAAACATTGTTTATAGTTGTGTTATCTGGCCAAAATATGGTTATTTTTGTAAATAAAATCAAGTCAATGTTACACCTTTCTCTAGTTATGTACATTTCTAATGTTATTTTTTCTGACAACATTCAATATTCTATTTACAAGGATCTCATTTGAATAATTATGATCTTTCCTTTATAATTTGGTGTTAATGGTCTGTGTTTTTGGCATTTTTAGCATAACCGTTTGCCAAATGCATTGTCCTTTATGCTTTCCAGTGACTTGGTTTGCATATATCTATTCTGTATTTCAGCCTCAAATTTCCGGTTCTTTGACACTATATTTACTAAATACTTTTACTTATCATCTTAAATCTTTGTTTTCAGTAGTCAACTTTGACTTAGTTTCTCTTTAGTCTTTGATGATTTTTAATTGCAACTTTATGCGTTGTCGTCAAGCCAAGAGAAGGGTTTTCATTTGTGAGAAATTATTTATATCATAGAAGATAATTAAGAAGTATTAATTTAATTTTGCACACCAAGGGTAGTCTGATCTTAAATCATCTGTCCTTTCTAGATTAAAATATAGAACATGCCATTGTTGTTGTTAATTATGCTCAAATTGTATTGAGTTAATGGCATGTATATATGTAGGGATTGTCCTTAAGGCTATTACAGCCATTAATTAACACTATTGTAGAACTTTCTTCCTACTGAAGAGAGTATGTTTTTGTAATTAAATGATACTGGTTGATATATGGCTTTTTCTTTCCTAATGCTAACCTTTTTGCTGCTCAGGCACATTTTATTTTCTTTTTCCATTTTGAATATCTGTTCTTTGACGATATTCATGTTCAACATGAAAGAGTTGATGCTGTGGCACTAGTGGTAGAGATCCTGTATGGATATGGGGGAAATACTGGAAATAATTATTACAACATAATTTGTGAAAAATGTATGACTTATCACTCATCAAGCTGCAGAATTATGATTTTAGTGCTGATGGGGGCTGGGTGGTCTAGAGGTAAAACATCAGCATCTAGACAAGAAGGCCTCAGGTTCGATTCCCACCACAAGCAGTGGAAAATATTTAAAAAATCAAAAATAAAATCGAATCATGGCTTTACCCTCCCCAGGTCTCTCAGGTTCATGAGTTCCGGTGTCTAGACCTCTAGAAAATGTTGAAAAACAGGTCTTGTGTGCAGTCTGCTTACATTAAAGAACCTTTGGCAGTTGGAATAGAAACGAGTAGGCCAAAAATAGCCGCTGCCCCAGGCAAAATTAACAGGAAAAAATCTACCCAAAACATCATACCATCATAAGAAACAGATAATCAAATCAATCAGAGGACCACAAGCCCAAAATCAGGATGCCTTTCATAATATGTATGGATGGGAATAAGTTATCATTATCCGCCTCAGAATAGGGCTCAAACCGACTCTACAGTCACACTTATACAAAATTTAAGATCAGCACCTCAACCACATGTACATGTGAACAGGTGCCCCAAATTGCTGAACACATACTTGAAGACTGTAATGAATATAGTAGACTGAGGAAAATCCATTGGCCCATAGATACAACACTACAGACAAAACTTTATGGTCCACTGCAAGAATTACAAAAGACAGTAACATTTATACAGGAAATGACATTGCAGATATAGACAATACTTCAGGTGAATAAAAGATATAGATACTCAAAACATTAAAACTCTCGATGATAAAAATATGAAAGTACATCTGAAGTCAGAGAATATCTGCCTGTGTGGCGGAGGACACCCGAGCACATGGCTGCCAGTGTGAAAAATAAGAAAAAGTGATATTCATGTGAAATTCAGTCCCCTGGGACTTCACTAGAGATATAAAGCTGGTGAACGCAAACAACAAAGTTGATATTATTTCTGGCAATTCTTTTGATATATACTAAGTGGCTACAGTGATTAGAGTAGGGCATTCTGTGAAGAGCTAGAGGGCATTGGCTGCCCAACCATGCTACTGAAACTGATTATATCATGAAGAAATAATTGTCTCAGTACAATTGGATGGCTAAGACATATAAATGCTTAGAAGTCAAGAGTGAGGTTAAGTAGAATGTTGTACTTGCCCCTCCCCTCTTTGGAACCGCTCCTGCTGCCTCTTACAGAATGAGTTCACTGCAACCTCCAGAGACATCTACGCAATGCTCAAAATCTGACCACTTCTTATTCAACATAGCTTGTTTTAAAGCAGTAATGGAATCACCTGAAGCTCCAATAAGAGATCTACTCTTTGTTGATGGTGTAGTTCTAGATGCTCACAATGGCTACACTTTGCAATCACTGCTGATAGCTTAACCATATCATGTGACCTATTCTCGTTAATAATAAGTGTAAAGATAACTAATTCTAGTTTCAAAGGAAATACTAAACTACTAAAACCAGAACAAGGAAGAATAAATCTACAAATTGACCGAGTATGGAATAAAAAAAAATTGACATTGATTATAAAGGTCTAAATATATCATGTGGGAAACAACAGGTAAGAGAAAAAGAGGAAGACCCAGAGAGACACTGAGAAGAACATTGCTGAGAGAGGCAAAAGCAGCAGGAATCGGCTCCCTCAATGAGATAGAGCTGATTGCACAGAACAGAGACAGATGGCGAGATTTGATAAAATATCTTTAAAAGAATTGAAAACTGCTAGAACAAAAATTCAGATAAGAGAAGGAGTATCTTGGTCTATGCCCTATGGGCCGGCTACGACTGGAAAGGTCAATAGATAGATAGATAGCTAGAAATATATCAGATCTCTTTATTAGTACACGTTTGTATGGATCTGAAACTTGGACAACGTATTCCAAGATATGAGAAAAGACTAAACTGTTTCTTTGTATGTTGCCTTAGAAAGGTAGAACAATTTAACCAATTCAGATATTCTGTGGTGTTCTTGACTTTCATCCATTATGACAACAGTCAGATCAAAGGTGGCTGGGACATGCTAGAAGAATGGACAACAATCACGTCATCAAATAAATATTTTATTGTGAGCTTATATATGAGAATCAGCCTGTGGGTAGACCAAAATTAGATTCAAGGCATCCATGAGTGAACTCTTCATTATTGAAAGGACTAGAAAAGCTAGCAGATGATCATAGCACATGAAGAAGATATATAAAAAGTGGTATAATTACATTTGACAGTTAAATGAATTTTACTTTCCATATGCATAATGATCTATTGTTGTGTGGGTGTGTGCAAGTCCAAGAGACTTACACCATGTTGCTCACTTACCGGTACTCAAAAATGTCATGCTGAAGTCGGATATGTTGGGCCGAATGGCGCAAATATCACAGTTATACTGCAAACCACAACACAACGCAGACACACCCACTTAACGTTCTTTTAAGGGCGGATGATGAAGAGGAATTCTATAGTCTACTAGAATACTTTAGTCATCAGGCAAACGCAAGCAAGCAAGCACTTCATTGCAAAGCCCTTGGTCACTCCAACATCACCAGCACCATCACATTCAACTATTAAAACTTGACCAATAAGCAGTCTTTCATGTGATGTTTGCAAGCTAAAAAGAAAAGCTCCTCATGATAATTGACAGTATGCTCAATTTTTGTTCTTGATAAGGTGTAGGGACTCTGAAAGGGTGACGAGAGCGCCGTGCTATTGTGAGGAAAAAGCTGTATAATCACCAGTGATCATGTAGAGACAGGATCATATTCAACTCATTTAGTCATTATCATGCCATCAGCATCTCCATTGCCCACATCACTGAATCAGTTTTGAGGATGTAAACATTGATCAGATTCTGAGCATGATTTATTTCTAGAAAATATCTTTCATATCAAGTTTTCACATTTGTAAAAATTCATTCCATCTTTCTCTGACTCATCCGAGTTTCAAACATCAACTTCTGGACATTAGGATACAAAGATACTGACAATCTTTGTAAAGGCAATATGATTTTGCTGTGTTTCATTGTAGATCATATTTTAATCTTATGATTAAAGGACAACTGATAGAATTTGTTTAGCTGCATTCAATGTGTCTGTGTGTTTCAGGTGAAAGTGCTCATACCTAACAGTACAGCTGGCATGATTATAGGAAAGGCTGGCAGTTTCATTAAACAGATCAAGGAAGAGAGTGGGGCATATGTGCAAATTTCTCAAAAGTCTAAAGAAACAAATCTTCCTGAGAGGTGTATCACTATTGCTGGTATGTGTCAACTATTAATAGAAATAGGCACAACATATTCAGACATTGAAAGATGATAAGATTATATATAGACAGCTGTGTTACCGTAATGCTCAGAGACTATAATTTATAGACAGACTTTTATTTTAAACACTTAGTACATTTAGAATAAATTATGGCGCTGTAAGAGTGTTGGTGCATTAAACTAGATATATGCTCATTTTGACCGTGAATCAGTGTATTAGTGGTCACTAGCTGACCTAACAGTAACTAGAGGGGTCTGACTTTGTGAGTATACCAACATTTTTGATTTCTGCAAGTGCTGTGGACAATAGGCTAGCTGTTATAATAATAATATAATTAGTAACATGATATTGTATTATTAAAAAAAAATAACTATCATCATCAAGTACCGGGCCGAGTGGCATAGGTGATCATGTCTCTCCACAACTTTCGATCTCGGCAGCTATTTATCATTTCTGTTGTTGACCTTCCGCCAAGCCATTCTCTTAAGCTGTCTGTTATTTTTTCTCTTTGCTTCCCTCTATCTCTTTGTCCCTCAATTTTTCCAGTTGTTACAATATATTCCAGTTGTTCTCTTCTCATTGCATGGCCAAAAAATGATGATTGTCTCTTCCTAACATTGGAAATTAGCTCTCTTTTTGCTTTGACCTCTCTCAGAACCTCTTCATTACTCTTCTGAGCTGTCCATGGTATTCTCAACATTCTTCTGTAAAACCACATTTCTACAGACTCCAGTGATTTTCTTGTCTGTTGTCCTATTGTCCATGACTCGCATCCATATGTAAGACTAGCTCTACGTAACATTTAAGAACTCTTTTTCTTGTTTCTATTGTCAAAAATGAATTGCATAGTATTTTCCTCATTTTTTGGAAAGCTGCTTTTGCCTGAGCCATTCTGCATCTCACCTCTTTTGTACATCTTCCGTCTGAGGTTAACAAAGTTCCCAAATATTTAAATTCATTTACCTGTTTTAATATTGTTCCACTTGTCTTTATTTTGCACTGAGGTAATGTCTTTTTCTTTATTGTTACCATTACCTCTGTCTTTTTGCTATTAAGGCTGAGTCCTTTATTTTTGCTTTCTTTCACTATAATGTCCAACATTTCTTGTAACTCATTTTCACTCTTAGCGATTAATACTGTATCATCAGCATACCTTAGATTATTTATATTATGACCTCCAATTGTTATTCCAGGCATACCCTTTATGGATCTTAAAATAATCTCACTATAAGTATTAAACAAATCTGGTGACATCACACAACCTTGTCTAACACCCTGTTTTATTTGTTTAAACATTCCCAATTGGTTTCCAGTTCTTATGGCCGCTGTTTGTTGCCAGTACGTTCTTTATTATTCTTAGATCTTTGCTGTCTATGTTTATGCTTTCTAAATTGTTGATTATTTCTTAGTGCTTTACTTTGTCAAATGCCTTGGTGTAATCTATGAAACATAGGTATAGATCTGTTTTCACCTCTATGGCTCTTTCTACTAAAGATCATATGATATAAATGGCATTGCTTGTTCCTTTATCTCTAACAAAACCACACTGTTCATCACTAATTTCTGGACTGATTTTGTTTCGCACTCTTCGCATGATGATTCTTAGTAATATCTTAGTCATATGACTCATAAGGCTTATTGTGTGATGATCATCGCATTAAATCGCACACGATTTCTTTGGTAGGGCTATGAATATTGATTTGAGCATATCGTCTGGTATATATCCGCTGTTGTAGATAACATTCAATATTTTGTTATTATTTTTATTCCAAAATCACCCATGGCTTCAATATCTTCTTTAGTTATATTATCTGGTCCAGGAGCTTTGCCTGCTTTCATATCGCGCAAGGCGTCTTCCACTTCTCCTTCTGGTCCTTCTCCATTATCCTTTATATTTACTTCCGTTCGTTCATCATTATAAAGATCCTTAATGTATTCTGTCCATTGTTCCCTTATGTTTTCTTGATCAATCAACAGTTCTCCTTTCTTTGATCTTAAACATCCAGTTTTTGATTGCGTTTTTCTTCCTGTTAATTCCTCAATTTGTTTGTATATAGCTTTAGCATCTCCTTTTTGTTGCATTTCAATCTCTTTGCATCTCTCTTTTAGCCATGCTTCTTTTGTTTCATTGCATTTTACTACAATTTCTTTATTTAATCTCTTATACTCATCTTTATTTTCTTTATTTCTTCTTGTTGTATCCATTAGCTGCAAAATATCATCTGTCATCCATTTCTTTCTTGAATTTGTCCTCACTGGTGGTATGAACTCTTTTGATGTTTGTTGCATTGACTCTTTTAGCATTTCCCACTGTTCATCAATGGTTTGTATCTTCTCTATTGCATTGTACCGGTTCTGAATTGTGATTTTATATTTGTCTTGCAGCTTCTTGTCTGATTTTAGTAAATCTAAATTTAACTTGATGTTAACTGAGGCTCGTTTTGTTCTTTTTAATTTTACTCTAAGCTTTCCCACAACTGGTACATGATCACTATTGCAATCTGCCCCTGGTCTAGTTTTCCACTAGACTCCAGACTGTTTCTAAATCTATTGCTTATCATTATATAATCAATTTGATTACGTGCATTGTCCCCTGGGCTTTTCCTTGTCCACAGACGTCTTGGATGTTGCTTAAACCAGGTGTTTCCTATCATCATGTTGTGTGTTCTTGCCCATTCAATAAGTTTCTCACCTCTTTCATTCCTCTTACCTAAGCCATAATGACCAACAACTTCCTCAACTCTTTCCTTTCCTACTTTTGCGTTAAAATAACTATATTGAATAAAAATAAACACTTATGAGGGTCAGTTGTGAAACAGGTTTATATAGTTTCAGTGCATTGAACAAGAGTTAGATTATTGTAGCAAATTAAACTTATAAACAAAATTGTATATTTCATGATGGTGATTTTTCTTACTCTCTTCTGTTTTTAGGTGAGTTGGAAGCCAATATGAAAGCCATGGACTTGATTCTGCAAAAAAATTGTTGAGGATCCACAAAGTAGTAGTTGTCCAAATATAAGCTATGCTGATTACACAGGGCCTGTAGCTTCTGCCAATCCTACTGGATCACCTTTCGCAAACACCCCATATCAGGCTCGTAGTACTGATATGATGAATAATACTGCAGCAGCATATCAAACCCAGGGCTTTAACTTTGGCACTAATGGCAATAACTCTTACAATGGAATGGGGGGACTTGCTGGGCTCAACATGACCCTAAGTGCAGCTGCAATGGGATTAGGAGGTCCTATGGCTGCCCAGGCTTTGGAGAATCTGAAGATGACCCTTCGCAGTTCAGGTTATACAGAGCAAGCAACAGAAGAGATTAGCACAGCCATGAACACTTTAGCAAATTATGGAATCTTGGGGATGGGCATGGGTGGTGTTAGTCAGATGGGAGCTAATATGACTGCCTCTGGTCTGGCAGGCATGCAGGGAATGCAGATGGCAGGCACCACTGCAGGAGCATCTGGCAACACTTCATTTGGTGCTGCTACATCTCAATCATCTAACATGTTTGGTCCAGTTGGTAGCACAATTCAACAGCAATCTACTGGTTTGTTTGGAGGCTCTTCAGCAAACATGGCCGGGACAGTAGATAGGTATGGTTCCAATACAATGCTCAGCGATGCATTTGCCCAGACACCTGGGTATGCAGCATCAGCTAGTGCTGTCTCATACCCATCCCAGGATCGATCCTCAGGTGCTGTTACAGTTAATGTCAACCAAAACTCATTTGGTCTAGGAACTGGCATGTACAGTCCCACAGATGATAAGACCTCCACCAAGCAGGAAATGGAGGTACCAGAAAATATAGTTGGTGCCATTCTAGGCCCTGGTGGAAAGGGTATTGTGGAAATACAGCAGTACACAGGCACCAACATACAGATCTCCAAAAAGGGTGTATATGCTCCAGGCACTCACAACCGCATCGTGTGTATCTCAGGTACGATGAGCAACATCACACGGGCACAGTATATGATACAGCAACGTATACAGCAAGAGGAGTATAAGCGTGCTCGTCAGGCCACTGCACGCTAACATGCCACTGGTGGCTCTAGGTGCCAAACCAATGGAAGAAGCATGTAGATTAGAAATTCTGCATTCTTTTATCATGAGAATTATCAGTGATAATCTAAAGATGTTTTCCCCCTTTTTTTTTTTTTTAACATTATTTAGCTTTCATTTTTTTTTTCTTGGTAAAAATTTTTTTTTCATTTTAAGAAAAGTGACTTTAATATTTGTTGAATCTTTGGTCCTCAGTTTAGTGGAGTAATTATAATTGTCTTCTATTATTGCTGTTTAGTATTTCATATTCTGGGTCATTTTGGACTAAATTTACTTTGTTGGTTTCTCTGTATTAATTAGTTGTATGGATTTTTAAACTGAAACACATTATCAAGTGTTTTGGTGTTGTCATAGTTTACAAGCCATTTCACCACTCATTTCTCCACTTCTAGAGCATCACGCCTGCTATGTATTGGTCTCATAGTTCTGGTCTTGTTGGTAATTAAAAAAACAAAAACAATAGTTTTGTCAATTCCATCTTTCAGTCACAATATCAATATTTATAGTGTAGATATTGGCCTACTGCTGTTTGCTTTGCAGACAAGTAATATCAACCTGCCATCTATCAGCACACAACATTCATTAAATTTCATTATCCCTAAAACTTATCTCACATTTTCATCTGGATTATAAATATTTGATGGGATGTACAGAGTGGCATAAAATAGTGCCAGCGGAGATCATTATACTCAATAACTCATCACCCATTTTAACATTATTTGTGCTGAAAGTTTTGTTGGAAACTTTCATTGTTTTAAACTACAGTTATAAAGAACTGTTTGTGATAGCACATTCTACATTGTAATTACAGAAAGTATTGTAATAAGGCAACTTGACTTTTAAGTTCTATTTATTTTTTGTACTATGCATTAACAGATTGTTATAAGCCAAATCATATAATATTTGCATCATAACGTTGACATAAATGATCATTTACAGTTACAGTTTCATCTATTTCACCCGCACCTCCTTTTTTTTAATTTTAATCAAGCATTTAGAATTTTTCCTGTTTTGTATTGTCACACTGTGGAATGAATTTGATGATGGTGATATTTTATTGAGATAAATAAACAGTGCACTCATGAAGTATTTATCTGAACTCTCCAGTAAACAGAGTTTGAATTATGATAATTTTGAAATATATTTATGGTCAGTCATCTTCGGATTATGTGTAGCTTTGTTTTCAAATACCTCATCCAAGATTTAGTTTCAGCTTGTATTACTTCATTGCTTTTGTCAGATTCTGTTTACAGCCTTGTCACTAGACACACTCTTTCACCAATGCTGTGTTAATTTGACATGGCCATATCTAGTTTTATCACAATTTACCTTCCATCTGTATAAAGTGTTTCCTTCGATGCACATAATCGACACATAAATCAATATTTAACCAAATCTTTCCTAGGAGAGAAGGCGTGAGTTGTAATCCATTGCTGTTGTTGTACATCAAACCAGAGGACATGTATTATTATAATATGGATATACCTGTGTATGTATAAATGTTCTATATTTTAGTCTTGGTTTTAACATTATTGTTTAACCACATAACTTGCTATGTACCATTTTAGTCAAAGAGTGAGAGTGATGTCAAAAGCCAGTGGCAAGACTGGAGTTTTTTGGAAGATCTACATGCCTGTAGAAATGAAGAATGATTTAGGTACTCCCCCTTAAGTCTACCACCCCCCCACAAATTTGTTTCTGATAAGTAGGTGTGCGTATTTTATGCATGAATTCATCATTTCTTTTTATCCACACACACACCCCCCCCCCCCCTCTTTCAAATATATTTTGTTGGTGTTTTGTAACCAGAAAGAAGAGAGTTGAGAAAGTTACATTTGTCATTTTTCTCAAATTGAAAGAACGGGTATTGTTGCGTCATATTGATACAGTGACACCTTTCTATCATTCTTATTATACAAGTTTGTTAATAACAGTCTGGTTTCTGTGGAGTTCTGGGGCAGATCTATTTATTATACTGTGTTGAGTATCAGCATGAATTCATATTTGTCTGACTTATCATTTCATTCTCTGAATCTTCCCTGTACTCTCCCAAACTGTTTCAGTCTGCTTTTATTTTTTTTTTAAATAAAAGAAATGATTTATTGTTGTAACCATTATGAGAGTCCACCTGTAATTTACACCACTACCTTTGTACTATTCACAAATCAGCATCAGACATTGTAACTAGCCAACCCATTATTAAATTAAGCCATGAGATCTGGATTTTGTCACAGCCCGAAGTCTTTCTGTGTCATGGTGTACAGGGATATTTGCCATTGGCTGACGTCAGTCTACATATAAAGTACCATCATATAATCACAGTTGCCTTTGGTTAGCTCCTTCTGGTAACCTCACCTCACTTAGATGTTATAATATTTATTAACTGGCTATGTTTCATTGCAGAACATCTACAATCCATGAATTAATGCTAGTGTTCAAGTGAAGAAAACTTGAATATGCATTCTGTCTCATGATTTTATACAAAAATGCTTGCACAATGACAAGTCATTGTAATTGTTAGATTCTAAATTGTGTTATCATTTCATTAGAACTCATTCTATTAGGCTAGACTGTCTTACCATCAGTATGGTCAAGCTAAATTCTAAACCAGTTCTTTAAGAACAGCCAAATTAGTTGTAGACAGTTACAAATATTGAGGGAAAAAAATGTCATTGTTAGATCTGAAGGTCTTTAGTTTCCTCGAACTATCTTATCAAATTTGAGAACAGTAATGGGGTATGCATACAGTTTTTATATTGTATTATGTTAGCATTACACTGCATGCATCTGGTTGGTCAGGGACAGATAGTCCTGTTGCCCAATTTGTTCGCCTGTGCCTCCTTTGCTACACATTTGTTGGTGGTGGGCTATTTTAGCGGTTCTGACATTTTAGTCTTTTCAATTAACATATGATTGGTAATCAGATAACAGCAAGAAATTTGTGATTTCCACAAGATGAAATGTGCTGTCATTATCAGAACATCCATTGAGATTCCAATGTAAACCAAGAGTTTTTAAAGTAAAGAGACTTCCCTCCAGATCAGTTTGTTCCATGAACCAGATTATGTGGTCAATGTTTATAAAAAGATACCCATCAATGAATTTCTGTCTTAAAGAATAGTTGTATTGATTTTTTTTTTTTTTTAAAATTTAGTTCACATTGCTGTATTCAAGTCCTTGTTTTTACTTTTTTTGCTGACAAAAAAATTATATAAAAAGATGGACAAAACATCTAATTATTGTTGTCCTCGTTGCATTACAAGTCTGTCCCTAATATTCGTAGGAAAGAAAGGAAAGCCAACAAATAAAGCAGTTTCAGAATCACAAGAGGGATATAGAACACACACACAATAGAGCTTTATAGCCCAAAAAAGGTGGGAAAGTTTTGTTTTTCAAGAGCAAATGATTATGTGATTCTTAAGTAGAACAAAAACTATGATAAAGATATCTAGCCCTGAATATAATTTACACAATCTTCCAAAGATGACTACCGTGAAGCAGATGTCAAATTAATAATAATAATAAAAAAAGCTCTCTTTGACTTTGTGGTTATAGATATCTACCAGATAAATGAACGTGCTTATAGATATCTACCAGATAAATGAACGTGCTTATAGATATCTACCAGATAAATGAACGTGCTTATAGATATCTACCAGAAAAATTAACGTGCTTATAGATATCTACCAGAAAAATTAACGTGCTTATAGATATCTACCAGAAAAATTAACGTGCTTATAGATATCTACCAGAAAAATGAGCATGTTATTTAACCCCTTCATATACAGCAGCACTTGGTGGTATTTTATTTACTGCTATTAATACACAGTGTAGGCCTGAGATTTATATAGAGCCTCTGTGGAATGTGGCACTGCTTGGCTAAGTATGCATGTGCACACACACACTTTTTCCAAAGCTTAGTTCAGCAACTTGGCAAATGTTAGAGTAACTGTCCAACAAATGACTCACAATAGATAGCATTTGATAGAAATTAGGAACAAGACTACCACCCAGAAGAAGATTTGAGAGATAGAATGTGAAGGTGTTATCTTTTCATATGAAGCGACAAGTTGGTTTTTTAAAAAACACACACACATTTTTTAGTTCCTGTGTATAGGACCCATCATCATTGTACTAGGACAATGTCCATTTTTAGTCCAGCCTTTTAATTTTGCAGATAACTCTGCAATATAAGTTAAGGTTCATATCTTTTCAGTCTCAATTCTAGTGTGTTTTCATCAATAAATGGATCAGTTTTCTTTGACAGCTTCACAGCAGAATATTTCACATGTCTTCATTTCCTTTCTTTTGTGTTTTTAATCTTTGTTAAATAGTTTATATCAACATAAGAAAGTCATCTTAGAAAAATAACACAGGAAAAAGGAAACAAAGGCTGAAGAAGATTAAAATTAACTGACAGTATCAGAAGTGGACTATAAAGGCAAAAGGCAAGAGTAGAATGGCATGCAATCATAGCCAACCTTCGTTACTGATGTCTCAAATTTTTAATATATATATATATATATATATATATATATATATATATATATATATATAGAGAGAGAGAGAGAGAGAGAGAGAGAGAGAGAGCAATTCTGCACAAAAATACCAAGTTTAAAAATAAAAACCAAATAATTAGAGATTGTACCGGAAAAAATATATGCAAGTTAGCATAATAAAGAAAAATTAAATGCTGCTTTATTGCTGACCTCTAGCATCAACATAGCTTGCCAAAATTCAATTATTTCATTGTTTCTGAAATCCCAAAACAACTTCTTACAAATATTTTGCACCAGCATCTTTATATTAATGTTGTTATTACTGGGGACCAAAAGACAAAAACTAAATTTCTAAACAAGTCATAAGAGATGATCTAATCCTAGATTACAATGCCGTAGTAAAATTTACCGCATCAAAACACAAATTCCTCAAAATTTGACATTACTCCCCTCCGTGCACCTTTCTAATTAGCACTTCTGGTGACCCCTGAGTGTTTAATTTGTTTCCATTGCTGTTAGAATTTTCATGAGATATATCGTTGGATGCCCCCCCAAAAAGCCAACTTTGACTCTGGAAACAGCGAATGATGATATGCAGTCACCAAACATTCTGACACTTACGGTGACTGTACTGACAGACATTGTAACACATCTGGTCCATGAAGTGAAACTCAAGTCAGAAATGAACCTCAGCCAGGAATTTTGAGTCCCAATGTTTTGCCTAATGTGAACACATGGGACTATGTCAAGAGTTCAGAGAAATTACTATTTTTAGAGCACCTAATGTTACATTTAAATGGTAGTAATTTTTACTACGGTATCGTAACTGGGAGAGTTACATATATGTATCGTAGTTAAGGAGTTTTTAGATATGGGGTCCACCCTCTCTTTCCAACATGTGCACATTTAGGAAAAGATGATAAAAGTAAATACATTTCTTGATGAGAAGTTGAAAGAATGTGATGATGATTGGTAATAGAGAATTTGAACAAAGAGAATTTCAGGATATTTCCCATTTATTGCAAGTTGTAATAGTAATACTTGTATTGCTCTCACACACACACACTTCAGCTTGGAGATACACATACTTATCACATATCCGTTGTGCTCCATTCATTATTTCTCTTCTCTTTTGCAGCGACCTTTTTACTTTTGCGTGTCAAGTACTTTTGCATTTTGCCAGTTTCGTTCAGTTCTTTTTGGTATTCAGCATCAAGCAATGCCCTTTTCTGAGCTGTAATTATCAGGGGAGAGAACAAGAATTGCTTTAAAATTATGAATTCAGGAAACATTAACTTTGATTTTTTTTTTCTTTAAAATGACAATAACTCATGCAGTTGAACAAGCTTGTTAGTGAAGCATGATGGATGGAAGAATAGAGGGCAAAAAGTCAAATGCTGGTAATTTTGCTTGTTTGCAGATTAATGCATAAAAGAGCAAAATATGGGCCCAAAAGCACACAAATTTGAACAGCAGTGAGCAAAACAGTGTTGATTTGTTAATATTTAGTACAAATATGAACACCTTAAGTGCACAATAACAACAGTTCCAAATGAATTTTCCGTCTGTTGATTGCCATTAAAATTATTCTGCTTCAAAGTTTAGGCAAAACTTTCTGTATGTCTTTTTGTTCTCAATACTTTCCTGCTTGTTCTAATTATTCATTCATGGGGTAGGTGGTTAATATGCAAGAACATATAAACTTCCACAATGGCAGATCAAATGAATGTAAACAAGTTGAATAACAAAGGGCTGTGTTTATTATGTCAGTTTTCTGAGGGCAACATAAAAAAAAGTAATATTTAAAATAAAATTATAATGGACATTCAGGAGTACAGACAGACTGGCTAGCTCTGCTGTCAATGAAGACAGTCAACCAATGGATTATGCTGTCATCATTAATGACCTCTGAGATGTGGGAGGGGCACATGACTTTTACAACCATGAGTCCACGTCACTCCTTTGGATAAAAGAGATGAGAGTAAAGATGTCATCATCCAGGAATGAGAGGCTTCGTGGGCGCATAAGAGGACTTATCAACCAACACAGAGCTGGAGTCATTAGTCACTGGATGCTATGGAGGAGATCTGGGCACATTTGAAGTGTAATGATAATAACCCAGTTTCATAAAGTTAAAATAAAATACCCAGGAAAAAGTATTACATTCTAAGCAAAAAAATATATGATAATTGCTGATCAGAACAAGCTCTAAAATTGACATTTCATCCAGAAAAGGACACTTTGTTGTTGCAGAACTATGCTATTTGAATCTGTCTTGATATGATCTTCAATCTCTGTTTGAATGAACAGCCTATGTCTGATTCAACTAGGGCACTAGCATAAGGCCTTATGTGGTCAACTCTGGTCCACTGATGAAAATGTTAGCTAGGAATAGATAACTGCTAATGACTCAAATAATAAAAGTCCACATCAAAAGTTCATGGTTTGTGTGTGTGGAACTTACCTTTTTTCATAAAGAATGGTTTCTTCCCTGCCTTGACCTTTTCCTGTTCTGTTTTCTTCCATTCTTTCTCTAGAGCTTCTTGCTTTTCCTTTCGTTTTGCTGCAAGTTCTTGTTGCTCCTTATTTGCAGAACAGAATAAATGAATTCAGTGTGGATAAAGCTGAAACAATTTTGCTAATACCATCTCCACAAGACCATATATAAGTCTCACAATACATACCTTCCAGCTGTTCTAAAGACAGACCTGTAAACTAGACCAAAAATAACCTTATAATAAGCTTTCAATATTGGGAGACCAATGTGTTGTATAAGAGCGAGAAAAGAAAACCATGATCCTACTGAGCTGATAAATGACAAAGACGGACAGCCAATATCAAATAACCAACGTATGCAACAGAGATGGAAAGAATATTTTGAAGACCTGTTAAACATACCAACTACCATCTATCTATCTATCTATTGACCTTTCGAGCCGTAACCGGCCCATAGGGCGTAGACCAAGATACACCTTCTCCTATATGAATTTTTGTTCTAGCAGTTTTCTTTTAAAGATATTTTATCAAATCTCGCCATCTGTCTCTGTTCTGTGCAAGCAGTTCTATCTCATTGAGGGAGCCGATTCCTGCTGCTCTTGCCTCTCTCATCAATGTTCTTCTCAGTGTCTCCTGGGTCTTCCTCTTTTTCTTTTACCTGTTGTTTCCCATATGAGGCTTGCTTTGCTATTCGATATATTATCTTCTCATCACATGTCCAACGTATGACCATCGTCTTTCTTTTATTACTGAAAGATATTAGTGGTTGATTGGCGATTTCTCTAATTTCCTCGTTTGTTTTGAATTCGTTCCATTCTATACAAGTATTTTCCTTAGACATTTATTTTCGAATGCGTTCAACTTTGTTTCTATATCTCTTGAAATTCTGCCGTCTTCCATACATGTCATGTGTCCCAGCTGTCTCAATCAGCATTGATTTAGCAGGGCACATATAACTGTTTTGTGTTTGTTGCCTTGAGAACAGCAATGTTGTATACACAATCATGCCACCTGATGCCCAGGATTCTTTGTAGGTAACAGGTGAATTGCTGGACCGATGTTATTGATTGAGCATATGGTCATGTCTCACTCGTATAGTAGACTCCTGAGAACTCGGGCCTGATAAATTGAGTTGGTTTTTTTGCTTTACCAATTGCATCTGTTGATTTCAGCATCAAAGGAAAGCTTATTATTAATGTTGGAACCACAATTGTTCATCACTGTGAGTGTGAGAGGATGCTGACATTTTGGCACATAATTTCCATTTTGAAAAGGCTGATGTGTAAATTGGATTCCTGGCTAGCATCGAACATTTGCAGACTTATCAATGAATTCTTCAGAATGAGCAACTAATCAACAAAGAGGAGCTCTAATAAGGAGATTTCTTATTTTCGTCTTTGCTATGAGCTGAGCCACTTTGAATAATCCTCCTCCATCGGATTTTGTGTGAAGGAAAATGGTCTCATCTGATGGATTGAATGTATACAATAGTAACATTGGGGGGAAAAATCTCAAAATGTGTTAGCACATTTTTCATTCCATTCTGAATAGAAAATGCATCAGAGCTGCTCCCATTGTACACTTCATATTGAGGTGGAATGTTGTGGTGATACTTAGCAGACATCTGACATGAAGACTAAAGAGCCCGTCTCTGTAAGATTCTATGAATGCGATATATAGGGGCATCTCAAAATTGTTCTTGTACCTGCCAACTTAAGTAAAGCATATCAATAGTGGAGCATTCCTGGGCAGCAGGCTCTGTCATTTTCTACATCCTTTTCAGAACTTGCAGTGTGACTTCACAGTAGTTGTTGCAGCCTCCATGGTCGCTTTTGTTTTTATATATCGGTAATGATGTTTGCATTTTAACAAATAATAATAGTTGTACAAATGGACAAAAATCTTTACATTACTCTGTAAGGCTTACTAGCCCATTTTAAGAAAAACCTTTACAAATTAAGGGAAACCCTTACAAGATGAAAGGTATGTACATCAATTTCTACAAGACAATCTTCCCACTATTCCCTTACATTGTGTATAATCATCCCATAATATCATTTATTTTCTGACCTCAGTTTGTCCTCAACATTTTTTTTTCCATTAACTTTCAAATGACTAAATTGGTTTCTAACATAAAGTTAGTGATCTGCCCATCTGGCAGATTCATGTTCATGTGGCATAATACCTGCAAGACAGTAACATTAAGATTACTGAGGGCATGTATCGTTCCAATAGCATCATGTGGTCGTGAATCATGAACGATGTCGCAAACAGCAAGGAAGAGAATCAATTCAAAACAAAATGCTACAGAAAAATCCCTGAGATAACTTGGATAACAAAAAAGAGCAATAGACATTAAACGATTTGAACATTAAAAAGAACTGGATAATACATGTCATTCTACAAAGGAGAATAAAATATTATGGTCACTTCAAAAGACACAGCGGCTGGAAAGAACAATAATGGAAGGCGTGGTTCCTGGCTGACACATCAGGGGAAGACCAAGAGGCAGTTCCAAGAGATCGAGAAAATCTTGAACATGGCAACAAAAGTGGGAGATCTGGCTAGAGACAGATTCTTTCAGATGGGCTGTAATGCAATGTTCTTAATGCCTGATAATGACATTAAGCATAACATCAAGTAAGCCAGAGGGTTGCCTCTTGATTACAAAGAATAGGCATGATTCCTTACAAAATCCCCTGTTATTTGTTTGTAACAACTTCAGATATAAAAATAGGTCACATCAATTTAGTCTAATGCTTAATAGACTGACTATATGTCTCCACCAATGGTGAGGAATTCTTGACTTAAACAGGACTTTGCAGTCAAATCCAATCATACACACAAATAAGGTGTACAATTAAAACTAGTCCTATCAGCTATAATCAATGAACACAGAAGCTCAATTTTCACGCTACACACATATTTTGACAGCTGACAATATGAAAATACAGGTTGTATGCCGATATCCAGGCTACACAGAGTTGAACAAAAAAGGGTTAGTTCTTACCATAGCTGTTATTATTTCCTAACACACTAATTGCACTTTCTAAAATTACACCTGGGAGTCTCATTCTTGCAATAGAAAAAAATGTTCTGTATTCATGAAAGTGATTGCAGCATCTGTATTAGGCTGCTATGTATTAGGATGATAATTATTGCAGCATCTGTATTAGGCTGCTATGTATTAGGATGATAATTATGATTCAAATTCAACAACAATTCAGCTCAATACAACCCCACCTATTGCTTTAATTCACAATATAAATTGAAAATAATTGGATCACCAAACTCAACAAACACCACGTCAAATGAACACAACAGTTAAAAAAGTAAAATTTACCATCCTGTTGTAAAGTTGTTTCAACTCTGATTTTTTCACTTTGTCCTTGGTCTTTCCAATCATTTTTTCTAATTTCTGTGCAAAAAAAAAAAAAAAATTAAATTCAGAGTTTGCACAAATAATAAAGAGGCACTGATAGTGAATTGACACCATAAAACTTGGGCCAAATAATTAATAATCAATTTAACAAACACTGGAATATGTAATAAGTCATGTGAGGCTGCAGTCATCATCATTCAGTCTCCACATCAAAGATTGGCTACCACGGAGCACCATTCTGCTCTGTCTCTTGCTTTGATAGTGCACGATGTCATAGGCTGACTTGTCCATCTTTTGATGTTACTCGTCCATGATAGTCTTGTCTATCTTTGCCTCAATTACCATGTATTTTCCCTTCCAAGATTACTTTAAGTAGGCTGCTTTGTCTGTTATCTATCTACTGTCCTTTCGAGCCGAGGACGGCACATAGGGCAGAGATCACTGCTTCTAAAATCTATGGCTCTGTTTCCATAACAATTATGTCTTTAAAAACTGTGTCTTTTAACGTGCCCCTAAAATCTCATTTGTCTTGTTTGAATTGTGTTTAGTAGTTCTCTGTTTTTTTTTTCATCCAATTCTTCCTATTCTACTACAGACTGCAGTAAAGGGAGAATATCAGGACAAAAATAAACAGCACATGCTTACAGCTTTACATTAGAAGTAAACTATAAATAATCCCCAACGCCTTGGCAAAAAGTCTTCTATGGGAAACAAAAATACTAGCAGACTGTTTTTAATGAAAAATATTAGAAAGAAGAATAATCATTTTCTATTTTTGTAATTTATCATTTTAAATGGTGGTCTTGCAAACGTGGTCATGGAGCCACAAAGTTGGTCATGGAACCACAAAGTTGGTTATGGAGCCACAAAGTTGGTCATGGAACCACAAAGTTGGTTATGGAGTCACAAAGTTGGTTATGGAGCCACAAAGTTGGTCATGGAACCACAAAGTTGGTCATGGAGCCACAAAAATGGTTATGGAGCCGCAAAGTTGGTCATGGAACCACAAAGTTGGTCATGGAGCCACAAAGTTGGTCATGGAACCACAAAGTTGGTTATGGAGTCACAAAGTTGGTTATGGAGCCACAAAGGTGGTCATGGAGCCACAAAGTTGGTTATGGAGTCACAAAGGTGGTCATGGAACCACAAAGTTGGTCATGGAGCCACACAGTTGGTCATGAAATCACAAAGTTGGTTATGGAGTCACAAAGTTGGTTATGGAGCCACAAAGGTGGTCATGGAGCCACAAAGTTGGTTATGGAGTCACAAAGGTGGTCATGGAACCACAAAGTTGGTCATGGAGCCACACAGTTGGTCATGAAACCACAAAGTTGGTCATGGAGCCACTAAGTTGGTCATGGAGCCACAAAGTTGGTTATGGAGCCACAAAGTTGGTTATGGAGTCACAAAGGTGGTCATGGTGAAAATGTCTTGTGGTTTGTCAAGATGAGATTTTGATTCACTTTCCCCCCTTGATGGGCAGATGCCATCTTAACAATTGGATTGTCTCATCTTGGATGAGTTTGATCATTTTACAAATGCACTTCATGACAGCATTTTCATCATCAATAAGAGTTTGTGTGTTAGCATATAAAGATCATAATAAAATGACTGGATAGCTGTGTAGTTGATTGTACAGATTCTCTATATGGTTGTTTCAACTATTGTTCTAACAGCTGGATGAATCAATAACTGGAGAAAGAGTCAGAAGTTTTTCAAATAACATGCTGCACTGGAGTTCAATGGGCATGCCAGATGCATGGTTAATTCAGGCTCTTCCCACATTCAATGCATTTTCTATACATTAAGATCAACCAAACTGATTAAAATCAGGAACAAATTATTACATTCTCTACAATAAAAAGATAGACATGATGCATTTAACTCACTGACAAAGTCTCCTTCGCAGATCTGAATTCATTTTGTTCTTTCTCAGGAGTCACTTAAATATTACATCTTTACAAAAGCAGGAAGCAATGATTCCCATGTGAATTAATATTTTCTGTCACTATATTTGAGGCACTCTATAAACCCTGTACCTAATTGCTTCTATTCATTGTTATGATATTATGACTGAATAAGAATAAAAAAAAGTAAAGTACCCCCGTCACGCCAAGTTGAGTATAGGAAATATGGTGTTAGTGACCATATATTTTACAGACCTTCGGCACATGATTTTTGGGGTAATGTGGTCGGTATTACGCCTGTGCCGCTTCACTTTCCCTTAAAAAAATCAGGTACCCATCAAAGGCTGGGTGAACCCTACTTCTTGTCCTTTGTAGTGCAATTACCTAACTACTGAGCTATCGCGGCTCCCTAATGAATAAGAATAAATTCTATATATTCATGTTAGCCATCATGGATAACTTGCAGATAATCTTCTTAGTGTGAAATTGTCTGTTCTGTTTCAACAACTATTGTAACACCATGAGGTCCTCAAAATATAGACCCCCAGGGGCTTTGGGTACAGCATTAGTGGATTTTGTAAGGTTAGGTACTTTTTTTCAATCAATACTGTTACCTAAATGTTAGACAGATGTGAAGGAAAGCAAAAATAAAGAACTCGGCCTTAATTGCAAAAAGACAGAAGTAATGGTAGCAACAAATAAAAAGACATCATCACAATGCACAATAAAGACAAGTGGAACAATATTAAAACAGGTAAATGAATTTAAATATTTGGGAACATTGTTAACCTCAGATGGTAGATGTACAACAGAGGTGAGATGCAGAATGGCTCAGGCAAAAGCAGCTTTCCAAACAATGAGGCAGATACTGTGCAATCCATTTTTGATAATAGAAAAAAAAGAAAAAGAGTTCTTAAATGTTATGTAGAACCAGTCTTAACTAATGGATGTGAATCATGGACAATAGCACAGCAGAGAAGAAAATCACTGGAGGCTGTAGAAGTGTAGTTTTATAGAAGAATGTGATAATACCATGGAAAGCTATGAAAAGTAATGAAAACATTCTGTAAGAGGCCAAAGCAAAAAGAGAGAGCTAATTTTCAATATTAGGAAGAAACAATCATCATTTTTTGGCCATGTAATGAGAAGGGAACAGCTGGAATATATTGTAACAACTGGGAAAGTTGAGGGACGAAGAGATAAGAGGGAAGCAAAGAGAAAAGATAACAGACAGCTTAAGAGAATGGCTTGGCAGAAGGTCAACAACGGAGATGATAATTAACTGTTGAGATCGAAATTGTTGAGAGACATGATCACCTATACCAGCAGGCATGGTACTTGATGATGATGATGACTATTACCTCTTGACAATAGGAGCTGTAGAGTGGCATCACATGAACTATTACAATCACACAAATCAGTTACTGAGAAAACCAAGTGCCCAGAGAATCAATCCACCTTAGTCAAGCCATAGGCACGAATAATAAAATCATGGAGGAAGAACATGTAGGTTCCTGGCAGATAATTCACTTATAGAAGGAAAGTCTGTCATAAACAGAAAGACTTGTCTGGTATGATGCCTGCTTTCATAACATAGATTGCACTGACTACAAACAACTGCTGCCAAGCAGACAGGTCAAGGAACACCAAAGGCTGGAGAAGAAGTCTCGAACAAATAAGGTTTGACAGGTAGACAGGTGAGGAGACCGTAAGGTGTAAATACTGTGCTATGCTGTCTATAATAAACACACAGAAAAGAATCAATTAGCAGAAAATGTGTCTCTATTAAATGAGAGTAACTGCACGATCAATTATATGATGAAATAAATGGCTTAAAAACTACTTCCACATCAATAGACCAAATGCTCTATTGGCAGAAATGGAATTTTAAAAATGCGAGTACCTAACGTGCTTGTTTGTGGGTAAAATTTGTAAATAGCTGTAGTAGAATGTGCAATTGGTCATTTCAACAAATATCTATGTTGTGAATGATATTGAGAGGTTATGATTGGACACTGAATTTTAGTTCCTAGACTTATATATATATATCGCACGCACACACACACTCACACAAAAATCAAAAAAAAAAAAAAAGAACCAAAAAGTTGCAATGCCAGAGTGGCTAATGCACTTGTCTACTGATAATGAGGGTCCAGGTTCAGTTACCCAATGTGCCTAATTATTTTTTTCTGGGCCGAGACTGCTTCCTGGTTAACCCAGTCTCTGTAAATGGGATATCAAGGATTTTCTGTGGAGAAGTATGGCAGCTTGAGATGATACAGATTGCATCATCCATAAATATGCCAATGTTACTGACAAACATGGGCACTAACACTATATAAACACCACTAGACATAACAGAAACCCTTACTTAATGCAATACATACAAAATCTATGGAAAAAAAAGGAAGGACATGGTATTTTAAAATAATAAAAAAATAACTTACCGACTTTTCATTTTTCTTTACATCAGATAGGAAGCCATAGGTTTGGTTAAAGATTCTTGCATTGAACTCTCCAGACAAATCATCAAACCGTGGATCTCTTGTAATCTGGATTTTTTTAATTGTAAAAAGGAAAAAAAATCTGTCTTAGTTCATGTGGCACACAAGTTTTCTTCGTCACTTCCGGTCAATATGGCAGATAGGTGGCAGGAACCATTGAGGTTAAGTCTGATGAGTGCAGTTTCCTCATATTCCAAGTTCAGGTTCCTGCCGGAGCTGCTGAATTTAGTTCTGTGTGCACACAGTGAGCTGTGTTTTTCATCCAGATCATGTTTTGATATTACGATTGCTTACGATGAATGATGATATTGTATGAATGACAAAGGACAGCTCAGCAGTACTCACTTTCGGTGCCACTTGGCCTTATGTCTTTTGGTGTGTGCTGTATCTGCTATGATGGGAACTGCATGTGCCTTTCTTTGTTTGGATCCTTCAATGAGCTGAGTTTCAATTTGGATGATTCCACTGGCACGGGTGGCTAAGCAATTATGGATTTTAATTCGTTTACAGTGATACCAGGGCCTTCAACCAACCATAACAAGTTTTCTTTTGTGCCACTAATTAGTTTAATTGTTCATTCACTACTATAAAATATTTAGGAGGACCCTCAGCCGACAGGTTCATAGAAACAACTCGTTGCTTTTAGTAAATTGTTGAGCACAGGCAACTGAGTGCCTAAAAGGAATTGTAAGAATTAGTTTACCAGGTGCACCAGTTACATCATCATCAAGTATCAGGCCTACTGGCGATCACAACATTTATTTATCATTTCTGTTGTTGACCTTCTGCCAAGCCATTCTCTTAAGCTGTCTGGTATCTTTTCTCTTTGCTTCCCTCTAACTCTTCGTCCCTCAATTTTCCCAGTTGTTACAATATATTCCAGCTGTTCTCTTCTCATTACATGGCCAAATAATGATGATTGTTTCTTCATAATATTGGAAATTAGCTCTCTTTTTGCTTTAAGCCTCTTTCAGAACATTTTAATTGCTCTTCTTAGCTGTACATGGTATTCTCAACATTCTTCTGTAAAACCACATTTCTACAGACTCAAAGTGATTTTCTTGTCTGTTGTCCTATTGTCCATGATTCACATCCATATCTATCTATCTATCTTTCGTTCGCCTGAAGTATTGTCTATATCTGCAATGTCGTTTCCTGTATAAATGTTACTGTCTTTTGTAATTCTTGCAGTGGCCCATATAGTTTTGTCTGTAGTGTTGTATCTATGGGCCAATGGATTTTCCTCAGTCTACTATATTCAGTGCAGTCTTGAAGTATGTTTTCAGCAGTCTGGGGCGCCTGTCCACATGTACAAGTAGTTGAGGTGCCGATCTTGAATTTTGTATACATGTGACTATGGAGTCGATTGTGTCCTGTTCTGAGGTGTATAATGATAACTTGTTCATATCTATTCATATTATGAAAGGCATCCTGATTTGGGGCTTGTGGTCCTCTGATTGATTTGATTATCTGTTTCTTATGATGGTATGTAACCCGTGTATCTAGTTGTGTGCTTGTTGAACCTTCCTTTGCCAACTGATCTGCTTTCTCATTTCCTGGTATTCCACAGTGAGATGGGATCCACTGCAGGGCAACCCTGTGGTGCTTGCAGAGTTCAGTCAATAAGGTCTGCAGATGTGGTAATTTTCTGGATTGTAGTGCCTGGAGTACTGATCTTGCATCTGTCAAAAACACTACAGGCTGCGGGCTAAGATTAATGTTCAGCAGTTTTTCTATTGCCAACTTTGTTGCTTGTATTTCTGCATCATAATTGTGACAATATTTCCCTGTTGCTATTTTATTCATATCCCTAGTGTTATTTGGGTACTCTATATATGCACCTGCTCCCCCATTTTTTACTGCATTCTGTGCTGATCCATCTGTATACACACGAATCCATAGGTCTTGTGGGTATTCTTCATCCAGGAAACTGAGAGTTATTGTTTTTCGCTGTAGACTATTCTGTTCCTCTTTATCAACTATTCCTTTCACTTCTGTCCGTATTTGAACTGATAATCCTGATTCCTCTGTCCAGGGAGTCTGTTCTGGTATGGGCAGTAGGGGGTTAACAGCTCTTGGCATGTCTGGTGTTTGTCTACTAATACGCTTGGCTTGGTGGATAAAACTGCTTCTCTTAAGTCGTCCCAATGCAAGATTTTGGAATCGGTCCTTCATTGGATGTCTTGGCATGCAAGCAAATTTTTCTGCCTGTATCAGCACCTTTGTGTCCCTCCGTTCCCTCAGTGCTGGCATCCTCCACAATTTCTCCATCTCCAATATTGGTGTTGATTTCATTGCTCCTGTGATGACCCTAAGTGCCTGGTTTTGTACTTTATCCAGTTCTTGCAGTGTGGTGTTTGATGCTGAGCACCATGCAGATGATCCATATTCTAAATGTGGGCGTATACTCTGTTGGTAAACTTTACTGAGTATTTTCCCACTCGCACCCCATGTAGTTCCACACAGCTTTCTTAGAATAGCCAATTTTCTCCTTGCTTTTTGGGTTGCCTTATTTATCTGCTGTTTCCAAGATAGTTTGTTATCAAATGTAACTCCGAGATATGTAGCTTGTATGTCTTCTTTCACAGGCTCATTGTTTATGTAGATGGCTCCTGCTTTTTGTTTTGGGGAAAGAGTGAAAAGTGTAGTACTGCATTTGTCTGTATTGATGCTGATACACCATCTATTTGTCCATGAATTCAGTGCATTCATAGCTCTTTGTAGCAATTTGGAGGCCACTGTTGCATACTCCTCTGTGCACCACATTACCAAGTCATCTGCATACATTGCCACTTTGATGCCATGTGGTAGTTCAGTAACTAGGTCATTGATGTAGATCAGAAAAAGTGTTGGAGATAGTACCCCTCCTTGTGGAACGCCCTGGCGCAGTAAGACCTTCTTACTCTTAAGACCATCCAGTTGCACTCTGGCTCTCCTGTTATGCAGGTATGCTTTGACCCATTTGTACATCCTGCCATTTACTCCATAATTTCTCAGTTTCTTCAAAAGCCCTTCCTTCCATACCTTATCAAATGCTTTCTTTAGGTCTATCCATGCTGCTAGTACCAGTTTCTTTTCTTGAAACGCATCCTCAATTTCCTGGGAAAGATAGGTTGCCTGATCTTTGGTAGAGTAACACTGTCTAAAGCCTGCTTGTTGTGGGACAAGGAGATTTTCACTTTCCAGGTACCACTGCAGTCTGAGATTGATTATACGTTCCATTGTTTTGCACAAACAGCTTGTAAGGCTGATTGGTCTATAGCTGGATGTCATTGAACCATCTTTTCCTGGCTTTAGTAATGGTATCATAATTGCTTCTCTCCATGCCTGTGGCACTTTACCTGTGATCCAGCAAATGTTGTAGATCTGCAGTAGTTTTGCTTTAGCTGCTGTTCCCAAGTTCTTAATCATTTCATTAGACACTCCATCACTACCTGGTGACTTTTTCTCACATCCATATGTTAAAACTGGCTCTACATAACATTTAAGAACTCTTTTTCTTGTTTCTATTGTCAAAAATGGATTGCATAGTATCTTCCTCATTTTTTGGAAAGATGCTTTTGCCTGAGCCATTCTGCGTCTCACCTCTGTTGTACACCTTCCGTCTGAGGTTAATAAAGTTCCCAAATATTTAAATTCATTTACCTGTTTTAATATTGTTCCACTTGTCTTTATTTTGCACTGAGGTGATGTCTTTTTCTTTGTTGTTACCATTACCTCTGTCTTTTAGCTATTAAGGCTGAGTCCTTTATTTTTGCTTTCTTTCACTATAATGTCTAACATTTCTTGTAACTCATTTTCACTCTTAGCGATTAAGACTGTATCATCAGCATACCTTAGATTATTTATATTATGACCTCCGTTTGTTATTCCAAGCATGCCCCTTATGGATCTTAAAATAGTCTCACTATAAATATTAAACAAATCTGGTGACAGCACACAACCTTGCCTAACACCCTGTTTTACCAGTTACATACCATCAGAATAAACAGATAATGAAATTAATCTGAGGACCCTAAACTCCAAATCAAGATGCCTACCATAGTATGAATAGCTGGGAACAAAAGTTATGATACAAAGGAGGGCACAATCGATTCCATAGTTATATGTGTGCAAAATTCAAAATTGGCACCTCATGTACATGTGAACAGGTGCCCAGACTACTGAACACATACTTCAAGATTGCATTGAATGTAGTAGACTGAGGAAAACCTATTGGCTCATAGATACAACACTAGAGGAAAACTACATGGGCCTTTAACTACGAAAAAGAAAAAAGTAAAATTTACACAAAAAACAGCATTACTTCGGGGGAACAAGAAGTAGATAGATAATAGTTTCAGAAGTTTAGAAAAGTCTGTAAAAGATAAGGTACTTGTGAGTTAAGTAGACAGTATGAAAGATCAACTTATCCACATTTGTTTTAATGAAATCGTACTAAATCAGAAATTATAGAGTAAACAATATTACACATATTTTTTTAATTAGCACAAATCTACTAATATGCCATTAACATAACTAATTTACATTCACATTTAAGTATTAAGAATAGAATGCAATACATTCAAGGCATCTTAACACACAAAAGATTTATATTTTTATATATGAGACCAAAATGCCATGTTTTATGCTGAAACTATACAGTGTAACCAGTTATAAACAAGGACAGCTGTGAACAGTGTAACCAGTTGTAAACAAGGACAGCTGTGAACAGTGTAACCAGTTGTAAACAAGGACAGCTGTGAACAGTGTAACCAGTTGTACACAAGGACAGCTGTGAACAGTGTAACCAGTTATAAACAAGGACAGCTGTGAACAGTGTAACCAGTTGTACACAAGGACAGCTGTGAACAGTGTAACCAGTTGTACACAAGGACAGCTGTGAACAGTGTAACCAGTTGTACACAAGGACAGCTGTGAACAGTGTAACCAGTTGTACACAAGGACAGCTGTGAACAGTGTAACCAGTTGTACACAAGGACAGCTGTGAACAGTGTAACCAGTTGTACACAAGGACAGCTGTGAACAGTGTAACCAGTTGTACACAAGGACAGCTGTGAACAGTGTAACCAGTTGTACACAAGGACAGCTGTGAACAGTGTAACCAGTTGTACAATAATGCTAACTCACAGACACTTCTCTCCTCAGCCTTGCTGCACTAAAAAATCATGAGCTATTACCAAATGAGACACACTAGAATCAAACCAACTGTAAGATCTAATGCCTGGATTTTAGTTCTGAGATATAATCCTCTTCTTCATTGTTCACCTACTAGTGGGCATGGATGCATTGTGTCGCAAGTTAACAACAAAGTCACATTAGTTGAGCCTTCTAACACATTTTAATCTGTCTTTGACATACAAGAGACAAAGATAATACAGAAGAGCAGTGGTCCCTACATTCTCAATTTAAATGCTGCTGCTATTATACTAAAAAAGACTGCATGCAGCAATTTGTGAAATTAATTACCCATTTTGCATACCCTGGGATGAGTTGTATAGATAATTACTGATATTCTTTCCACATTTGGTTGCATTTACTTGCTAGATTTTGATGGAAATTTTTTTAATTAAACACACTCTTGGACCCCTATCAAGTCACTTGGCATAACAGCTATCCGTTACCCTTTGTATGTTTACATGTTCTCTAAGGCGGCAGGAACCATTGAATGCTATGTATGAAAAGTGTTCCTTGTTGCAGTTTCCTCGTATTCCAAGTCCGGCTTGTTGCAGGAGCTACTGAGTTAAGTGCTCTGTGCACATCGTGAGCTGTGGGTTTCATCTGTTTTGATCATATTTCGATATTCCAATAGTTTACGATGAAATCGTATGACAGGGAACAGTTGGTTGTGTTCACTTTCTGTGCGGTATCACATTATGTCTTTTGGCGTGTGCTGAGACTGTTATGATGGGAACTACAGCTACCTTTCTTTGTTTGGGAGATGAGTTAGTAATTCAGATGATTCCACTGCACGGGCGGTTGAGCAATTATGGATTTTAATTCGTTTGCAGTGATACTGGGGCCTTCCATAACCATAACATGTTCTCTAATGATACCTAACATTCATCCATGCCATCAGATGTCACGCAGTGTACATTGTCATAAGTCTCTATAGTTTGAACAAGTTACATAAGTCACAGTTACATGAAATAATTTATTTGGTCAAGTTAATGAGACATAGAGACATAACCTATGTCACTGAACTGACAGATATGGGTGGTATTCTATGTCCTTTACTTTCTGACTTGTCTGTTTTCTCAGAATGTTAACTGGTCCTTCTGCTTGCAGTCACTGCATATTACTTTTCATGTGAGTCATTTATGGTCAAGGGTAGACATCTGTCACTCTTGTTCATGTTGTCAGTGACATTTCTTGTGTTTTCATTAACTTCAGGTAAATTAAAAACTGTGATATGACATGGTTATCAGAGAGGATTCAGTTTTAGGACTGCAGAAATTGCTATACAATGTTGAACAAACAGGAATGATGGCCTGCAAAGTGATCTAGGTGTGTACAAAAGCAGTGAGCCACTAGAACATCAATATTTACACACTTTGTCATCTGTTGAAAGCCACTGTGTGCTTATGGGTTTGTTTGGAGTGCTGTGATAATATCTCTAACAAAAAAAATAAACAATGAATGAAACTGTGATATTCATAATGTGAAAAATAAACTTTCCTGTGATATTTACAAAGTATAGACCAAAGAAGATGATGAACCTCTACATTTGGATAGTGTTTTGTGACAGGTTTGCAAATGAATAATGAATAATTGTCATCTAATCAAAGGCATTTCCAGCCTTTATTAAGCTGTGAATGTACAATGTCGGAAAAAGTGATATTGATACTTATTTTGAAAGGCTGAGATATGGGATTGAACAACAAAGTGGAGAATAAAGAGATTAATCCAGTGGCTTCTGGTGAATGCATAAACTTGTCTAATTTACAATTTTATATTTAGTTTCTTTAAGACTGACAAAGTAAATCGTACGCTTTAGCTTTTTTCTTTGCACTGAATAAAAGCTCGTATGAAATTTGGGTAATTTTTATTTCTGTTGTCAAGCTTGGATGTGATGGAATGTTTTTTTAAAATTATTTTTGTAGGTTGGTTATGTAAATTAGGCTGATTATTCATCTTTGTCTTAGGAATAGATGGGGACAATAAGGCAGTGGCTTGATAATGAAATGTATCATCATCTTGTGCCATCTCCACATAAAAGGTTGGCTACCATGGAGAGACATTTCACTCTGTTTCATGCCTTGATGGTGCACACTGTTGTAAGTGCTCCTGTTCATCTCAGTCAGGTTACTTTAAATGAAAGGGCTAACTCTTTCATGACTAAAACCTCTGCAATATAATCAATCCCCTCCCATATACATAAGACTGGGAAAAATTATGCATCAATAACAGCACAATGATTTTTAATAATGAATTTTAATACAAAATGTCTTATAATAATAGCCAGACTTGGCAGTGCAAATAAAAAACGGACAATGTTTCCAATCTTCTTCTACTGCGTACACCTTTAGACATCAATATTAATTAGTTTGAAGAAAGTATTTATTAGTCCTGCAACATCATTGCCAGTACATCTATTGAGTTATATTGGTGCATTGTGTCAGATCTGATTGGTCATGGATGAGGTCATCAGAGCTGGCTCATGCCACGGCATTTCACATTAAACTTAATCTAATGTAAAGAAAAAGCTCAGCTGTTCAAAATCAACTGTAAAATATGAAACAAACTAAACAAAAATATCACCATTAAATGTCACATTTCATGCATAAAAATCCATTAAATTGGTGGATTCTCATTAAAATTATTGTCAGTGGCAACACTGAGTAATCAAATAATATACAAAATTTACAAACACAAAAAATTGGCGAAAAATGTTATAAAATCAACTATCTATCGTAACCCACATGATAATCATTAAAATGCTAATCATTAAATGATATAATTACATCATATTTATTTTTACATAATACTTATAATACTTTACATAATATTTATATATATAAATGCTGGACTTCTGTTTCAAAATGGTGGTACGTTTCATGTTTTCTCGATCGCTGCAGAAAATGCATCTGGGGTTTGATTAATTTCTGATCTCTTGAGCAATTTTCTGTGTTGAAATCAAAATGATGTTCTACTTAGCAAATCTGCGCTGACGAAGTGGACAAATTTGCACCGCTGAGTACACACAGCAATGTTCCTTTTTGACAAGTCAAGTATTGTAAAAGCCACCTTCACCGTCTAGTGTTGACATGCAGTTTACGTCACATTGAGTGCTGTTGAATGGCCGATGTTGGAATTGTTTGACGCAAGTTATTTACATGCTGAAACGCATTAATGAGTACTGTTCCGTCAAGTTGACAGAAGATTCTCCTCTTTGGGGAATTTGCACCGTGTTTCGTTTGTTGTACGCTAACTGTAGGGTCTGTTGTTTGATGTGTGACGGGGATAATTCGACGACTGTGTGTTTATATGTTCGGTTGGAGTAAAGAACGATGTCCTAACATCATCAAGCGCTATCCATTTTTTGTTCTCAATATGACGATTATCATTTTCGGGAGGACATGAACTTCCGGTATATGGTGGATAGGCGGCAGGAACCATTGAAGGCTATGTCTGAAAAATGTTCCTTGTTGCAGTTTCCTCATATTCCAAGTCCGGCTTGTTGCAGGAGCTACTGAGTTAAGTGCTCTGTGCACACCGTGAGCTGTGTGTCTCATCAGTTTTGATCATGTTTCGATATTCCAATTGTTTACGATGAATGATGATATTGTATGACAGGGAACAGTTGGCTGTGTTCACTTTCTGCGCGGTTTCGCCTTATGTCTTTTGGCATGTGCTGAGACTGCTACGATGGGGACTACAGTTACCTTTCTTTGTTTGGGAGATGAGTTAGTAATTCGGATGATTCCACTGGCACGGGTGGTTGAGCGATTATGGATTTTAATTCGTTTGCAGTGATACCGAGGCCTTCCATAACCAATAACCAATAACCAATAACCATTAAAATGCTGTCTGCTTTCTGCACTTCCAGTGTTATACTTTTTAATCTTCCGGAAGTCTATTAAAATGATGATACTCCATAAGTAACATAATATTTATTTATATAAAAAGACAGTTTCTGGACATTATAGGTCCCTGCTGTAAATGGGTGGACAAGGGAGAATCAGCATTAAAATAATTAAGATGATGTTAGCGACCATATTTTCCTGTGACCAATAGCATAAAGTTTAAGTTGTCTTTACATAATGTAAAAGTATATAGAGGAGCGGATGTGGCTTCAGATCATCATCTTCTACTAGCCAAACTTAAACTGAAAAGATATACTACAACACATAAGGGTACACAGTATTTCAATGTAGGGTTTCTTAAAGAGCAAGGAATTAAAGATAAATTGTCTGTCACAATATCAAACAAATACCAAGTCCTCCAACAACTAGAAAATACAATAAATATAGATGATGATCACTGGAAACAGGTAAAAGATGAAGAATGAGATTTGTGAAGAAACCCTGGGGAAAAGAGAACGCCAGAATAATGCATGGATGACAGCAGACTCTGGAGAAAATTAAAGAAAGAAAGAATAAGAAAGCAGACATAAATAAAAGCAATGAGAAGTGACAAAGCCAAGACACAGGAAACTTACACAGAGATAATCCCCAAGGAAAAAGACAAAGAGGAAGACCAAAATATTCTTTGAGAAGACAGAGATGAAGATGATGGGTAAGACATGGACTGATCTTAAAAGAATGGCAAGAAAAAGTACAGCTTGGAAAGTGTTTGTTGAAGACCTGTGCTCCAAAGGGAGCTGAGAAGTAGAAGAAGCAGTGGCACATTAATGGATGATGTGGTTAGTTTCACTCCATTTTGCCTTTACTTCCCATAATAATTTCTGGTACCCATTTTTAAGAGATCCCAACAAGTTGTTAGTGCACTTGCCTGCCAACCTGAAGGTTCAAATGCCAGTTGAGGTAATATTTTATGTGACCTAAAAAAATAAAAGCTCTCAGGATCCATCCAGCCACTTTAAATGGGTACCAAAGATATTCTCTGGAAAGGAAAGTCAGCTGGGAAGAGAGCTGGTCATTCCAAATCATGAAGCAGTGGCTTAGTACAATAAAGTCACTAACAAATCATTACCCAGAAACAATTGCTATGGGACTACTTTTACTGCACCCATTTTTAGAGGCTGGGTGAACCACAAAGCCTTGGTTTGATAACAAATAATACCTCTTCTGGAAAATGAACCCAGACCTTTTTGACCAGGAAGCCATCACACTAATCACTCAGTCACTGAGGTTCTACTGACTCACAGTATTCCATTAAAATGTTGCAAAAGACAACTAAAGAGCATTATATGGGGACTCATACTCATCATGTAAATCAGTCTGCCTTTGTTTTGTCTTCATGGCGAGAGTTATGTTGCACTGTTATGTTAGGCATGTAGCCCAGTGTATCTGATTTCAACTTGTTTGTGTCTTGCTTTTCCTGATCCCATCCCATCCCTTTGACCTGTCCAACTTGGATAATACTTAGGTAGCATTTCTACCACTAGAACAGTTCTCGCTGAATCTATTTTTACATCTATTTATTATTTTTTGTTTTAAATACATATCTGTGTGTGTGTTTGTATGTTTGTTCCTGCTGAAAGCCTATTGGGCCGAAAAATTGCTCTAATTTGTGTCACCCACTTGTTACGCAGGAGCCGCGATAGCTCAGTGGTTAGTGAACTGGACTACAAAGGACAAGAGGTAGGGTTCGATCCCAACCGACGGATTCCGGGTTCACCCAGCCTTTAATGGGCACCGGATTTTTTCTGGGAAAGTAAAGTGGCACGGGCGTAATACTGACCTCATTACCCCAAAAATCATGTGCCGAAGGTCGGTAAAATTTATGGTCACTAACACCATATTACCTATACGCCACTTGGCGTGACGGGGGCACTTTACTTTTTTACTTGTTACGCAAAGCTTTAACCACACCATGTTTTTCTATATATTTTATTAATTTCTCCTTACAATTAGCTTTACTGTAGCTTAACATTTATATGCATTTCTATACTTTGACCCTACTGGTTTGTTACATACCAGGTGTTGTATTGTGTAGACCTATTTTGTTCAGTCACACACCACTTGGGCCTACATCTTTTGACTTCAGCGGTTGAGGTTTCTATTCTGGATGGCATCTCCCATATACACATTGCCATACTAGGCTTTTGAGCTTTACCTGTTCACATTTTCTCTTTGGCTATATTGACTTAGATTTTGCTTTGTTTTGAACTTTTGTGAGGCAAATATGGTTTGAAATCATCCTGTCCAAGGAATAACTTTGATAGTTTGCCTACAAGATGATGGATGTTAGATAATCACTCTTATCTGTTTTTAACAAAGATTTAATCTTGCCATTTATAATATATCTGTCTATCTACTGTCTGTTCACGGAACTTATGGCAGAAATTCTAGACTCTGTGTCTGATGATCTTTGTTACCATGTGTCATACCTTGCACTGGACCTGTATTGTATCTCACCACACATCCTTGTTGTGGGTCAAGTAGCTCAATTTCAGCAAGGGAGCTGATGGCTACTGTTGTTGCCTCTCACCTCAGTGTTATTTTTAGTGTTTTTCTAGTATAACATAATAAACACTGTAATACTTATAATGTACAAAATAACCATTATATGCAGGAAGCACACTGAGAACTTGTACATTTTATGTTGAGTCTAGAAAACATATTTTAAAATAATACCTTAGATTTGGGACAGTGCTGTTTTCTTGGCACAGGTCGTCTAGCTGACATCTCTGTGGGCCTAAGAAAAACAATACCTATAATAAGTAACAAATTACTGAATGTCATTGCCAAATGACAGTGAGGGCTGCATTAAACAGTAAAAGTGACTATTAATGGCTGATAGTCATCTACACTAAAAATGTATAGGTGTCCACTAGCAGTATTTTACTAGAGTGCAGAGCCTCCACTTATCATGGGCACATCTTAGGGAGCACAGCCCAGTGCTGTCTTCTCAGATGCCTAATCTTGCCTGGCCAGGTGCCCCCTTTTCACCCCAGTTAGGATGGCAAGCAGAGATGAGCAAGTTTTGAATCCAGATGATCAATATGAAAATGTAGCCCTCCACAATTATGCTAATTATCCCCCATCCCCATCTTCTATGACTACGCTATCAATTGCCCCACCCATCTACTTTTTAAAAAAAGAGTTAAGATATTCCACAGCATTGCTGTCATTAATGAGTGGAATTATCACTTCTCTTGGGAACATCTTTTGGGGGATGTGACCCAGTGCTCTTTCCCCTGGATATCTTTCCTGACCAAAGGTCAGGTAACCAGTATTTTCTGCTGGGTTGACTGGAAGATGTTTCAAAACGCATGTTCTATATAGCAAAGCAATCCCCAAATGGCTTTGTTAACTCATATCAGGAAAGTATAAATAAACATAACAGCTGGTAATAAAGAGTATAAAAACAAGTAATATAACATACTTTGTGGTTATATGAAATAACATGATGGTCAAGATGGATGTTTAGTCGATTTGGGTTCAGGACTAGTGGCATTTTTGTTGCAGTGTGGTTTAAAGTGATTCTTTCTGGTTTAGTTTTTAGTTTGTGGAGACAGCCCTAACCCGGTCGTATTCGCCTGACCACAAAATCAACATGATTTTGGCACCCGCAAGTTGAGATAGTGTGACTGGTGTGTAGTGTAATGATACCAGGCCTGGCCTTGCCCGGGGACGGAATATATGAACTGTCTGTTTTCTACTGCAAATTTCCCACCAGCTGGACTGCAGTCAGATCAATTGCCCCATCAAAATGGAGGCCTGACTTCATTTGTTGGGACAGCAATTATTGTTCTGGTACACTCACTGATCATTAAGTCTTCGCAGATTTGGTGCAGGCACATGGAGATACCTGTGATGGCTGTTACAGTGACCTGGAAGTGTCCATTTTTAGCTGTGCGCAATTTGTTCAGAGTGCAGCACACTCAATAGTTAACAATGTGAACATCAAGGCACATCATTTTCACAGAACACAACACGTCCAAAAGGACAGTATAAATGATCAGAATGGACACTTTGTTGGTTGCTGGAACGGTGGCTGAGCACATATAGGAATGTCCTACCTGCAGTGAAGTCATTCCATTCAAAGTCAAAAGACGCAATGGCCTAGAGATCATTAAGGAGAGCATGGTACCATGTGAATGAGAAAGACCAAGAAAAAGAAGAGTGTAAGATATCATAAGTGAGCCACAGCCAACTATAGTTTTACTAAAGCCCGCAGACTGAAAAAGATCACCCAAAGCTTATGACATTTTCAGCATTGTGAGCAGGGGTAGTTGTGAGTGAAATATTATCAGTGTTTTAAAGGTCACATAGCTGATGATGTCAAACTTTGTGTAAAAAAAAAGAAAAAAACTATCTTTACAACACATAGTACCATTGCTGGTGTATGCCGGGGGGGCACTCACGATAGAACTAGAGGGGTAAAGGCTGCTTGGTCAAAGCAGTCGCCATGACGTGTGAGACTCAGGATTTTTATTTCACCCCAATTGAGATAAATTCTTTCTGTCTACCGCAGGTTTCGAACACAGTACACTGGTTTTCAGCGAGCAAAACAGTGGTTTAAGCCACGTGCACCTCCAAGTTTGGTGATTTTGGAAAAACTCCCTTAACCCACAGGCCCAAATAAAATTATAGTTGGCTATGGGTAAGCCAAAAGAGAAAGAGCATCTGGGTCTATAGATAGATAGATGGGTGAACTGAGGCTAACTGCTGTAGATGCTAGACATCCCACAAAGAAAACTTCACAGCCAAGTTCCAACAGACAAGTTAGAAGATGATGATGAATGTAAATAAACCTAATTCCTCATGAAAACACTTAACCAGAACTCTGGCAGTGTTTACTAAAGTCTTCATACATAAATTATTGTTACATCAATTAATTTTTTCCAGAGTTATCTATATAAAATGGTAAATAAGTATTCTTCTTCTTCTTCTTCTACCTTTCAGCTCCCTGTGGAGCATAGGTCTTCAACAAACACTATCCAAGTCGTTCTGTTTTTTGCCATTCTTTTAAGATCATTCCATGTCTTCCCCATCATCTTCATCTCTGCTTCTATCTGTCTTCTCCAAGAATTCCTTGGTCTTCCTCTTTGTCTTTTCCCCTGGGGATTCCAAAAAAGGCCTATTGTGTTATACTCTCAGTTGGCTTCCGTAGTGTGTGTCCTATCCAGCGCCATCGTCTTCGCTGTATCTCTTTATCCACTGGTGTTTGACTGGTACATTTCCATAATTCTATGTTAGTGATTTTGTCCTGCAATTTCCATCCTTTTATTCTGCATACGCATCAATTAATGAAAGTCTGTATCTTCGTGATTGTCAATTTTGTTGTTCTCCATGTTTCACAGCCATATAATAGGACCGCTTTAACATTTGAGTTGAAAATTTGTATTTAACCTAATTTCTTTGGATTTCCATATGTTTCCAAGTGCAATGAAAGCTCTTCTTGCTTTTGATATCCTTATTTTGGTATCATTTTCTGTTCCTCCCTCTTTATATTACTGCCCAGATATATGTAAGATTGTATATCTAATAGAGGTATTTCTCCTAGTTTTATTTGGTTACTGCCATCTGTATTAATTCTCATAATGTTGGTCTTATCTCTATTAATCTTCAGTCCTAGCTGTTGTGATCTCTCATCAAGTATGCTCATTTTATCCTGCATCTGATAATAAGTATTACAGAAGCAATAATGTGTATACTGTAGTTCCATATATTACATGACTGTAAAGTGTTTAACTTCATACTACTAAACTACCACACACTGAAGAAAAGCTGTTTTACCGTACACAAACTGTAATGCCAAGTGTCCATTTTCACAGTTGAGCAGGATGAAGAGAAAATTTTTGGAGGCCACAAAAATGTGATTTTATAGAAGAATGTTAAGAATACTATGGACAACTAAAAAAGAGCAGTTATGATGTTCTTATAGAGGCCAAGGCAGGTGAAAGTATATTACAAAACTGGAAAGAAATAACCATTTTTTTGTCATGTAATAAAAAGGAGAGAGCTGTAGCATTTTGTGACTACTGGAAAAATAAAAGGAAGAAAAAAAAGAGAGAAGATATCAGGAGAATGGTGCGGTAGGAAGTGAGCAGGTGGAGCGATAAACAGTTGAGACAGAGAATACATGACAGTATATGCCAGCAAGCATGCTTGTTTGCGTTTGCCCGGTAACTAAAGGAATACACCTCTTCGTCATCCGCCCTTAAAAGGACGTTAAGTGGGCGTGTGCATTGTGTTGTGGTTTGCAGTATAACTGTGATATTTGCACCTTTCGGCCTAATGCATCTGACTCCAGCCGGGACAGCAAGCATGATTTTTGAAGAACAAGACTGAAATGTGCTCACATCTTTGCATCACAAAGATAGCAAACATCCACTATAAAAATCTCACACTCATTAATAACAATAGCAGGATTACATTTTGTTTCATTCACTAGAAGACTTTTCTAAATTTATAAATAATTTGGAAATGTAATAAAAATTTAGACAGGAACTGAGATATTATTTTTAATAATAGCTCTCAAACATAACATCATTAAGATAACATTTGATAAAACAAGCACTTTTATAAACAAAAGAAATGAAAAAAGTACATAGAAAAAACAATATGGTTAAAGCTTTACGTAATAAGTGGATTACACAAATTAGAACAATGTTTCAGCTCAATAGACCTTCAGCAGGAACAAATATACAACACACACAGATATGTTAATAAAAATAATAAAGAATAAAAAAAATAATAATTTCAAACTAAAATGAGAAATAAAAATAAATGGTCTTACCTACAAACTGAGCTGTGGACAGAAGGAAAATGAACGCCACAGTACATGTACGGGGTATGTGTGTGTGCACCAAAGTGAAAATGTGTGCACGCAGCATGAATAACAAAATGTTCCCATACACAGGCCCGTGTGCATACACAAAGTGCAAAGAACAGACGAGAAGAATACAGGGTACCTGAGAGGAGGGAGGAGGAAAGATTGAGATGTCGCAGAGTGGGGTAAGAGGTATAGGGGACAGCCGAAGTATTGCAGTGTGGTCTGCATTTTTTCTTTTTTTTCTTTCTATATATTTGTTTCATTTCTTCTCACAATTAGCTTTACTGCAGCTTCACATTTGTATGCATTTCTTTGCTTAGACCCTACATTTATAAACAATAGCATCAGTTCACAAAGCAACTGTGAAATCAAAGTTATACTAATTTTACTTTCAAAATTGTACACATTACCTGTTTTTATTTTCTCTTTTGAAAACGTGTTTTGTTGTCCTGCCACTAACACCATATTTGATGCTTCTAAACCTGTAACAAAAGAAATGACTAAATATAGTTCTGGTTCTGTGTAGTTTTTACTTTAATAATTTTGTACACCTTTTTATTCAAATTATTATGTTCTCCCACCAAGTCTGCACACTAGGCTGCTGACACTGATAATTATCTCCTCCTTTTTGTTCTTGGTCTTGGACAAATTAAAAAAAAAAGAAAAGCAAAAAGTAAGTGGTCAACATGTCTTGGAAAGAAACAATAAATGTGTCCACCTTGCATGATCTGTATCCATCTTACACTAGCTTGCCTTACTCTGATCCTATTCAAATTTGGTATTTTACCAGATTTATTTGTAGCCTTTTCTTAACCAGATTGTCTTTGGCCTGCCTCTATATTGTCCACCCTCCATGTTTACCACAAGGCAGCTGCTATTATGGTTTCTGGATCTCTTCTCTGTAGGTAACCCCTATCCAACTCCAGCTTCTCCCAGTTATCTCTGCCTACATTTACTCTTGGTTGAACCTACTTGAGCAGTTCTTGTTTACTGATTATGTTTGATCTCAACATCCTGAGAATTGTAACCAGCCAGGTTGTATAAAATTACGACAGTCAAGAGAGTTAAATACATGACTCATTTTCATGACAAACCTCAACTAGATTTAAAAATGAAGACTGCCAGCTATTTATTACTGGGATTGTTTTTTTTTTTTTAACTTTTCAAATATTAATAAACTGAATTTTGTATTTAGATACATATCAATCTAGTACTGGAAGCCACAGTAGAGCAGTGCTTGATGTATTGGTCTAATGAGGGCAAGAGGTTAAATTCATTTTCGATCGATAACTTCTGGATTCACCAAGCCTCAAATGAGTACTGGATTTTTCTGCAAAAGAAAGATCACACTGATGTAAAGATGGCCATCCTACCTGAAATGTGCTGATGGCAAAAAAAAATATGGGCACTCACATTATAATTTCTACACAGCACAAGGCATGTAAAAAAACAGTAAAGGTTCCCTCCACGCCTTGCTAGGGGTATGGGGATTATGGTGTTAGTGACCATATTTTTCTATACCCACGGCACATTTTTGGGTGATGTGGTCGGTATCACACCAAGCCGCCTTTACTTCCAAGAAAAATCTCTAGTACCCATTTTTAGAGGCTGGGTGAACCCCAGAGCCTTGACAGTCCAGAAAAAAATCCACCACTGCTGGGGTCAAACCCAGACCCTTCTGGTCAGGAAGCAAGCACACTAACCACTCAGCCACCGAAGCTCCACAAGGCATGGCAGGGTCCTTATTCCTTTCTTTTAAAAATTATTTCTTTCTATCTAGTAATAGAGTGATTTGTCTGTGTATGGCCTTTGGCATCATGACAGATGATTCATAGCAAGCAGACATGATTAGTCAGTAGTTTGGTAAAATATTAGTGTCTTATGCTAGATGTTGTTTTACTGAGCAGCTTCTCTCATGGCTAAGTCTGATAATATTGGAAAAACATATCCAGCCACAGAATGAACAAGATGTATTTGTGGTGCCTGACCTCACCTCCTTTCTCCTATGCCTTTTGTCTTCTGAATTTGACATCAATGCTTCCTCAATTATTGAAGTGCCATTTTTTATGTTCCTTAATGTGCTACAATCTGATGCCAGATTAGTCTAAGCAGGTAACATGTGAACATGTTTTAACTGTGCCCAATCTACTGTGGAAATCAAAACTAATCAGCACAAACACAAGACTTAGGCTATTCAAATCAAATGTACTATCAACCCTTAAGTATGCGTGTGAAAGCTGGAAAACAACAAGAGATATAGAAACAAAGTTGAACGCATTCGAAAAGAAATGTCTAAGGAAAATACTTGGTATAGCGTGGAATGAATTCAAAACAAATGAGGAAATTAGAGAAATCGCCAATCAACCACTAATATCTTCAGTAATAAAGAAAAGGTGATGGTCATATGTTGGACATGTGATGAGAAGAGATAATAACTGAATAGCAAAACAGGCCCTCATATGGGAAACAATAGGTAAGAGAAAAAGAGGAAGACCCAGGGAGACACTGAGAAGAACATTGATGAGAGAGGCAAGAGCAACAGGATTCGGCTCCCTCAATGAGATAGAGCTGCTTGCACAGAACAGAGACAAATAGCGAGATTTGATAAAATATCTTTAAAAGAAAACTGCTGGAACAAAAATTCATATATGAGAAGGTGTATCTTTGTCTACACCCTATGGGCCGGCAATGGCTCGAAAGGTCAATAGATAGATAGAATCTACTGTATATAAAAATAATGAAAACATAAAAACATTTACAGCAATTATTCACATAATGTATTATAATTTTAAATGTGCATCAACAAAATTATAGTTATCACTGTTCCTTTTCTTGCCATAGAAATTCACCTCCATACAAATTAGATTTAAAATATTAAATTATTATGTTTATTGTAGCTGTTTAAATGAAGAGTGACAAATACATACGCTTTGAGTCCAATTTTGTTCTGCATTGTCATTAGTTCGCTGAGAGGAATATGAGACATTTCTGCAACATTGCAAAAAATATTATATTATAGTAAAATCTATCAGTTGATATTGTGATAACAAAGAACTACAACTAAAACAAATATATTTACAAATATTTTAAAATAAGATACATTTTCTCTTTACTCATTTAACTTTATTTCATTATCTGTACAGCTGCCATTAAGACAAAGCTTACAGGTTTTCTCCAGACCAAATCAACAAACTCAAAGCTTTTGTCTCTAGCTAGAACTAAGTAGATATTTGCTGGTGCAGATGTCCATTCTGTTGCTCATATTTTGCTCCTGTTAGTTATTACCATTAATGATACAATCATCATCATCATGTGCCATACCGGTTGACGTAGATGATCATGTCCTTCCACAACTTTCTATTCACAGTACATCGTATCAATTCTGTTTTTGACTGTTTTCCGTGCCATGACACCAAGCTATCTAGTATCTTCTTTCTTTGTCATCCATGATCTCTTTGTCCCTCTATTTTGCCAGTTGTAACCAAGTATTCCAACTTTCCTCTTCTCATGATGAGCCCAAAAAATGTTGATTGTTTCTTTCTGATGTGTCTATCGTCCTTTCGAGCCGAAGACGGCACATAGGGCAGAACCACAATCTCAAAAAACAGAAACCTTGCGTTCCAGAATGGCACATTTTGCAGAGATCACTGCTTCCAAAATTGATGGCTGATGTGTCTTAGGAGCTCCTTTTTTGTGTTGGACTCTTTGAAAATTTCCTAGTTTTTCTTTTTAGCTGTCCAGGGAGCTTTCAACATTCTTCTGAGAAATCCCATCTCTGTGGCCTCTAATTGCCTTTTCATTTGTTTGTCTACTGTCCATGATTCACTTCCATAGGTCAGAATTGGCTCTATATAGCACCAATGAACTCTCACTTTTTTTGCATAAGCTTGTTGCACAAGACGTTTTTCATTTTCTGAGATGCTATTTTGGCCTGAGCTATTCTATTTTTTATTTCTGTGGTACATCTTCCGTCTAATATTATTATTGTGACCAAATGATATAATAAAATATGAAAAAAATATAATGTTTCAGCTTGGCAGACAAGACAAGACTAAACAAGGAAACAAAGTTTTAGTTCTAAAAATCTTCAACTGAGCAAACACAAACAGAACAGAACTAGAAATCTAAACAATTTTAAAAAAAAAAAAGCAGAAGAAATTTAATGGCAGCCAAAAGGTTTTAGCATCATGTAAATATAACACCACACATAACACTCTATATAGACTTAATGTTATGTTCATCTGGCATTAAATAGATTTTTTGGGGGCTATTTTAGTCATCAGCTAAAAAGACCAATGAGGAAGTTCTCAAAGAGGCCAACACAAAAAGAGAGCTCTTAAAAAACATCAGAAAGAAGCAATCAACATTTTTCGGGCACACCATGAGAAGAGGAAAGTTGGAATACTTGGTTACAACTGGCAAAATAAAAGGAAAGAGAGATCGTGGGCGACAAAGAGAGAAAATACTGGATAGCTTGGTGTCATGGCATGGAAAACAGTCAACAACAGAACTGATATGATGCACTGTAGATAGAAGATTGTGGAGGGACATGATCACCTACGCCAACCGGTATGGCACATGATGATGATTTTAGTCATCACCAGTACCAAATGAATGCTTTCATTGAACTTATTCATATTGAAGTCTAAACGTGTACACAGAGGGAGAAAAAGATTTATATTTCTTCAGATTTCTTTTTTTTTACATTTCCACCTTAGCTGTTACCGGGGCTTCATTATGAGGGAAGTAGAGAATAGTGACACTGTGACCTTCCAGGCATGTCGTAAGAGGCGACTAAGGAGGTTGATCGATGGCTTGACAAGCTGTCATTGTAAAAAGTATTGTTATGGAAACAGTGCCATAGATTTTAGAAGTGGTGATCTCTGCAATGTGTGCCATTTTGGCATGCAAGGTTTCTGCTTTTGAGATTGTGGTTCTGCCCTATGTGCTGTCTTCGGCTCGAAAGGACAATAGATAGAAACACCTGTTAGGGAGGTTTAGATGTGCGGAATCACTGGTTTACAGAAAGCTACAATATCTGCACATTTCGGCCCACATATTTGTTTTTGACATCAGTAGATTTGTAATTGCATAAAAGTTTTTTCCTGGGCAGCTTGGTCTACACTTATTTTTACTTTTAACTGCCAAGAGTCCTTTAACAAGCACAGAGTATACATGAGACATTCTGTATTTTTTTCAATTAACCAAGAGGGCTAGACATTGAATCTAACTACACAGAGAGGGCTAGACATTGAATCTAACTACACAGAGAGGACTAGACATTGGATCTCAGCACACAGAGAGGGCTTTTAATATTGGATCTCACTGCACAGAGAAGGCTTTTAATATTGGATCTCACTACACAGAGAGAGCTTTTAATATTGGATCTCAATACACAGAGAGGGCTTTTAATATTGGACCTCACTACACAGAGAGGGCTTTTAATATTGGATCTCAATACACAGAGAGGGCTTTTAATATTGGATCTCACTACACAGAGAGGGCTTTTAATATTGGATCTCAATACACAGAGAGGGCTTTTAATATTGGATCTCACTACACAGAGAGGGCTTTTAATATTGGATCTCAATACACAGAGAGGGCTTTTAATATTGGATCTCACTGCACAGAGAAGGCTTTTAATATTGGATCTCAATACACAGAGAGGGCTTTTAATATTGGATCTCAATACACAGAGAGGGCTTTTAATATTGGATCTCACTACACAGAGAAGGCTAGACATTGGATATCACCACACAGAGAGGGCTTTTAATATTGGATCTCACTACACAGAGAGGGCTTTTAATATTGGATCTCAATACACAGAGAAGGCTTTTAATATTGGATCTCAATACACAGAGAGGGCTAGACATTGGATCTCACTACACAGAGAGGGCTAGACATGGTATCTCACTATACAGAGAAGGCTAGACATTGGATCTCACTACACAGAGAAGGCTAGACATTGGATATCACCACACAGAGAGGGCTTTTAATATTGGATCTCAATACACAGAGAAGGCTTTTAATATTGGATCTCAATACACAGAGAGGGCTAGACATTGGATATCACCACACAGAGAGGGCTTTTAATATTGGATCTCAATACACAGAGAAGGCTTTTAATATTGGATCTCAATACACAGAGAGGGCTAGACATTGGATATCACCACACAGAGAGGGCTTTTAATATTGGATCTCAATACACAGAGAAGGCTTTTAATATTGGATCTCAATACACAGAGAGGGCTAGACATGGTATCTCACTATACAGAGAAGGCTAGACATTGGATATCACCACACAGAGAAGGCTTTTAATATTGGATCTCACTACACAGAGAAGGCTAGACATTGGATATCACCACACAGAGAGGGCTTTTAATATTGGATCTCAATACACAGAGAAGGCTTTTAATATTGGATCTCACTATACAGAGAAGGCTAGACATTGGATATCACCACACAGAGAGGGCTTTTAATATTGGATCTCAATACACAGAGAAGGCTTTTAATATTGGATCTCAATACACAGAGAGGGCTTTTAATATTGGATCTCAATACACAGAGAAGGCTTTTAATATTGGATCTCAATACACAGAGAGGGCTAGACATGGTATCTCACTATACAGAGAAGGCTAGACATTGGATCTCACTACACAGAGAAGGCTAGACATTGGATCTCACTACACAGAGAGGGCTAGACATGGTATCTCACTACACAGAGAAGGCTAGACATTGTATCTCACTACACAGAGAGGGCTAGACATGGTATCTCACTATACAGAGAAGGCTAGACATTGGATCTCACTACACAGAGAAGGCTAGACATTGGATCTCACTACACAGAGAAGGCTAGACATTGGATCTGACTACTCAGAGAAGGCTAGACATTGGATCTCACTTCACAGAGAGGGCTAGACATTGGATCTCACTTCACAGAGAAGGCTAGACATTGGATCTCACTACACAGAGAAGGCTAGACATTGGATCTCACTACACAGAGAGGGCTAGACATTGGATCTCACTTCACAGAGAAGGCTAGACATTGGATCTCACTACACAGAGAGGGCTAGACATTGGATCTGACTACACAGAGAAGGCTAGACATTGGTTCTCACTTCACAGAGACCAGGAGAGGACAAAACCATGAAGAAACCACAGGAATGAAGAGAAAAATTCCCACTACCTGTGATAGGATTTGAACCTGGGACCTTCTTGCCCTGTGACTGACATCTTATCTCTAGACCACACAGTCCCCCACCACAAATCTGTTTCTTATCTCTAGACCACACAGTCCCCCACCACAATTCTGTTTCTTATCTCTAGACCGCATAGTCCCCCACCACAATTCTGTTTCTTATCTCTAGACCACACAGTCCCCCACCACAATTCTGTTTCTTATCTCTAGACCACACAGTCCCCCACCACAATTATGTTTCTTATCTCTAGACCATACAGTCCCCCACCCCAATTCTGTTTCTTATCTCTAGACCACACAGTCCCCCACCCCAATTATGTTTCTTATCTCTAGACCACACAGTCCCCCACCCCAATTCTGTTTCTTATCTCTAGACCACACAGTCTCCCACCCCAATTCTGTTTCTTATCTCTAGACCGCACAGTCCCCCACCACAATTCTGTTTCTTATCTCTAGGCCACACAGTCCCCCACCACAATTCTGTTTCTTATCTCTAGACCACACAGTCCCCCACCACAATTCTGTTTCTTATCTCTAGACCACACAGTCCCCCACCACAATTCTGTTTCTTATCTCTAGACCGCACAGTCCCCCACCCCAATTCTGTTTCTTATCTCTAGACCATACAGTCCCCCACCCCAATTCTGTTTCTTATCTCTAGACCACACAGTCCCCCACCCCAATTCTGTTTCTTATCTCTAGACCACACAGTCCCCCACCCCAATTCTGTTTCTTATCTCTAGACCACACAGTCTCCCACCCCAATTCTGTTTCTTATCTCTAGACCGCACAGTCCCCCACCACAATTCTGTTTCTTATCTCTAGACCGCACAGTCCCCCACCACAATTCTGTTTCTTATCTCTAGACCACACAGTCCCCCACCACAATTCTGTTTCTTATCTCTAGACTGCACAGTCCCCACCACAATTCTGTTTCTTATCTCTAGACCGCACAGTCCCACCCCCACAATTATGTTTCTTATCTCTAGACCACACAGTCCTCCACCACAATTCTGTTTCTTATCTCTAGACCGCATAGTCCCCAACCACAATTCTGTTTCTTATCTCTAGACCACACAGTCCCCCACCACAATTCTGTTTCTTATCTCTAGACCACACAGCCCCCCACCACAATTCTGTTTCTTATCTCTAGACCACACAGTCCCCCACCCCAATTCTGTTTCTTATCTCTAGACCACACAGTCCCCCACCACAATTATGTTTCTTATCTCTGGACCACACAGTCCCCCACCACAATTCTGTTTCTTATCTCTAGACCGCACAGTCCCCCACCACAATTCTGTTTCTTATCTCTAGACCACACAGTCCCCCACCCCAATTCTGTTTCTTATCTCTAGACCATACAGTCCCCCACCCCAATTCTGTTTCTTATCTCTAGACCACACAGTCCCCCACCCCAATTCTGTTTCTTATCTCTAGACCACACAGTCCCCCACCCCAATTCTGTTTCTTATCTCTAGACCACACAGTCTCCCACCCCAATTCTGTTTCTTATCTCTAGACCACACAGTCCCCCACCCCAATTCTGTTTTTCAAATTCTTACTTCAGTTTTTATGCAGCTGTACATGGTTGTCATGTCTATGTTCACTAAATACTGACAATGAATTTAATTCCACCCTCTTCAATTGTCTCAGCATAATCAACAAGAATCAAACAAAGGCTAAACTGGCAAGGACAAGAATAACTTACCTTCTCTTACATCATCCTGAAATATAGAAAAAAAAAATAACTTTTTTGAAATCTGACAAGACATAATCTTACCAGGAAGCAAAAAAATCAGTATTTGTCCGTTTTCAGTGTTTTAATATCAGGATATTTTCAAAACAAAGATGCACTATGCATGACGTAAATGAATAGATACAAATAAAGATGGCATTGAGCAACTGATTTGATCTCTGCTGATAACTGAGTCATGCCATTACTGAAAAATGTCAAACAAGTAGAAACGAAAGCATACAAGGACAAGTTATGTATGTGCACAACCAGCAAGCTTCTGGAACAATCACACACACACACATTTAGCTATCTGCTGACAATGACTGAGGATTATAGGTTTGTCTAAACTCTGTGATGTCAACTCTTTTTCCCTTCCTTTACTATAAACCAGTAAAGTCAGTTATTGACATACTTGTGGTATCTTTAATGTAAGAACAGAATGTCTCCACTTCATGAGGTCCATGGCCAACCTTCAGTGTCCCTTGTGTGGCTCACACTGTTCTCTGTTTCCAGTGTCATCCAGCAAACTGTCCTTGGTCTGTATCTTTTCTCCTTCTCTCTGAAGTCCAATGCATGTCAACTCTAATAACAAGTAAATCAAAAAGTTGCACCAGGGTATATGTAGGATCTGAACTGGTAGCAGCTAGTAATTCATATCCGACTGTTGGTATCAGATTAAAATTTGTCAGCAAGCAGCCAACATTTCATAACTGACTCTGGTATCAGGATCAGCAAGTAATATTTAACTATGGTATAAGGTTCTGCAAAACATAACTGACTAAGACCACATGGCAATCTAAGTTAAACAAACTCAGTATGGGCCAAGAGAATATGACTGATGAAGGAAGCAAAACCTGGTTCCAAAATGCAGTGATGAAGACAAGAGTCAAGATGAAAGTCACCACTTTTGAAACTGGCAGTAAATTGCAACACAGCATAAAAATGTCTTTTCAGGAACAAGAAGATAGAGCCATGTCATACCATCCACGAGGGTTACTTAAAAGTGCTGCATGATCCCTGAAGCATCGAAACAAATTGACTTACTGTAAATTGTACTCCACATCCCACATGTAAAAAGAAATAAATTAAAGTTAATTGTAAACAACAGAGACATTTGCCAAGAAAGTTATGAAAAAGTGTCACATCTCACAGCTGCAATTTTACTAGGCGAAGGTACTGAAAATGTTGACAAATGTGTTCTGGCAATAAATCAAACAGCAGTTATACTAACTCGAAACAAAACAAAACATTTTTTTACAGATAAAGTAGTCACTTAAATATGGTTCTGTCTGTAAAGTTATGGCATTTATATTTTTAGATCATCATCATCAAGTGCCGTCTCCGCATTGAAGATTGGCTACCATGGAAAACTATTCTGTTCTGTCTCTTGTTTTGATAATGCAGGTTGTCATAGGCTGACTTGTCCATCTTTTAATGTTGCTCGTCCATGTTAGTCTTGGTCTGCCTCTCCCTCTTTTACCTTTATTTTTCTTTCCAAAATTACTTTTAGTAGGCTGCTGTGTCTTTTAACATGTCCCAAAAATCTCATTAGTGTTGTTTGAATTATGTTTAGCAGTTCTCTTTTTATTTTTAGTTATTTTAAGACTTTATCATGTGTTTTCTTTTCTTACCACCCAATTCAACTTATTCTTCTATAAATCCACATTTCAAGACTTCAATTTTCTGTTCTATTTTCTTGTCTAATGTCCATGTTTTTGCACCATGCAAGAATGCTGAGAAAATATAACAATTTGCTATTCTTAGTTTTTAATTTCAGATAACATAACAGAAATATATTACACATAAAATTAAGTGCTCAAGATAAAGTGAGATTAACAATTCTCTTAACATCATGTTATGTTGAACTTCCATAAAGCTTGTAATAAAAAATATATCAATAAAATTTATCCTAATTTAAGACCTTCATCTGCAACTTGGGAATTGTATTTTGTGGTGTCCTTTATACTATAAAGATGTTAAAATACACTTTTGCATATTTTAAATTATTACCACTGGTTCATGTTTACTTTAAAACAAAGGTTAAAACAATTTACAACATGGAGTAAACATGATTTCTGCTTGAGAAAATTATGGCAAGGGCCAATGCAAATGAAGCTTAGTATGAAAAGCAGCTGAAAATAAGAACACTTTTAGTTTAACCAATTTGACTGCTAATGCACCTTTTCCCGCTATTTTTTATTTGTCTTGCTGAGAATTTAAGCACATTTTTACATTACATTGGTTACCAGGAACTCTTCAGTGTAAAAGTACACTAAAGTTGCCATTATTTACTGCTTTTATCATGCCAAATTGTAAATTCTAACATTTCCAAATTTGTTTTTGAAAATCGTCTAAATCTGATCACGCAGATCTTCACATTTTTTTAGCTTTCATAATAAAATTAAGTCATCGGATTTTATTGATTTTGACCAAAATTATGTAAAAAGAGAACTTACAAATAGATTTTATTTAAGTTAGATGTTTGGTTTGGTTTGGTTATGGAAGGCCCCGGTATCACTGCAACCAAATTAAAAATCCATAATTGCTCAACTGCCCATGCCAGTGGAATCATCCGAATTACTATCTCAACCTCCCAAACAAAGAAAGGTAGCTGTACTCCCAATCATAGCAGTCTCAGCACACGCCAAAAGACATAAGGTGCAACCACACAGAAAGTGAACACAGCCAACTGTTCCCTGTCAGACGATATCATCATTCATCGTAAACAATTGGAATGTCGAAACATGATCAAAACGGATGAAACACACAGCTCACGGTGTGCACAGAGCACCTAACTCAGTAGCTCCTGCAACAAGCCAGAGTTGTAAACGACTGACCATGAAATTTAGTAGATTGGTAACAGGTCCCGGCATTGATCTGGGATGGAATGTGTGAACTGTCTGTTTTCGACAGCAAATTTGCCACCAGCTGGACTGCAGTTGGATTAAGTGTCTCATTGAAGCTGAGGCATGACATCATTTGCTGGAACAGCGATTCTTGGCGCACACTTTACTGATCTTGAAGTCCACGCGGATTTTGCGCGGGCGCAAGAAGTTTATGCTGCCTTTGAATCAAGTTAGAAGTGACAGGTGATAATTTGATAGTGATTTGATTTCTTGTGATAGAGATATTTTGTGCTTTTTGAAGTATTTCAAAAATTATGGATAACTGCTAAAAGGATTATTTTTTTCCACAAAAATGTTTTTTTTTTTGTTACTGTTGTTGTTGTTCCGCTTACTGTACACATAAGCATGCACATACTAACACTTATGTAATAATAAGTTTTGATTGTTATGAAACTACATACAATTCTTACTCTAAATTAATATTTTTAGTTTATTATCTATCTATCTATTGACCTTTCGAGCTGTAGCCAGCCCATAGGGCGCAGACCAAGATACTCCTTCTCTTATCTGAATTTTTGTTCTAGCAGTTTTCAATTCTTTTAAAGATATTTTATCAAATCTCGCCATTTGTCTCTGTTCTGTGCAAGCAGCTCTATCTCATTGAGGGAGCCGATTCCTGCTGCTTTTGCCTCTCTCAGCAATGTTCTTCTCATTGCCTCTCTGGGTCTTCCTCTTTTTCTCTTACCTGTTGTTTCCCACATGAGGGCTTGCTTTGCTATTCGGTTATTATCTCTTCTCATCACATGTCCAACATATGACCATCGTCTTTTCTTTATTACTGAAGATATTAGTGGTTGATTGGCGATTTCTCTAATTTCCTTGTTTGTTTTGAATTTGTTCCACGCTATTTGTACCAAGTATTTTCCTTAGACATTTATTTTCGAATGCATTCAACTTTGTTTCTATATCTCTTGTTGTTTTCCAGCTTTCACACGCATATGTAAGGGTTGATAGTACATTTGATTTGAATAGCCTAAGTTTTGTGTTTGTGCTGATGAGTTTTGATTTCCACAACTTTTCAAGGCTTCTGAAAGACATTGCTGCTTTAGCTATTCTGATTCTAATTTCTTTGCTTGTATCCCCTTTTCGATCAATGTGACTTCCAAGATAGATAAATTGATCGATCTCTTCCATTGGTTTGTTTTCCATGTATATTCTGTCATCTGTTGGAATTAAGCTTTTCATGACTTTAGTCTTTTCATGATTGATCTCAAGCCCAATTTTGCTGGCTATTGATGATAGTTCATTTGTGTTTTCCTGCATCATTTTTATTTTAGTTTATTATGTTCAACCATTATTTTTTAATAGCTTAGTTGGTATATTGCATTTTATTATGTAATCAACTTATAATCAGGAGTAATAAGTAAAGTAAAGTAAAGAGCCCCTCTCACGCCAAGTGGCGTATAGGGAATATGGTGTTAGTGGCCATAAATTTTACAGACCTTCAGCACATGATTTTTGGGGTTATGTGGTCGGTATTACGCCCGTGCCACTTTCTATCTATCTATCTATTGACCTTTTGAGCCGTAGCCGTCCCATAGGGCGTAGACCAAGATACTCCTCCTATCTGAATTTTTGTTCTAGCAGTTTTCTTTTAAAGATATTTTATCAAATCTCGTCATTTGTCCCTGTTCTGTGCAAGCTGCTCTATCTCACCGAGGGAGCCGAATCCTGCCGCTCTTGCCTCTCTCATCAATGTTCCTCTCAGGGTCTCCCTGGGTCTTCCTCTTTTTCTCTTACCTGTTGTTTCCCACACGAGGGCCCGCCTCACCATTCGGCTACTATCTCCTCTCATCACATGTCCAACATATGACCATCGTCTTTTCTTCACCACTGAAGATATCAGTGGTTGACCGGCGATTACGTGCCACTTTACTTTCACAGAAAAAAATCTAGTACCCATTTAAGGCTGGGTGAACCTGGAAGCCGTCAGTTGGGATCGAACCCTACCTCTTGTCCTTTGTAGTCCAGTTGACTAACCACTGAGCTATCTCGAATCAAGAGTAATAATACCCCTAATTTAGCAGCGAAAGAATTAATGTCATTAACTGGAACAGTGTCAACAAAAATAGAAAACTCCAGAGATTTATGGCTTCATATTACTTAACACTGCTAGTTTATTACACTGCTCTTTCAAGTTGTTAGCTGGAGGAATACTTATTCAGCATAATGTAAGCGAAAATACTTAGGCAATTAAAAACTAAAACAAAAATTAGACTGCTCCATTTACTTACAAGTGCAGAAACACTGTCTTCCATTTTAGGCAAATATTAAGTTGATTCACTGAAAAATTAATCAGTAGAAGTAATCATGAATTATACAATTAACATAATGTAAATTTGGAGACTACAGTCAATAAAATAGCATCATCCTCATCATCATGTGCCATACCGGTTGGCATAGGCGATCATGTCCTTCCACAATCTTCTATCTACAGTGCATCGTATCAGTTCTGTTGTTGACTGTTTTCCATGCCATGACACCAAGCTATCCAGTATTTTCTCTCTTTGTCGTCTGTGATCTCTCTTTCCTTTTATTTTGCCAGTTGTAACCCAGTATTCAAATTTTCCTCTTCTGATGTGCCCAAAAAATGTTGATTGTTTCTTTCTGATGTTTTTTTGTTTGTTTACATTTTACAGATTCTGTATTATCATAAGCACAGGATAATCCTTATTCTTTATATATGTAATCATTTCAATTAATTCCAAATTCAACCAAATGTACAAGTATATTAGTAAATACACAATTTTAATTAATTTAGGAATTAATATTAATTGTTAGGACTTCCTTAACTCTTTACGTCCGTGTGAGCTCTGTCATCGACGCTTGCCTAATCACATTTCTGCCAAAAGAACTCTGACAAAGTCGCTTTCATTTTGTTTCGTTACTATGAAAATTAAACATTTTAAACTGCTGCATCCGGAAGGAATATCGTTCTAATCGAATTTCCTGTCTTTTGAAAAGCTTAGATTAATCCAGCGTGTTGTTTTGTTCACAATATCGTCGAAATTTGAGTTGTTTTTTTTTAAGTATTCAATCAGCTGATTTGTGTTTACAAGTTAAAAATGGCTAGCAGCAGTGAAGTATCGTTTGCTTTTAAACGCAACTTATTATTAACAGCAGATAAAGCTAGAGAATTATGTTATGAGGACTTTGAATGTGATAGTGATGTCAATGATGTTAGTTTTAGTAGCTCTGACGAAGAAGCAAATATTCTTAATAGTTCCAGCAGTTCTGAAGGGGAGCTACAGAAACCTGGACCCAGTGCCAAGCGTAGAAAAATATTGCCTAAAGTGTCTTCTAGTGGTACTAGGGGCAGCTCTTGTGAGTGGAATTTAGTACCAAACAGTAACACCACCAACAGTAGCAATGATGAAACTGTTACTTTCAACAATTTTAGATTTCATCCTAAAGAAGGGTGCAGTCCTGGAGTCAATGAAAAGTCTGGCCTCAGTGAACAGTCCTCACCCTTTGACTGTTACAAGGTATTGCTTACTGACAATATTGTTGATTTTATTGTCAATTCCATAAATGAATATGCTGCACATAAAATAAGTACAAATACACCAGCGTTAAAGAGGTCTTGTTTCAACAATTGGAAGGAGTTTTCACGGTATGAATTTTTTAAATTTTTGGCAACGACCATTGCCATCGAAACATGAATGGTTGTGACCGCGCCGACCAAATGATTGGCTACTACGGTGTTCATAAGCGACGGAGCAAGAAGTGGTGGAAGAAGATATTTCATTGGGTGATGGAGATAGTTTGCACCAATGCTTTTATTTTATATAAATTGGTGAGTGCCAAGAAAATTAATCTCAAGCAGTTCAAGTTATCTCTAATTGATTTCCTGCTTCGGCTGGCTGCTGATATCATGCCTGAACCTGAGAGGGCCATCAGAGTCTCAACAGGCAGACCAAAGATATCTAACCCCATACAGCGGTTAGCGGGGACAAAACATATGATTTCCTACAGCGACAAGGAACGCAGGTGTAAGGTTTGTAGCAAACCTAGTGCCCAAGACGGACTAATTTTTTGTGTGAAGGATGTGATGGCATGCCGCATCTGCATCCAAAACACTGTTTCAAACTGTGGCACACAAAGGCCACATTTGATTCAGACTTGTAAATAAATTAATTAAAATGTTGCGGCTATGTAAATATTGTACATAAACTTTAAATTTAATCTATTTACCCGTGTAATATATTTAGTTGACTGCCACACCTCCCTTCTTAAGTACATAAAAATTTCACATAAAAATGACATACCATGAAGAATTGTGTGTATAGTGCAAACTAGTTTCCGTAGGATAGTGAAACTTTCCTAATTTGTTCAGAAGTGGATATATTTACTTGGAAACACATTTCCAGCACTGTTGGATTAACCATCACACCCATTTTGGGTAGGTGAGTACCAATTTTTATATTAAAAAAATTTTTTTTCAACAAATTTTAAATATCAATTGCTTAAATTCTTATCCTTCAATTTTTTTTTCAAAAATATTGTTTCTGATTATGAATCTGTGTCCTTTGCCCTTCAATTTGATGCCTAATTTATATGTCTATGACTTGTTATAGTGAAAATATGAAAAATTTAGTGAAAGAAGTATTTTTCAGGAAAAATAACTGTGGAGTAAAAATTTCACATAAAAATTACATGCCATGAAGAATTGTGTGTATAGTGCAAACTAGTTTCCGTAGGATAGTGAAACTTTCCTAATTTGTTCAGAAGTGGATATATTTACTTGGAAACACATTTCCAGCACCGTTGGATTAAAAACCACACCCATTTTGGGTAGTTGAGTACCAATTTTTAAATTAATTTTTTTTTTTTTTTTTAAATTTTAATTATTAATTGCTTAAATTCTTATCCTTCAATTTTTTTTCCAACATATTGTTTCTGATTATGAATCTGTGTCCTTTGCCCTTCAATTTGATGCCTAATTTATATGTCTATGACTTTTTATAGTGAAAATATGAAAGATTTAGTGAAAGAAGTATTTTTCAGGAAAAATAACTGTGGCAAAACAGTAGTGACTGGGTAGAAAAACTACGGTCATTAAGAGTTAAGTGAATTCTCTATCAGTGAAAGAAACTGGGAGGATCTGGCATCAGATCATAGCACATGGAGAACAAAATAAAAATTATATTTATCAAATTTACTATATTGTTATATTTATATTACATTTATCAAATGGAAATTAAAACAGGCAGAAGTGAGCTTTGAAGTTCAGGGACTGTTAAAGTTTACTGAATGAACACCAAATCAATCTTGACGAAAGAAGTCTTCAATTGTTAGTATTTTAATTGGCTCAAATAAATTACATTACTCATAAACATACCATACAAAATAGGCACTAACATATATTCCTCATATTGGAATTTCCACATCCTGTCTTTTTTGCCAGCTTTCAGGTCAATAGTTTCTTGTAGTTTAAGTTGTCGATGGGAGCTTCAATAATTCAAAAAAGAGTCCTGTTGTTGTTTTTGCGTTCACCTGCTTTATACCTCTAGTGAAGTTCCGGGGGATTGAATTTTGTGTGAATATAATTTTTTATATTTTTCACACCAGCAACCACATGCTCGGGAGTCTCTTGCCACAGAGGCCGATATTCTCCGACTCAATTCCATGATATAATCATGAAATGCTTACAATTTTACATTAACAACTACGCCACTAACTTACACCATCTCTACCCCTTTATGAATTGATAGTGTTATTAAAATAGCCAAGAACAGACTAAACTAATTAAAGACAATTTCAGCAATGTGGTTATTTTGATTTATTGAGTATATTCTTCATCATCATCATGTGCCATACCGGTTGGCGTAGGCAATCATGTCCTTCTACAATCTTCTATCTACAGTGCAACTTATCAGTTCTGTTGTTGACTGTTTTCCATGCCATGACACCAAGCTATCCAGTATTTTCTCTCTTTGTCATCCGCGACCTCTTTTTCCTTTTATTTTGCCAGTTGTAACCAAGTATTCCAACTTTCCTCTTCTCATGATGTGCCCGAAAAGTGTTGATTGTTTCTTTCTGATGTTTTTTAGGAGCTCCTTTTTTGTGTTGGCCTCTTTGAGAACTTCCTCATTGGTCTTTTTAGCTATCCAGGGAACTTTCAACATTCTTCTGAGAAATCCCATCTCTGTGGCCTCTAATCGTCTTTTCATTTGTTTGTCTACTGTCCATGTTTTGCTTCCATAGGTCAGAATTGGTTCTATATAGCACTGATGAACTCTCTTTCTCATTTCTATTGACATAGATTTGTTGCATAAGATATTTTTCATTTTCTGAAATGCTATTTTAGCCTGAGCTATTCTGTTTTTTATTTCTGTGGTGCATCTCCCATCTGATGTTATTATTCAATTATTGTGCCCAAGTATTTCAAACGTTGTACTTGTTTTAGATTTGTCTTGTTTATTTTTCATAATTGTGTGAAATTTGAACGCTTTCTGATGACTTAGTAGTGGAGTGATAAAACAAAACTACCTGACTTATCATAAATAAAAAAAATTGCATAACTGTCAACAAATTATTTGTATTTTATTATAATAGTATATATCAATTAATTCAGTTCCTAGTCTCTAGGGACTTCGCCAGAGGCAGGCGAACGCAGTAAAAAAAAATATATATATATATGAATTAATTATAAAAGTAAAAGAATAGGCATGTGGACTTACACTTACACAAAAATGAATTATTGAATTTAACGATATATATCATATCTCATATCTGATCAATTTTCTAATTTAAGTTTTAAGTAGAGTTGAAGTTACAACTAAACTACAAAAACAAATGATTTTCTCTTGCAAATACTTAAAGAAAAAGAAAGTTATCTTTGTATTGAGTTATTAGCGGGCCCGTTATCATCGGTTATCATCATTGCACTCCGGGCGAACCTCAGATCCGAGTGAGATCCCATCCTTATGATCATATCATGATCCTCCAGAAAGTCCAGCGACTGACGACTCCAGTTCTTATCTTTCTATGTTCATCACCACTACTAGATATGTTCTGTAGAATATTATGACAAACGATTACAAAAATTAATTATTGATAAATCATGACATTTATTCAAATGTTATGTACGTACCTAATACAAAATTTACAGTTGCCCGTAAACGTGCTGCTACTGACTGATTCCTTGCCTTCACGTTTTTAGAAACCGGATGTTTTTAAATTTGTAATTGATTAAAAACATTATCCCATAAATATTTTACGGAACTAATTGCAGCGTGTAATTTTTTTCATTTCTACATTTCTTATGATCACAGAATACAGACTACGGCCATCGTTATCTCTACACTTACACCCATGTCACAAACGATCTAGTTAGACTGTGCATGGTATAGAAGCTGTACATCTTGCACAGTACAGAGACAACTTCAGAGGATCTTTCATGGCAGTTCCATCGAAGACAAGCGAGATGAGGGTGACTTTTTACTTATTGATTTGGGTCAAGCAGAATGACAAAAATAATGCTTTTGAGAGATATCACGTGACAAGCAATTGATATGCAATACAATCTCAAAGGAATTCGATTTCGCAGACAATCTGACCCTTTAACTCAATACACACAGACGCACGTCCAAGGTAAAATTAGATCAAGTCCCCCAGGTGCTCAGTACCATCCCGCGAGCAAATCCGAAGACAATCCTAGCCGTCGTGCACGAACTCCATAGCACGGCTTGGGATTCACCGTGTTGGTAAGTTTCCGTTGACAACTTGAAATGAGATGTCCCCATGGACTTTTAAATATAAATCGGAGAGACTTTACATCACATCCACCAAAACTTAAGACAGGAAATGAAATGCCTTTGAAAATACATGTCATGTAGGATCTCAAAGACAAGCTGGGAAGAATACATTTCAAATGAACGGATAAGAGATGAATCTAAATAAGAATACGTGTCGAGCTGTATTATAATAAGGCGTTGTAAATACATCGGCCATGTGCTGAGTATGAGTGAGGAAATACTTCCCTGGCAGGCATTCATGTGGAAACCATATGGTTTTAAGAAAACATTGTCAACCAAGAGATTCGTTATGTCAAACAATTGCCAGGGCAGGCTCAACCATGGGACTAGGAAACAACCAAGAACGAGCAGCAATCTATCAATCATGGAGAACTATGACTTCCGCCCTATGTGCCGTCTTTACCCCCGAGAAGACAATGAAACATATCGTATGAAACCACAAGAGAAGAAACCAAACAAAAATAGTATATGTATCAAGCTACATACGGAGAGAACGCTGGAAATACATCTGTCTTGTGATCAGAATGGAGGAAAAAAGACTTCCACGCCTGACCTTCATGTGGACACCGGGTGACACAATGAAATAAAGAAGACTAAAAGAAACAAAGAAAAGCATATTATCTATTTGCAGTAATTTGTGTGCAACTAAAACAAGTAGAGGAATTCAAATACCTAGGAAGTTTAGTGACAAACGATAATTCTCTAACAGCAGAGATAGAATCAAGATGCAACAAAACTTGTCAAATCATTGGAAGGTCTTCGTAATGGTTCCCTAAACCGGCCGTGCGCAAATCTTACGGTCTGCTGTTTGATGTGCGACGGGGAAAATTTGACGACTGACTGTATGTCTATATGTTCGGAATTGGAGTCATCAACGATGGCCTAACATCATCAAGTGCTACGACAATCATCATTTTCAAGAGGACGTGACTTACCGGTATACGGGGATAGGCGGCGGGAACAGTTGGGGGCTGTGCATGAAAAGTGTTCCTTGTTGCAGTCTCCTCATATTCCAAGTCGCATGTCTGTGTTAGTCACCTCTAGTGACTCGGGCAGATGGTGCTCGTAAACCTGGGAAGGCCGACCATCTAAGGGCAGAATTCCCCCGACAGAAAAAGATCATCTGCTGCCTTGCAGGAAGACTGGAGACAATCAAAGGCTAAGGAAAGCAAACCTGAACAAAATGCTGGCTGAAATCGGATGCACTGGGCCACTGGCGCAGAACACAGTGCAACGTTTTAACAGGTATTCAATCGGAGTGGATCTAACAGGCTTAAACAAATAGCTGTCTTCGTGCGAGAGTTTGGAGTTCTACTCTGATTGAGTCTTGATCGCAGAGAGAGAGAGAGAGAGAGAGAGAGAGAGAGAGAGAGAGAGAAATCATTGGACAGTTATCACCACTATTGTCCAATAAGGAAATAACTCTAGAGGCAAAACAAGCACTATACAATACAATCTTCATCCGAACGTTGTGCTACCAATGCCAGACCTAGACCCTAGATGCAAGAACAATAAGAAAAATAACCTCTACCGAGATGAAATGTGTTAGACGAATGACAGGAAATAGTTTGAGAGATAAGATCAGAAATGAAGAACTGAGAAAAAAGCTAGGAATAGCCCCCGCCATAGAATATATAAGGAAACAACAGATAAACAGGCAGAAAGATCTAAACACAACACAATGAGCCTTCAACAAACATTGTGAGAACACCAGACCCAAGGGTCGACCACGAAAAAGATGGATCGATGGAATATTAGAAGCACTAGGAAACATAACAGCAGCAGAGGCGAACTGAAGAGCAAAAGACCGCAAATTATATCTCCCCTCGACGCTGAAAGGCAGATGAGGAAGGAAAGAAGAAGTGTTTTGTCCATTGTTCCAACAGAGGGCCTGCAAAAATTGCACGTCGTTTAATTTTGTGGTGTCCCTCACTCGTTCTACATTATATATTTGTGTATCTTTCAAGCTCAACTATGGACTTCAGATCAAAACAAGTCTTAGCAGTGGATCGCTAGACGTGGATAGTTATAACTTATGTCCTATTTGTTGTCTTCAGCCCAAGAAGGATTAAATAACTAACTGTACTTATTATTATAATGTAGTTATTAGCAGCACGGGCATAACACTGACAACATTGCCCCAAAAAATAACGTGCCAAAAGTCTGTAAAAATTATTGTCACTAACACCATATTCCATATATGGCACTTGGCGTGACGGGATTTTACTTTTACTTTACTAATTATCATCATCATCATCATCATCATCATCATCAAGTACCGTGCCTGCTTGCATAGGCGATCATGTCTCTCCCCAGCTTTCGATCTCGACGGTTATTTATCATTTCTGTTGTTGACCTTCTGCCAAGCCATTCTCTTAAGCTGTCTAGTATCCTTTCTGTTTGCTTCCCTCTATCTCTTCATCCCTCAATTTTCCCAGTTGTTACAATATATTCAAGCTGTCCCCTTCTCATTACATGGCCAAACAATGATTATTCTTTCTTCTTAATATTTGATATCAGTTCTCTTTTTGCTTTGGCCTCTTTCAGAACGTTTCATTACTCTTCTTAGTTGTCCATGGTATTATCAATATTCTTCTATAAAACCACATATCTACAGCCTCCAGTGATTTTCTTGTCTGTTGTCCTATTGTCCATGATTCACATCCATATGTTAAGATAGGCTCTACATAACATTTAATAACTCTTTTTCTTGTTTTTATTGTCAAAAATGGATTGCACATATATCGTCCTCATTTTTTTTTTTTTTTTACTAACTATACAGAGACAAATAATAATAAATGAATATAATTATGGAGGGAAGCTTCCGAGGCGATAATCAGCGAATCATTTCAGGGGAGGAGGTTTTTTTTTTTCTTTCGTTCGCCCGAAGTATTGTCTATATCTGCAATGTCGTTTCCTGTATAAATTTTACTGTCTTTTGTAATTCTTGCAGTGGCCCATATAGTTTTGTCTGTAATGTTGTATCTATGGGCCAATTGATTTTCCTTAGTCTACTATATTCAGTGCAGTCTTGAAGTATGTGTTAGCAGTCTGGGGCGCCTGTCCACATGTACAAGTAGTTGAGGTGCCGATCTTGAATTTTGTATACATGTGACTATGGAGTCGATTGTGTCCTGTTCTGAGGCGTATAATGATAACTTGTTCATATCTATTCTTGTTATGAAAGGCATCCTGATTTGGGGCTTGTGGTCCTCTGATTGATTTGATTATCTGTTTCTTATGATGGTATCGAACCGGTGTATCGAGCTGTGTGCCTGTTGAACCTTCCTTTGCCAACTGATCTGCTTTCTCATTTCCTGGTATTCCACAGTGAGATGGGATCCACTGCAGGGCAACCCTGTGGTGCTTGCAGAGTTCAGTCAATAAGGTCTGCAGATGTGGTAATTTTCTGGATTGTAGTGCCTGGAGTACTGATCTTGCATCTGTCAAAAACACTACAGGCTGTGGGCTAAGATTACTGTTCATCAGTTTTTCGATTGCCAACTTTTCTGCTTGTATTTCTGCATCATAATTGTGACAATATTTCCCAGTTGCTATTTTATCCATATCCCTAGTGTTATTTGGGTACTCTATATATGCACCTGCTCCCCCATTCGTCACTGCATTCTATGCTGATCCGTCTGTGTACACACGAATCCATAGGTCTTGTGGGTATTCTTCATCCAGGAAACTGAGAGTTATTTTTTTTCGCTGTAGACTATTATGTTCCTCTTTGTCAACTATTCCTTTCACTTCTGTCCGTATTTGTATTGATAATCCTGATTCCTCTTTCCGGGGAGTCTGTTCTGGTATGGGCAGTAGGGGGTTAACAACTCTTGGCATGTCTGGTGTTTGTTTACTAATATGCTTGGCTTGGTGGATAAAACTGCTTCTCTTAAGTCGTCCCAATGCAAGATTTTGGAATCGGTCCTTCATTGGATGTCTCGGCATGCATGCACATTTTTCTGCCTGTATCAGCACCATTGTGTCCCTCCGTCCTCTCAGTGCTGGTATCCTCCACAATTTCTCCATCTCCAATATTGGTGTTGATTTCATTGCTCCTGTGATGACCCTAAGTGCCTGGTTGTGTACTTTGTCCAGTTCTTGCAGTGTGGTGTTTGATGCTGAGCACCATGCGGATGATCCATATTCTAAATGTGGGCGTATACTCTGTTGGTAAACTTTACTGATTTATACTGGTAAATTTTTCCCACTCGCACCCCATGAGGTTCCACACATCTTTCTTAGGATAGGCAATTTCCTCCTTGCTTTTTGGGTTGCCTTATTTATCTGCTGTTTCCAAGATAGTTTGTTATCAAATGTAACTCCGAGATACGTAGCTTGTATGTCTTCTTTCACAGGCTCATTGCTTATGTAGATGACGCCTGCTTTTTGTTTTGGGGAGAGAGTGAAAAGTGTAGTACTGCATTTGTCTATATTGATGCTGATACACCATCTATTTGTCCATGAATTCAGTGCATTCATAGCTCTTTGTAGCAATTTGGAGGCCACTGTTGCATACTCCTCTGTGCACCACATTACCAAGTCATCTGCATACATTGCCACTTTGATGCCATGTGGTAGTTCAGTAACTAGGTCATTGATGTAGATCAGAAAAAGTGTTGGAGCTAGTACCCCTCCTTGTGGAACGCCCTGGCGCAGTAAGACCTTCTTACTCTTAAGACCATCCAGTTGCACTCTGGCTCTTCTGTTAAGCAGGTATGCTATGACCCATTTGTACATCCTGCCATTTATCCATAATTTCTGTTTCTTCAAAAGCCCTTCCTTCCCAACCTCTCTTGTCCATATGTTAATAGCCCCTGCTCTATGAATGGCTGTTAAAGTCTCCACATACAATTATTCTTTCTTTTAATGTAATTGTGTTTAGTGCTAGTGGGCGGTCACTCGGACAGTAGTAGTTAAGTAGTTGAAAGTCTGTATTTGATATTCCGCCCCATCCATATACACTTCAATCTGACATGCATTGATGCTGTTCTTTACAAGTGTCAATATTCCGCCCTTTTGTCTGCTGTTTTCTGTCAGATCGGTAGCACTGGTATCCCCTAATCTTCAAGGCCATGTCGTTGTTTAGATGGGTTTCCTGCAAACAACATATGCTTATTTGTTCTTCATGCAGGATATTTTCTAATTCTATCTTTTTACTGTACCCATCTCTTTTGCTGTTGATGCCTTCAGCATTCCAGTGCATTATTTTGGATTGGCCAGTAGCTGTATTCTCTCGCCCCCTGACTCCACAGAGCGGTTGAGAAGGACATCCAGTAATAGAGGTTGGGCCCTTTCGAGGCTGGGGGCCCGGCGCTGCACCTGCCCTGAGTGTCCATCACAGGGCGAGTGCCATATCGATTTGCGGTTATAGACATACTTCCCATTGGCGTGAGTGCGTGGCATCCTGATTTTTGTAGTGCGCCTTTTGGCTGGTTGCCTCCGACTTCAGCACTTAAACTTGCTAGAGCAGACTGTGGTCTTGCTTGGGTGTAGGAAGGCCTGGCCAGTCTTGGTTTTTAGTCCCTGGTGACTGTTAAGCCCCATCCCCACAAGGAGCTGGCCTTGATGAGGAGGAGGAGGTATGTTTACAGCACTCGGAAACAAATCACAAATAATCAACAACAGACAAAACAAAACAAAGGGCAATAGATGATCCGAAGCAGGATCGAACCCGTACTCATCGGCACAGCGCCTTGCCACGAGAAACCAAACGCTTGAGCACATGGCCAACTGAGATATCTAAAAAAAACTAGCTATCATTGACGATTACGGACATTAGACAAGAAAACAACAGAAAATTGAAGCCTTTGAAATGTGGATTTATAGAAGAATAGGAAGAACTGGATGGAAAGAAAAGAAAACAAACGATGAAGTTTTAAAACAACTAAAAATGAAAAGAGAACTCCTAAAAACAATTAGAACAAGACAAATGACATTTTTGGAACATGTTAAAAGACATAACAGCCTAATAAAAGAAATATTGGAAGGGAAAATACAAGGTAAAAGAGGCAGACCAAGACTAACATGGACGAGTAACATCAAAAGATGGACACGTCAACCTATGACAATCTGCACCATCAAAGCAAGAGTCAGAGTGGAATGGCGCTCCATAGTAGCCAACATTCTATGGGGAGACGGCACTCGATGATGATGGTGATTCACGCAGGTGTACTCATGACTATAGCATAGGGTTACGATCACACCTCGGGAATAAATTGCATGTCTATATTTTCTTATTAAGACAGGATCCCCCGGATACGGTAGGGCTGAATACTTATGTTGCAGACAAACAGTTATAGGACGAAACATCACGAATAGTAGTTTAGCCTGCAGAGACAAATAATATATACCACTGGAGACTACTATTCTCCTGTCTGTGTAACCCGTTCTATCTCTCTGACCCGTCTGTTTGTTTGTGCCATGATCTCTGTCCTCCGTTCCTTCCAGTTCAGTTCCGTCTTGTCTCCTCTCTTCCTGTTATGCCCCATCATGTTCCGCCGTTCCTTTCTATCTCTTATTGTCTGTTCAGTCCTGTTCCATCTTTTTTTCTGTCTGTCCTGGAATCTCTTTATGCTATGTCCTTCTGTTTTTGTGTGTGATCTGCCTGGCTACCATAACTGTCATTTTTTGCCTGCATGTTCTATCCCTTAAGTCTCATTGTCTGTCATTTAATAGCTCACAACATGGCTGGTTGCACCGCTGAGAACATGATCAATGCAGTTAATGAATTCTTATTCAGCCTGCATGGCAGGTCTCATAGTCACCGCCGAGTGGCCAGAGTTTTTGTTGTTGTATTGAGGGTTTGCATACTTCTTGGCGAGCGATACTATCCGTTCAACCTCAGACCAAGCCTCAGGTTACACTAGACAGCAATTGCCATCCAAAAATAAAAGTGAAATCCACTTATGTTTCTGAGATATAATCAATGATCTACTCTGTTTCTTGCTTTGATGGTGCAGGCTGACACAGATTGACTTGTCCATCTTTTGATGTTACTCGTCCATGTTAGTCTTGGTCTGCCTCTGCCTCTTTTACCTTGTATTTTTCCTTCCAATATTACTTTTAGTAGGCTGTTGTGTCTTTTAACATGCCCAAAAATTTCATTTGTCTTGTCTTAATTGTATTTAGTAGTTCTCTTTTTATTTTCAGTTGTTTTAAAACTTCATCGTTTGTTATATTTTGTTTCCATCCAATTCTACCTATTCTTCTATAAATCCATATTTCAAAGGCTTCAATTTTCTGTTCTGCAACATACAGGAATATTGAGAAGACGTAACATTTTGCCATTCTTAGTTTCAGCCCTGCTGATATTTGTTTTGTTGTTAGTATATTTTTCATGGCATTAAAATTACTAATTTTATATAATATATATATCATTTTTTTTGTTTGGCTTTTCTTTCCGTGGGGCACCAAGCTGGGTAGATGTGAGATTTAAACCAATGAGGCGATGGTCAGTTCAGCACTCGGCACCACACATTGACTTTGTTTATAGTCATTCTGGCTGTAGGTTTACTTATTCCCAACACTTACATAGTTACAGTTTAATAAAGTGCCACGCCAGAACTATGAGATGGGGGTGTATGCTCCTGTAAGTAGGAAAACGAAAGACTGTTTAGTGACGACAAGACAGTATTTTACATACATCTGTAGGGGAGGCAATCCATTGTGGTTACTAGGATATAACTCGAGGCAAAACGGGCACTCTACAATACAATCTTCATTCCAACGTGGTGCTACTGATGGCATACCTGGACCCTAGATGCAAGAACAATCAGAAAAATAACCTCTATCGAGATGAAATGTGTTAGACAAATGACAGGAAACAGCATGAAAGATATTATCAGAAAAGAAGAACTGAGAAAAAGCTTGGATTAATTCCCGCCATTGAATATATAACGAAACAACAGATAAAATGGTTTGGCCACGTGGTAAGCCAGAAAAATCAAAACACAACACAGCGAGCCGCCTAAAAAACGTTGAGAGAGCACAAGAACCAAAGGTCGACCACGAAAAAATGGATTATTAGAAAGACTGGGAAACATTCAATGTGAAATGTACTCGTGGTTGGAAAAAAAAACCCGCGGTCGACCCAGCCGCTGGCAGAAATGGGTACCAGGGTATAGTACTCAGGGAAGGTGAGGAATGCCGCCTCGCAGTGTGAGTTTTGATGCTTGAAGCGACACTATCCAGAAGTCTCCAAACACTTCTGGATAGGCGGCCGAGCACATATGGGTGAAAACTCGAGTGCTAAGAAGCCGGTTCAAGTCTCGTACTTTACTTTACTTTACTGGGAAACATAACAGTAGGAAAGGCCAATAGAAGAGAAAAAGACAAGTTTTTATCTCCCCTCGATACTGAAAGGGAAATACGGAAGGAAAGAAGAAGAAATGACAACGACCCCCTATAGTTTCCGATAATACCATTCCAGGATAAGTTATCTGAGCCTACTAATTGAAGTCACCAAGAATGACACTTTATCTTCATTAGCGACAGATGCAATGACTGCATGCGATGGTTCGCAAAAATTGGTCCTTGATGTCATCCATATTTGTCATAGGTTGTTGCATACATGCTAATGATGGCGACGTAATACTTTCAATAAACAGGGGGAGGGGCGGTTGGCCACAACTAGTCGGTCTAATATTCTCTATTGTCTATTATTCTCTCTGGGATTTCCGCTAACAATTGTTGATCTAATGAAAAAAGCATCGTTTGCTTCACCTCTGTCGCTCCAGTAAAAATATATAACCTGCGCCATTTTTCGCAAAGTTGGACCTTGCCTGCTAGCTTCACTCAATGTCACCATGTCAATAGTATATCTTGCCAGTCCTGTTCATATCACAGCCGTTCGCTGCTCAGATCTACCTGAGTTGGGTCACTTATCAAGAAACGTAGGCACCGTTCGACTCTCGAAGAGTTAAACACGGCCAGCTTTATTTTCTTCTATGTAGACCTGCCACGGGGTTGAAGCAGTGTTCCAACGTGAGCATTACCTCCTCCTGATTGGGAGTGGAGGATGCTGAAATAGTCCATGATATAGGCACAGATATCAAATATTAAAAATATATAAATAGAGTTTGAATTCTGGCATGTTCAAAGTACAAAGCTGCACTGTAGATCTTATTCTGCAATGGTAAGCATTTTAATGTATGAAATAATGACATCCAATTAGAATAGGGTGACCATTTTTTTCCCATTGTTTCCGGGGACATTTGTCATATTTTTTACATTTAAGAGGATTTTTTTGCTTATTTCTGAGACTGTCCCACAAAATCGGGGACGAACGATATATATATGCAAAAAAAAAATAACTTTAAATTTCATAATAACTGTTCATTTGCTGTTTGATTTTATTTTTGTTAATATTCACGGTACTTATGCGATACACGCACTTAATGACATTACAATAGCTATAGTCCGTTCAGATTCGTTTGCCTAGACATTAATTTATTTTTTTCAAAAACTTATTGTTCATTTGCATTGATCTTTTGAAGTTAGGTTTAGAATACTAATGTCGCTATAAAAATATTTTTTTTATCAAAGAAATGTGATCCAGTTTCAAAGATGCCTTATTTAACCTATATTAAAAAAAAGTTAATCGATATTATAAACACCGGCGGGATTATGTAGATGCTTACATCTCACAGCTGATTCTTTAACATATAGGCATGACCTTCACGGCTGAATGCGCACCGTCCTAAAATAGTTATGTTTCCACTATAAATTTTTATAAAGAAATGTTACATATGAAATTTCCCGTTTAGCACAAAATGACATTTTAGCCGAAACCGGAAATTATGTGACGTCAAAATCACGGCCGTAGACTCGAGTTCGAGTCATAATTCAGAGGCAAATATCAATATTTACAGAAAGGAGGCGGCACTATCCATATTATCTTCTGCAAGTCTATGTGAGAATGAATATAAAGGCAAAATATTTTACTGAGCATAACATTGCTATAAAGATTTATCAATACTTCTGCAGAGAGCGTAAAAAGGGACATCTTTATTGTTCTTTATCAAACCCTGAGAAGAGAACAATGCATATTTTAGGTTTGTGTAAACGTTCATTTGATCGAATAGTTAAAGGAAGCGGATATTTATTGCCAACAAATGCAAGAAAGCAAGGAAGGAAAGAAACGTTAGACAGTTTTGATAAGGACCTAGTAAAAAGAGAAATCTGTCGAATGTTTGATATAAACGAAGAAGTGACACTTAGAAAGTTGAAGCTTTGGCTGAAAACTAACAACGACATTGAAATATCAAAAACTTCATTATGGAAAATATTAAGAAGTGCAGGCTTCACCTTTTAGAAAGTATGCTGGTGGAAAAAACATTATTTGTGAGAAGCCACATCTAGTAGCTCTTAGAAGCAAGTATTTACGTGAAGTGAAGGAAATGCGCGAAAATGATTATGATATTGTTTATTTAGATGAAACTTGGATCAACGCTCATCATACAAATGAAAAGGAATGGCAGTTAGCAGATGGAAGTATTAAAAGATCAGTACCAAGCAGTAAAGGGCAACGTTTGATAGTTGCACATGCAGGTAGCAGACATAATGGGTTGTTGCAGAATGCTCATCTCGTTTTCATTTCAAAATCCATAGACAATAGAGACTACCACTCCGAAATGAATGGGCACATATTTAAAGACTGGATCGAGAAAAGTATCCTTCCAATATTAGATCGACCTTCTTGTCTGATAATGGACAATGCTTCATACCATAACGTAGTTAACGTAGAAGATAGAATCCCAACATCATCAAGTACAAAAGATGCAATCAAAACGTGGCTCATAAAAGAACACATACAAGTTAACGACAGCTACTTGAAACCCGAATTGCTTAGCCTTGTAAAACAGACACAACGTACAAATTCAAGAACATGGCCATAGATGTTTGAGACTACCTCCATATCATGCACACTTAAATCCTATAGAACTAGTTTGGGCAAAAGTTAAAGGACACGTAGCATATACAAATAAAACTTTCAAATTATGCGATGTTGAGACACTTACAAATCAGGCTCTATCAAATATAAATAAAGACTACTGGGTAAAATGTGAGGATCATGTGTTACGACAAGAAGAGGAATATTGGAAAAAGGATGGTTTGTTGTTTGTTCAGCCGAAAGCAGTAATCGACCTATTTGACTCGTCTGATTCTGAATGATCATTACTCTGATTAAGTCTACAGATAAATAGTTTGATTTGCAAAATTTCCTAGTTGATTTGTTAAACAGTTTATTGTTCAAGACCACCCAGTAAAAGTAAAGTACCCCCCGTCACGCCAAGTGGCGTATAGGGAAATATGGTGTTAGTGACCCTATATTTTACAGACCTTCAGCACATGATTTTTGGGGTAATGTGGTCGGTATTACGCCCGTGCTGCTTTTACTTTCCCAGAAAAAATCCGGTACCCATTTAAGGCTGGGTGAACCCGGAGCCGTCGGTTGGGATCGAACCCTACCCCTTGTCCGTAGTAGTCCAGTTCACTAACCACTGAGCTATCGCGGCTCCTACTAATTTTTAGGGAATTAGTAAAACCCAGGTGTCCTCGCCAGGGAACGAACCCCGGCTGTTGCCGTGGTAAGCCAACCGCCTATCGATTGCGCTAACCGGACACAAGACCACCCAAGCAATCAAAAATATGTTATAAGCAAACCAACAACCATTACTTTGAATGGAAGCCTGCTTGAGTCAGTACAGAAGTTCAGCTATCTTGGATCCACTATTACAGCCACACTTTCCTTAGATGAGGAACTAAATGTACGTATTTGAAAGGCAGCGACAACATTTGGGAAACTCACACCAAGAGCATGGAACTATATCAAATTGACTCTACGAACAAAAGTTCTATATATAATTTAAAATTTGTATACTTGCCACCAAGTAAAATTTTATGGACACGCCTATGGGTCATCGTTGCACTAGATTACTGTAAAACATTTTGATTAGGGTCAAAATAATAGTTACATGGGCAAAGATCAAAGGAATTCGCCGCTTTAAGAAAACCGTTATAGCTAGACATCGAGTAACACATATGTTCTCGTGACATGGACATTTTAACACCGTATGCCAAAAATCATGTGAAATCATCAAGAACTTTTTGAATTATAAATCATAACATCTCGGCAAACGAATCTGAACGGACTATAGTTGTGTTTCTCAATTTAAAAAAATATTTAAAATAAAAAAAATGTAAACAACATATAGATATCAATTGCAGTATTAAAGTAATGTTTACAGTACCTTATTTATACTGAAGAGGTTGTTGCCTCGGCGTGGTACTTGTTTTTTGAGTGTATCTTTCTCAAGATCTCATGATTTAAAGCAAGTTTTTCACTGAAGCTTTCACACGATAAGTTAATGTTAGTTTTTACTGTTGGCGACTTTGGCGAGATACTTTGACGGGAGATGTCCGGAAAGGCTGGGGTGGGGGAAGAGATAGTGTCTGCTATTTTTAAAAATTAAACCCATCCCAATAGAAGTGAGTGGTGGGAATAGAAGTGACGTAGCACCGCGCTTCAAGAGTTCAAAGAGCTATCTCCGATACAACGCGTCCAAGTCTTCTCTTTTATCTTCTTGCTAATGCCGCTCAGTCTGGGATAAACAAACACAACTCAGTAACGTCCTGAGTCCTAGTGTTTACTTTAAAAGAGGGCCGATTCCGTGTATGAACATTTATTTATTCACTGAAATCGGGGACAAAATCGGGGACAAATTTCTTTCGGGGACAACTTCTACATTCCGGGGACTGTCCCCGGAAATCGGGGACGAATGGTCACCCTAAATTAGAATCAAGAAACAATGGATTCTGCACCAGGGCGGTGGTCTTGCCTGGAGTTGATGTTTTTAGTGCATACAAATTACATTACATTTTCATTACAAGTATCAGGCAAACTAAATTATCCAGCAACTTGAAACACTAAAATGACAATATTTATTTACACCAAGATTTGCATGAAAGTGCTTCCAAGTGAGATTACATTATTTATTTTTTACAATAATACAACAAAACAAAATTATTCTGTACAAATCTTCTAAGTAAATGACATCACTGTTGTAAAATAGAAAACCAGTTTTTACAATCCACCTTCAGCTTTTTCAAAACAATTTTTTCATTCATAATTTAACATTTGATGAGCAATCTCTGGAAGTGGGAAACCTTATTCTGGATCAGTAAATATCTTCTAAGAATCACAGATTAAAAAATTTATGCAAAAAATGTGTTTTTTTTTGGTCCATAGCATTAAATAAATAATGTGAAAATATGTCAAAAGAAACATTGAGTTATCAACCATTAATAGATTTAATTTATACTGTATGGAGTTTTAAAAAAATGAGTAATTTGTCAGGCATTATTATAGCAGAGAATTTGATTGTGAGAATAAGGCATATTTTACATATCTATCTATCTATTGTCCTTTCGAGCCGGAGACGGCACATATGGCAGAACCACAATCTCAAAAACAGAAACCTTGCGTGCCAAAATGGCACATATTGTGGAGATCACTGCTCTAAAATCTATGGCTCTGTTTCCATAACAACACTTTTTACAATGACAGCTTGTCAAGCCATCGATCAACCTCCTTAGTCACCTCTTACGACATGCCTGGAAGGTCACAGTGTCACTATTCTTTACTTCCCTCATAATGAAGCCCCGGTAACACACGGGAAATATTTTAAAAAATTAGGTATGGAGCTACAGCATTAATCATCTGTAAAGTAAATGTTATTCTGCTAAAAAGCATGTTACTTGATAAATATGAAGGGATATCAAAAAGTTCCCAGTCTATGCCTAGAAAAAAATAATGTGAGTTTAAATCTAGTCAACATCAGCTTTGAAACTGTTACCTTGGGGATGTACACATCGTTCCTAGTGTTCCATGCATCAAAGTTAATGTGAAAAACTCTTTCATCAAGGCTGTTGAAAACCACCTGTGATCCCATTAGGATGTCATCTACGGTGTTAAAGTGGCACCCCTCAGCTTCAGGAACAATGTGATGTTACAAATGGCAAGGTCAAGTGAATATGTAGGGTACAGGATCACTGGCACTTTGTTTTCTATACAAAATTTGTGTTGTGTTATGTGAGCTGGTGTAGAGGTAAAGTACAAGACTTGAATCGGCGTCTTAGTACGTGAGTTTTCACCCATATGTGCTTGGCTGCCTATAAAGAAGTGATCGGAGACTTCGGGACAGTATCGCTTCAAGCATCAAAACTCATGATGCGAGGTGGCATTCCTCACCTCCCCAGAGTACTACCCTGGTACCCATTTTTGCCAGCAGCTAGGTCAACCACAGGGGTATTTTTTTTGCAACCATGTGTACAACTCACACTGCTTCCAGTAAGAATCGAACACGGGTTGTCCGAACGTTGGTAGCCATGTCGGGTGGTTTTCCCAACTATGCTACTGAGGCCACCAGGCTGGTGTGTTGTCATGATGCAACACCTGCCTTACCTTCTTTGGTCTTGGTGACTGCCAGCTCTTCCACTGCAACAACTGCTGTTTTGACTTTTGGATCATGGCCGTTAATCCAATGTTCATTACCAATGATGATCTTAGCGATGAAAATATAAGTGTTGTTAGCCATCTCTTGTAATTCAAGGCATATGTCAAGATGGCAGTGTTTTTGTTTGAGGGTCAAGAGCATGGGGATGAACTTCGTAACAACATGATGCATGATCAGGCTTTCTGCTATGATCTCCTGACAAACCTTATAACAGATTTTAACCAAGTGAGAGAACTGAGGCTTTATGCTATGATTTCCTGACAAACTTTATAATTGATTTTAACCAAGTGAGAGAACTGAGGCTTTATGCTATGATTTCCTGACAAACTTTATAATTGATTTTAACCAAGTGAGAGAACTGAGGCTTTCTGCTACGATCTCCTGACAAACTTTATAATTGATTTTAACCAAGTGAGAGAACTGAGGCTTTCTGCTATGATCTCCTGACAAACTTTATAACTGATTTTAACCAAGTGAGAGAACTGAGGCTTTCTGCTATGATCTCCTGACAAACTTTATAACTAATTTTAACCAAGTGAGAGAACTGAGGCTTTATGCTATGATCTCCTGACAAACTTTATAATTGATTTTAACCAAGTGAGAGAACTGAGGCTTTATGCTATGATCTCCTGACAAACTTTATAATTGATTTTAACCAAGTGAGAGAACTGAGGCTTTATGCTATGATCTCCTGACAAACTTTATAATTGATTTTAACCAAGTGAGAGAACTGAGGCTTTCTGCTATGATCTCCTGACAAACTTTATAATTGATTTTAACCAAGTGAGAGAACTGAGGCTTTCTGCTATGATCTCCTGACAAACTTATAAATTGATTTCAACCAAGTGAGAGAACTGATGGATTGTTTGGCAATTCTTCATATATTAGTTTACACATATTTTCCATATTTTCTGCTATTTTGAAGGTGAGAGGGTGTCCTACCAGTCTTGACACGTGACCAGTCTTGAAATGCACATATCACTCGACGACCTGTTTGAGACCTAAAGAATGCTCATCAAAGGCCTGAAGGAGGGTTTTGATAGTAAACTGCTAAGTAAAGTACCCCCGTCATGCCAAGCGGCGTATATGGAATATGGTGTTAGTGACCATAAATTTTACAGACCCTCGGCACATGATTTTTGGGGTAATGTGGTTGGTATTATGCCCGTGCCGCTTTAATTTCCCAGAAAAAAATCCAGTACCCATTAAAGGCTGGGTGAACCGGAAGCCATCAGTTGGGATCAAACCCTACCTCTTGTAGCAAACTGCTAAGCTTCACACAAAATTTGATGCAAACACATTGATGTTTCAACACTATAGATGACATATTGAGACCAAAGATAGTCCTGTACAGCCTGAAGGAAAAAGACTTCCATGGTGCCTTTGAGGTGCTGTGTACATTCCCAAGAGGGCTATTTCGAAGATGATGGCAGCCAAATTAAAATTAGGCAAGCCAGTAATTATTTTGGTCACAGTTTGGGATTTTCTTTTCTGAACTGACAAGGCTGCATGTTCACTCAGGATCTAAAAGTGGATACCATACATTTTTCTGAGAAGTAAAGGAAGCCTTACGTGATACCAACCCCATCATCCAAAAATGTTCAGTGGTCATAGAAAAATTTACGGATACCAATACTATATTTCTCATATGCCTAGCAAGCATGATGGGAATCTTTACCTATTACAGTCAAGGATCTGTTAGTCCCATATAAGGAAGTCATGAGAGTTTTAGTCGTTGAAAATAGAGATATACGTAGCTATGCTTAAAATGGAGATGTACATAGCAATGCTTTATAGAATGCCTACTGTTACCAACTCTGTTTAACATTTTTCTAGAACAAATCAGCAAAGGTTTTGTACAGTGAGAATTGGACATGGAATATCTCCATTTTACAGATAATATAGATGAGTCGATATGAAGTGAAGAAGAACTTACTACATTAATCTTCTTTAGCGTTAACCCACTAAGTGGGCATGGATGCACTGTGTCACTGGTTTACAGCAGGTGCAATATGCGAGCCTTTCATCCTGACACATCCATCTTTGGTATGGGGGGTATATTTTTAATTGCTTAATAATTCTGTCTGGGCAGCAGTCATTTTGCCCAACTCTTTTTTTTACTTTCAATTGCCAACCAATTCCCAGACTTTATTAATAAATCAAATAAATAACATTTTCATGAAATACAACACTGAGAAAGCAAAAAAAAATGCTATGAAAATCATCATACAAGGACAACCTTTAGACACTGCACAACAATTAAAATATCTGAGATCCATCATCAACAACTATTCTAAAATCAAAATAATACCAGAACAGTGTAGGCAACAACTGCACTAACAAGACTACAAATAATTTAGTAAAAATGCACATTAACCAACGTAGAAAAAAAAACAAGGTTTTTACACTTGTACACTTGTAATATTAATATTCCTATGTGCCTGCAAAATAGAATTAGAAAGGCAAATACAAGTTATAGAAATGAGGTGCAGTTATAAGATCCTAGGCATCCTGTCAGAGACAACATCAAATGCAAAAGGTTAGCAAAATTATCACCACTACTGGAGGCAAAGATGTGTGACAGCAACAAAGCTGAAAGTTGCCAGCAACTCATAGATGATAGCTTGCAATAGGATCGGTGAACCATAATTACACACCACCTCTTTGTGCTGCCTCTAGTAGCAAACTAACTGGTCTAGCCTGGTCAAGTGAGGCGGGATCGAGAGAAAAGGCAACCTGGTACTCATAAACGTTCATGTCGTAGATGAATGTCTTGGACTAAAAGGTGCAATTATCACAATTTTACTGCAAACAGAATGATAATACATTTATCACCACTTTTTGTCCCTTTTAAGAGTGGATGATGAAAGATAGCCTGTGTAAGGATCAGTAAACCAGAACTATCCAGGACAGCTTCTATTCCTTTAGTCATCAAGTGAATGCAAAACATGCAATCAAGCATCACCAATACTAGTGACCCATACAAAGGACTTTTTGCATCAGTAAGAAAATATACACAAGAAAACACACATTCTCCTGTGTGTTACTGGGGCCTTATTATGAGGGAAGTAAAGAATAGTGACACTGTGACCTTCCAGGCATGTCGTAAGAGGCGACTAAGGAGGTTGATCGATGGCTTGACAAGCTGTCATTGTAAAAAGTATTGTTATGGAAACAGAGCCATAAGTTTTGGAAGCAGTGATCTCTGCAATATGTGCCATTTTGGCACGCAAGGTTTATGTTATTTGAGATTGTGGTTCTGCTCTATGTGCCGTCTTCGGCTCAAAAGAAAGGACGATAGATAGATAGATAGAAGAAAATAGAAATGATGCTGTTATAGGCAGGTCACATGAACTAACTGCCTGGCCAATATAAGCTTACAGTGAAAGGGTGAAGGCAGGGAGGTTGACAAAAAATGAAAAAGGACTGACAACATCAAAGTCTAAACTCATCGTGTGCCTTCTCCGCAACGAAGGTTGGCTACCATGGATCGCCATTCTACTCTGTTTCTTGCTTTGATGGTGCAGGCTGTCATAGATTGACTTGACCATCTTTTGATGTTACTCGTCCATGTTAGTCTTGGTCTGCCTCTGCCTCTTTTACCTTGTATTTTTCCTTCCAATATTACTTTTAGTGGGCTGTTGTGTCTTTTAACATGCCCAAAAATTTCATTTGTCTTGTCTTAATTGTATTTAGTAGTTCTCTTTTTATTTTCAGTTGTTTTAAAACTTCATCGTTTGTTATCTTTTGTTTCCATCCAATTCTACCTATTCTTCTATAAATCCACATTTCAAAGGCTTCAATTTTCTGTTCTGTTTTCTTGTCTAATGTCCACGTTTCTGCACCATACAGGAATATTGAGAAGATGTAACATTTTGCCATTCTTAGTTTCAGCCCTGTTGATATTTGTTTTGTTGTTAGTATATTTTTCATGGCATTAAAATTACTTTTTGCCATACCTATTCTTTTGTTTATTTGTCTAAACTAGGGAAAAAAAAATGGCACAAAAAAATGAAAGAACGGAGAACGGTTGTGAACTCCTCCTATTCTCAAGCTTACCACAAAAATTGTGCCCATGTAACAAAAGTCTTATCATTTAATTAGTTCATCTTTTTTCTAATGAGCTTCTAACTAAACCCTCATTAACTAAATTTTGGCAGAGACTAATGCAGTTAAATGAATGATAATTTTGGACAATTCTCTTCTTTTTGGTGTAATCTAATGTGTAATTTACAAAAACCACAATAAGAATTATACTTCAAAGTGTAGGATATTAAAGCAGAAAATATCTTTCAATCATTAAGGCTGATGTGGCGTGACGGGGGTACTTTACTTTACTATTAAGGCTGATGTGGCGTGACGGGGGTACTTTACTTTACTATTAAGGCTGATGTGGTGTGACGGGGGTACTTTACTTTACTATTAAGGCTGATGTGGCGTGACGGGGGTACTTTACTTTACTATTAAGGCTGATGTGGCGTGACGGGGGTACTTTACTTTACTATTAAGGCTGATGTGGTGTGACGGGGGTACTTTACTTTACTATTAAGGCTGATGAAATTGAAATGAATAAATAAGAAAGTGATACCATCAAATATAACCAAACAATAATAATTCAACAATTATGTGAGCTTACAATTTTAATGACATTACTAAATATAAACAAATTAAATTAAAATGCTTATTCAAGAAACATTTATGTTATCAATTTAAAAAAAAAAAAAATTAAAATAGATGTTTACATGACTGCAAATTATTTCCATAAAATGAAGAGAGAGGCAGTTCCCAGTCTCATGTGACCAATGAGTTTCCTTGCACATTTTCTCAGTGACTTGTCTACCTATCAGAATTGTTGACTGAAGACTTTTGAAAATCTTTGATGGTGCTTAAAATGAAGGCACTGAAAAACAATGATTACAGGATTTATGATCTTTGTTTCACTCTTTTCAAATAAGCAATTTCCTAAAATAAGTAACATAATTTAATTTATAATTTTGTGAAATATGTGACTAAAGGCAGTCATGAACTAAATTAATTGATTAATATTTTGCTGTTGTTTATTTTGAAAATTATGTTTACACTGCAAAGATTATTCTTGGATGGTTACTGAACCAGCAATTTGTGAGCCTTTGCCCTTCTACTCAATGCCATGTAGTGGTGTATGCATGTGTTTGTGAAATTATTAATATGAAATCTAAGAGAGAAATAATGGCCAAAGATTTGTAACAATAATTAGCAGCTTCTTACAGTAAGTACACTACTGACACTCCATGTTGAATTAGACTGTTAGTAAATATGCATAACATATCTTAAACTAAAAAAAGTGTATCTAATAAATATTTTATTCATTAATTTTATTAATATACACTATAGTAGTAGCCTGGAGCCACGATAGCTCAGTGGTTAGTGAACTGGACTACAAAGGACAAGAAGTAGGGTTCGATCCCAACTGATGGCTTCCGGGTTCACCCAGCCTTAAATGAGTACCGGATTTTTTCTGGGAAAGTGAAGCGGCACGGGCGTAATACCGACCACATTACCCCAAAAATCATGTGCTGAAGGTATGTAAAATTTATGGTCACTAACACCATATTCCCTATACGCCACTTGGTGTGACGGGGGCTCTTTACTTATCTTTTTTCTTATAGTAGTAGTCTCCGTCAGTCATTGTTAACTATGGATTTTTCAGCATCCCTAGAAATGTTATTTTTTCTTTTCTTTCGTAGAGTATTCTCTTTTTCTATGAATCTGTCTGCTTCTTGTTAGAGTTGGAGCTTTAGGGTGTGTTTCCAAAGATTGTGGTCTGCAGCTGTTTTTTCCCAGGCTGCAGGGTTTATGTTCAGAGTCTTCATGTCGCGTTTACTAATATACACACAATAGTTCATTAATTTAATATTAATTTACTATTATTATTAACTCTTTCTGTACATTTCTCCGCATTGTGCAGGATGCCAATTTCGGCAGCGTACGTTTTGCCGCAAAGTGCGCCACGCTCAATTTGAGTAGTGTGAATGCCATCAAATCATATTCTTTTTACATGTCTTGTATCATCTTGATATTGGTGAAATCTAATACCTTGTTCAATTATCTAAAAATTCATATATAATATGTTTATAAATATAAATATGTAGATTGATTCTTAAAACCATGAAAAATTTTGTCTCTGAAATCTCTTCCGTTGTGTTGATAAAAAACTTCCATATGGAAATAGTTAATTAATATTATTAGGACAAGTAAAAAAATGTATTTAATTTTGATGTTTACATCATAATCAAGAAACATTACCTTGCTCTTTTAGCCATCTCAGATCCACTCCAGCGAGGACTGTATGGAAAATTGGTGTATCTCTCTGTGTATGGTTTCTTGTTTTGACTGTGGTAAATGGACTTGAAGATAAATGTTGGGTGATCCATTGGGAAGTACATTGGTAGTTCAGCTGTGGAGATATACATAATTTGTATATGAAATATCCAATTTGGGAGTGTGAGGTGCAGATGGACGCATACATACAAAACATGCATGTATGTAAAAAACATAAACATACATTAACTTGGCAGCAGTTAGTTTAAAATGTAGGTCAGTTGAAAATATAAAATTTAAAAAATCAGATGAGAATGTGCTTCAAAATGGAAGCGTGAAATTACTTAAGATAAAGAAATTATAGTAAAACTCATTAGAAACCTAATTATACGAAGAAAGAACAAGAAAACATTTAGGCATTCTGAAATGTGCTATGATAAACAGATAATAGTCAGAAAATTACCAAGGTTGGTGAATCAGAGTGGACCAAGCCCACTCCACTTCTATATGTTTATTATAGATAAGCTAGAGGGACTGGTTCGTAGTGAGGCAAGACGATGGTCTTGAGACAGAGAGGTTGCGAGTTCAAATCCCGACTGCACCAGTTGGAATTTTTATTTGTGATTTCTCTCTGTGGCATCCACCACTGGTCTCCCATCCCAACGAGGCCTGGCTTGAAATGTTAATTATTCATCGACAGAAAAAATACGAGTATCTCCGATGACAGTATTATCTGCCTATGCAGCGAGGGACCCGCTGTGCACATGGTTGCTAGGGAAAAATGGATTAACATGCAAAATTCAGTTTCTAGTCTCTAGGGACATCATCAAAGATGAAACCGAGTGAAAAAAAAAAAACAATGGACAAGTTACTGATGGGTGTATACAAGCTGTATGGAGTGTGTATATGGGGTGTGTTTTTGTATGAAGATATAGTTGAATTTACATGATTTTATCTGCGTAATATGTATGTATATATGTGTAGGTGGATGTACATGTATAAGTGGATGTAGTTGTGTTGCATTTGTACCTAGTGATTTTCTTTGTGCGTTGAGGTGACACATTTTCTGATGTGGTGGGGAGGTTGGAGGGCTGAGTCTGTAACCTTCACATGTGTTTCCTGAAGCCCTTCATAACTTGTACTATTTTTCCCCACCCCTCTCTTCCACACACACACCCACCATTTACCTTCATCCCTTATTGACCTATAGGCAGATCAACTTTCACTGCATGCCCCCTTTCATACACTTTTTTTATTTTCTGGTCTCTTGACTAGTGGTCACTCTGTGTCATTTCTTTGTACAGTATGGACCTTGGATCTCACACACAACTAAGTCTTACTTATTCTCATTAGTTTTAGTTACTTTCTATAAAGTAGTTAGATTTTATTACATTTCTCTTGTGTGTCCATTTGTTTTTGTTGCTGTTTGTTTTAGGAAGGCCATATGTAGAATAAAATGTTATTGTTTTGTACTGTTCTCCTTTGTAAAGCTGCACAATACACTGTGCTCAACTTGTTCCCTGCTTAGTAAATGTCATTTCACTACTCTCAAGTCATGAGCCATATCCAGAATCCATTTTTAAATAAAAAATATCACAAAGATATCCATCCATTTTGAATAGCAAACGTGTTACAACCACTAGTTGCTGGTAAAAAGAATAGAAAATTTCAGAATGGAAATTATTTTAAAATATTTAGGTGGTTTTGTAAATATTTTAAATTGTAAAATAAAAGAATTACAGGAAACCTATATTGAAACAATTAGAGCGATGGTTTGTCATTTCATGGTTGAAATTTGAAATACATTTCATGGTTGAAATTTGAAACAATCACAGAGTCACTCCAGAGTTAAAAGAAAAGGACAATTAGAAAACTTTGCTACATATGAGAGTTAGCATGGAATAAATAACTTACTGTTACACAAATGACACAAGGATTTAGATAGACGTAAACATTTTAAACATCAATGAGATAGAACTGCTTGCACAGAACAGAGACAGATGGCGAGATTTGATAAAATATCTTTAAAAGAAAACTGCTAGAACAAAAATTCATATAGGAGAAGGTGTATCTTGGTCTACGCCCTATGGGCCGGTTACGGCTCGAAAGGTCAATAGATAGATAGAAACATTTTAAAAGCACAAACACCACAAAATATTTTAATGAAACCAAATTTGTTACAGCAATCACAAAATACCTGAAAATGTGAAAAAGAAATCATTCCACTCCAATAACAGGACAATTTTACTAAATGATTGTGCATCATATTCTAAGACAGCTCTGGAACATCAAAGAGGGAAAAATATGATTAAATTTGATTCTGACACCTTCTAATAAACACACATGTATTTTATACATTTATAAATTCTAGGGTAGTAATAACTATCCAAGGATTTGCATCATTGAAATAGAGATTAAAAAACATGATTAAATTTTTAAAAAACATAATAAATAAATTTAAAATTGAGACTAAGTACCTTGCATACGTCACATAAAACTAATATTTGACAATGGACTCAGATAATGTAATCTCCATCTTCTTAATATCTTAACCCTGGGGGTTGTTGGGTCACCACTGACTGACTTCAGTAACCTTCTCCATTGATCTTTGTCTTCTGTCATTATTGGGGACTCTGCAAAGTTGAGGTCTGTTCATTCTTTAATGTTATCTTCACATCTCTTTTTTCTGTCTACCTCTCCTTCTCCCTCCTTGCAGGATGGTCTCTGTCAGGCCAGATGATCTAGATATACAGCCAAACCCTTTAATTTTGCACTTCTTAACAATAGTCAAAAGATCATCATGAACTCTGATGGTTTGTTGTATCATATCCTTTTGTGATTTTAATTCATGATGTAATCTAAGTAAGAGATGTCCAAAACCTTACAATAACATTTCATCACCATAGCTTGTATTTTACTCTGTAATTTTGCTGTAAGTCTCCATGCCTCGCAAGCATATAGAAAAACTGACATAGCAAGATGCACATCATCCTGATTTTAGAGACAAGAGTAATGTTCTTATCTTTCTAAATAGGTTTTGGCCTTGCAAAGACTGCTATAGTTTGCAGTAACCTAAGACAATAATTGTTACATTAAATCATCGTTGCTATTATTACAATAATGGTAAAGATAAATAAATTTGTAATAAATTATTCAACATCAGAGTTTAATGAAGAATAATAATTAAAAAACTACCATAAATGCTAATGATTATTATAATATTATTTATACAAAAGTATCAGACAGCTTAACAGAATGGCTTCGTAGGAAGTCAGAAGCTGAATTAGTAAGAAAATTGTGGAATGAGAATGCTGTGGACAGGCATGATCACCTCATCAGATGTCATGGTACTCAATAATGATAGATTTTACATAATATAATGTAATACAATACAATATAATAAGTAATACAATACAATTAAAATACAATACAATATTGTACCATACCGTACAGCACCACATCTTACCATACAATACAATATGTGATATAATATAATACAATACAATACAGGTAAAATAATGTAATGTAATGTTATGTTATATTGCACTACATTGCATTACAATAGATAATGTTATGTTATTTTATACTAAATTATGTTATAACAATATAAAAATGATTGTAACAGAAACTATACCAAATGAGGGTGACAATGATAAAATATCTATATTTCAGGAAAGTCTGTCAGTAGCTGCAGCACCATAGATTAGAATGTCTCAACAACGAAAATCTACACACAAGCTGTGTCTGCTTCACAAAATCACTGTGATACTGTAGATCCCAGCTCGCTGTCACATTGCCAACAACAAAATACAATTTCACTGGCAGATGTTAGGGGAAAACTATTTCAATTGGATACAATCATTGTAGAACATAGTATATAAAAGTGAAAAAAAAACACTGGGAACTGTTTTATACTGACTGCTATTTTCAGAAACACTAATCCTAAATTATGATCACGTTGTAAAATTAACATAAAAAAATTAATAGAAATTGACAGTCTTCCGTGTGTAATTGCTTTTTCCGCCATGCGACTTTCTAATTGTTCATGAATGACATGTGATGTGTCATAGTGGCAGAAATTTTTGTTGTTGAAAAAAACATGTCACATTGTAAAAAATATGACTATCAAAATAGTGTGTTTTTTTTGGTTTTCAAATAATGGTAAGTGGAAGATATTTTGTTACATTTTGTGTGTGTTCTTATTGTAACAGAGTAAGCTAATGAAAGCATGGGAGCAGGTAACTTAGTCGTTACCCATTATTTCATAGACAGTAGCAGTAACATATGGTAGCGACCAGCAGTAATTGTGACATGAAATTTAAAGTATGGAAAATTCCAACCAGAATAACAAGTGTACAAACAGAGATGGCGCAGAGTTTATAGTAGGGATAGGGACACCCACAGAGGAATTATACTCGAACATAACAAGGACACCCACCAAGCTAAGGTAGAAACGTCCAGAATTATCCTGGACATAATAGTTTAATGGAAATTTCCATGAGGGGTGACCAACTCAAGTGATCAGAAGAGTGCAAATGTCACTTTGCGACAGTTTGATTGGCTGCTGATTTTCAGATGAAGAGTTGTGGCATTTAAACTTTAACACAATAGGTTTAAGACAGTTAGAGATTAGACACAAAGAGAGAAGTCAAGATGTAGACTAAGTAAGCTTAATCCGGCTTCGGCCGAACTGCCAAAGGCAGTTAGATAGAAGTTAGAGAGAACTTTTTCGATTAGACAATAATTATTAGGACAATTAGAACAAGAGTCAGAAATAGGAAGAGCTGGAAGTTTATAGAGATGGAAGTCAGATCTAATATGTTAAGATTAGAAAGTTGAGCCAGTTAGTTAGGAAGTTAAGAATCTTCAAGTTGTAGTTTTATGTCAGTTGAGAAGTTAAGTTAATAGAGAGTAGTAAGGACAGCAATGAACATATGAACTTTAGTTGTGAAGTGTTTGAGAGTTTTCAAGTTGTGTTTCACATTTCTGATAAACGTAAGTAAGTGATAGAGAGATTGAATGCAAGATATGCACTTATGGACATTTCAAATAGTCACCTTTTCAAGAACTGTTCTTCAATATATTCTACAAGAACTGTGCTTCAACATATTCTATAAGAACTCATAAGTAAACAAGTTGAGAGATTGATTGATATTACAATATGCCGTTATGAACAATAAAATAACATCAAGATATAATTTAAATAAATAGTCTGTGGTTGCTATAACACTAATAATGTCTTGAGAAGATTCAGGAATGGGCTAACATCTGTTAAAACAAGGCCAGGAGCAGATTGCAATAGTGACCATGTACCAGTAGTTGGAAAGATAAGAATAAAACTAATTAGAACTAGATATGCTTAGAGTAGATTGGCAGATGAGTGATAAGTACAGTACGATAGTACAAAATAGATATAATGCTATTGAGAATATACAGGACATCGAGGAGCAGTGGGAAAGGCTTAAACAATCGATTTAACAAACATCAAAAGAAGTAATACCAGTGACTAAAAGAATCAACAAAAGGAAATGGATGAAAGAGGAAATACTAGAACTAATGGACGAAAGACAAAAATATAAGAAAGAAGAACTGGCATACAGAATATTGCACAAAGAGATCTGAAACAAATGCAGAGAAGTAAAGGAAGGATGGTTAAAGCAGAAATGTGATTAAATGGAAAAACAACAAAAGAAAGACTCCAAATTTATGCACAATCGGTTAAATGAATAGTAAAGTAAGTAAAGTACCCCTGTCACGCCAAGTGGCGTATAGGGAAATATGGTGTTAGTGACCCTATATTTTACAGACCTTCAGCACATGATTTTTGGGGTAATGTGGTCGGTATTACACCCGTGTTGCTTTACTATCCCAGAAAAAAATCCAGTACCCATTTAAGGCTGGGTGAACCCGGAAGCCGTCGGTTGGGATCGAACCCTACCCCTTGTCCTTTGTAGTCCAGTTCACTAACCACTGAGCTATCGCGGCTCCCAGTTAAATGAATTAACAGGAAGAAAAGAAGTCAAAGTTTCAGGATGTGTGAAATCAAAGGAAGGAAATGGAAGGATAATGGGACAGGAGAAGATAATGGAAAGATGGACAGAATATATCAGTCAATTCTATGATGATGAAAGACCAGAGTTAAACAATTCAAACAAAGACACAGGCCCATCAATAATGCAGAGTGAAGTAGAGGATCCAATTCAATACATGAAAAGAGGCACAGCTCCAGGTCTAGACAATATAATAATCGAAGAGGTAACTGCATTAGGAGAGCTGGGAGTACAAGTCATAACAAAATTACTCAATGACATATATAACACTGGACTCATACCCGAAGATCTACTAAAATCTATCAGTGCCCTCGAGATGTGGGAAGAGCACAGGACTTCGACAACCACAAATCCACGTCACTCCTTTGGACGAAAGAGATGGGAGTTAAGATTGACACAGCCAGAAATGAGAAACTTAGTGGGCGTATAAGAAGACTTATCAACCAACACAGAACTGGAGTCATCAGTCACTGGACACTGTGGGACTTGCTGAAGAAGGGATCTGAGCACCTATGGACATGTTCGGAGTGCAATGATGATGACTCGCAAATAACTCAATAAATTCTATCTTTGTAGCCATACCGAAGAAGTCAGGAAGAAGTGAGAACCATCGCACTATAAGTCTCATATAAAAGGCGAAGAAGTAAGGAACATCGCACTATAAGTCTCATAAGCCACATGACGAAAATATTACTAAGAATCATCATGAGACGTGTAAGGAACAAAATAAAACCAGAAATAAGTGAGGAACAATGTGGATTTGTGGAAGGAAAGCGCACCAATAATGCAGTTGCATTTTAAGAACATTGATAGAAAGAGCTATAGAGGTAAAGAAAGAACTATATTTGTGCTTTATAGACCATACAAAAGCATTTGACAAAGTAAAGCATGTGGAAATAATCAATATGCTGGAGAAATTAAACATTGATGGCAAAGATCTGCGAATCATAAAAAACATAAACTGGCAACAAACAGCAGCTATATGAATTAACAACCAAACAGGACAATTTCAATATATAAAACAATGAGTCAGACAGGGCTGTGTTCTGTCGTCAGATTTGTTTTCACTTTACAGTGAACATATTATGAGATCAATAGTAGACAAAAAAGGAATTGAAGTCAACGGTCACAACATAAATAATTTGCGATATGCGGATGACACAGTCTTAATAGCAGAGACAGAGAATGAACTACAAGAAATGATAGACATAATAGTAAAAGAAAGCAACAAGAAAGGTCTCAGTCTGAATAGTAAGAAAACAGAAGTAATGGTCATATCGAAGAAACAATCATAACCATCATGCAGCATAAAAATAAACAAGACAAATCTGAAACAAGTGTAATGTTTCAAATATTTGGGCACAATAATTACATCAGATGGAAGATGCACCACAGAAATAAAAAGCAGAATAGCTCAGGCCAAAATAGCATTTAAGAAAATGAAAAATATCTTATGCAACAAATCTATGTCAATAGAAGTGAGAAAGAGAGTTCATCAGTGCTATATAGAACCAATTTTGATCTATCAAAGCGAAAATAGGATAGTAGACAAACAAATGAAAAGACGATTAGAGACCACAGAGATGGGATTTCCCAGAAGAATGATGCAAGTTCCCTGGACAGCTAAAAAGACCAATGAGGAAATTTTCAAAGAGGCCAACACTAGAAGGAGCTACTAAAAAACATCAGAAAGAAACAATCAACATTTTTTGGGCACATCACTTTAAGAGGTTAGTTGGAATACTTGGTTACAGCTGGCAAAATAAAAGGAATGAGAGATCGTGGACGACAAGGAGAGAAAATACTGGATAGCTTGGTGTCATGGCATGGAAAATGGTCAACAACAGAATTAATACGATGCACTGTAGATAGAAGATTGTGGAAGGACATGATCGTCTACGTTAACTGGTATGGCACATGATGATGATGAATAATGTCTCTTTTCTTTCTCTCTCTCGAGAAAACAAAACTATTTTTTGCCACATCCAGCTGCTGCCTATTGACAGAGCCAGTAGTGTCAGCAAAATCTCAGCTTTCCAACTGTGAACCCTCAGCTCCTGGTGAGAGCAAGATTTCATCATTTGTGTCCCACAAATATGAGAAAAATTACAACACAATCAGGTTTGTAATATTAATGTTTGTTCTGGTTGTGCTCATTAATTGTTTCAATTTATGTTTAAACTGCAGTTCTAATAAAGTGTAAATGTTCCAAAGATTTGTACCAAAATGTCAATAATAATATTATTACTCCACGTTACACAGGGTTTTCTTTGAATAGTCAATATTATGACAGCTTTGTAAAAACATTTACTGAGGAATCATAATGAAGGTAAGGTTAAATCTAACATCTTAAATTGAATGTAGAGAAATTATCATCCATCATAAAATAACTTACGTGCCGAAATGAGTAAGAAAAGCTGCAACATAATCTTTTCTCTTTTCATAACTCTCACAAACTAGTTTCACCTGTAAACGTTGATAAAAGAAATGAATGTTTTCTGTTCACCAGGCACATATTGCATATGACATATATACTTATTTATTTATTAGCAATATCCTAAGTGATGGGTCTCAATTGTATTATCATCATTGAGTACTGTCTCTGCATCGAAGGTTGGCTACCAAGGAGGACCATTCCGCTATGTCTCTTGCCTTGATAGTGCAGATTGTCAGAGGCTGACTTGCCCATCTTTTGATGTTACTCGTCCATGTTAGTCTTGGTCTGCCTCTCTTACCTTGTATTTTCTGTTCTAAGTTTACTTTTAGTAGGCTGCTGTCTTTTAACATGCCCCAAAAATCTCATTTGTCTTGTTTGAATTGTGTTTAGTTGTTCTCTTTTCATTTTTGGTTGTTGTAAGACTTTGTTTTCTTTTCTTTCCATCCAATTCTTCCTATTCTGCTATAAATCCAGATTTCAAAAGCTTCAATTTTCTGTTCTGAAATATTTATAAAGAGAGTTCTTGTAATAATTATTGTCTACTAGAACTCATCTATTATTTATTTCCTTCACTGTACAATCCTTGTACAGTCGATTCTCACTGCTGTAATTTTCAAATTTATCAAGTTTCTTGCTGTTTTACTAAACAAACCATTAAAAAAATATTGAAGCTTTGTTGTACAAATTTGTATACAAATTCAAGTTGCTTGACAGGACATATTTCAATGAAGCAGATTAATCAAGCTTCACCTGTTATTTGAAAAGATGTATGACATGACATATTTCAATGAAGCAGATTAATCAAGCTTCACCTGTTGTTTGAAAAGTTGCTTGACATTTGCAACATACTCTCCTAGAAGAATTCCTTGCTGAAACACAGGCACATGTAAACTACTTGATCCTCCAAGTGCACTGTTGAGAAATAACAGAACAAAAATTACTAGTTTCAAATTTAGTCAAGCACACAGTGATATAATATATTGTTGCACTGGTGTGGGGTTAGATAAATAGTATGTAGAATTAATTTTTACAGAGCCAAGAAATAATCTCACTGGAGATATTTATCTCAATCCTTGTCATATTCCATTCTGCATCTGTTGTCATGTGAGTGGCCTGATCTATCATCATGTTTCCTTTTTTCAATTCAGGGTTATATCCATCTTTCTCAGTCGTGGCATGATATTATTCTTCACATTCGCTTTGTTCTCTACATTTACTTCTTATCTGTATTTGTCAGCCACTATTCTGTATTTTTTCCCTTTGTTTCTATTCCATCTTCTGTTCTTGTAGTCTAAATATTCCTGTACTCTCCTGTTCACATGTATAATCTGTTCAGACTTTTCACCTTCCTTTTTTCTACTTTCAGCTATGGTAGAATCTTGTGCTGATATTCCAAAAGACCAAAATTTTACCTGTGTTACTGTATTACTATCTTCTTCCACATTTTTCTTACAATTTGCAGACTATCTAATGTTTGTTTCCTCTTCCTATTTGTTACTTTCTTTTTCTTTGTAGTCGACTTTAGTTCATTATTGTCTGTGTTTGTCACCTGCTTAATCTATCTCTGCAGTTCACTTTTAAACTTGCTATTAGCTTTGTCTAACAATCAATTTTATCTTGTGGCAGTTGTTTTTTCCAAACAACTGGTTAACTTCTCTTTTCATATCTTCTTAACATACATTTGTTTCTTCTTTCTCTTCTGCAAGAAATTTTTCCCCCTTCTTTAATTTTTACTGTTAACTCATTATTTCTGCTATCAAATTTTTTATAATTTATCAGTAAGTTCTAGAATTTTTCTATTTTAGCAGTAAGTTCTAGAATTTTTCTAATTTAGCAGTAAGTTCTAGAATTTTTCTAATTTAGCAGTAAGTTCTAAAATTTTTCTATTATATTCTTTTTTTTTCTTTTATTGTTAAAATATATTATCACCAACTTCTTCTTTCCTTCCTCATCTGCCTTTCAGTGCCGAAGGGAGTATTTGCAGTCTTTTGCTCTTCAGTTGGCCCCTCTGCTGTTATGTTCCCTGGTGTTTCCTATACCTCATCAATCCATCTTTTTCACTTGGTTTTAGGTCCAGCTTTCTCATAGCATTTAATGAAAGCTTGTTATATAGTGTGTTGATAGTTTTGACATATCACATGGCAAACCTTTGTTTCTTTATGTATTCATTGGTGGAAATTATGCCCAGCTTTTTCTCAGTTCTTTATTTCTGATCTTATGTCTCAGGCTTTTTTCTGCCAGGCGTCTAACACATTTCTTTCAGGTCTGGCATTGGTAGCATAATGCTGGAATGAAGATTGTATCGTTGAGTGTCTGTTTTGCCTCCAGTATTATTTCCTTGTCAGACAGCAGTAGTGACATCAATTCAATAATTTGACAAGCTTTGTTGCAATTTGAGACTATTTCTCCAGCTTGTGAATTATTGTTTATTATCAGACTTCCTAGGTATATAAATTCCTCCATTTCTTTTAATCTGCTGCTGTCTATCGTTGTGTTGGTGCTCTATTTTTCTTTTGCAATATTCTAGACTTCTGTCTTGCTGATTTGATTTTCATGTAGTATTGGGTGCCTATGCTGTTAAGTCTATGTAAGTGTTCTTGTAGGTCTTCTATTTTTTCATGTATTAGTGCCTGATCATCTGCGAATAGATGTGTTAATCTCCTCTGTCTCCGATGGGTTGGCTAACTTACACATGTCGACAATATTGGTAATAAACAATAGATGGGATAGTACACACCCTTGTCTTACTCCTGTTCTAACTTGAAAGTGATCCGTCTGGCCCACTGCTATTCTCATTGTGCAATTGCTGTAGAGACTTTTACATAGATGGGAGGATGTTTGCTTACTTCAAGATGTTGTTAGTTTCTCCCATCATTGTTCTCTTTGTACTTGGTTGATTGCCTTTTCTTAGTCTGTGAAAGTTATGTACACATTATGATTGTATTCTGTCATCTTTTTGTGCTAGCTGTTTTAAGGTGAATAGTGCATCAATGCATTCTCCATATTATCTGGAAGAACATTTGGGAGTTGCTGATCTGAAGTTCTATAAATGGTCTTAGATTTTTGTCTACATTGGCATATAAGTTGCTACCATGATGGGCTGTTTCAAGTCTTCTGTGGCTTTCTGTTGTTGCCATGCTGCATTGAATATTTTGTCCAGCCAGGTAATTCTTGTTTATCCTGCTGCTGCTATTATTTCTTCTGGTCTGTTGTTGTCCAGCCCTGGTGCTGAAGTTTGATGTGCTGGGCTGAAAGGAGCGAATACCACAACTTTGATGTAAGCTACAACACAATTGACATCTTGACATCTCTTTGTTTAAATAATGGACAATGAAGAGGAGTAGTTGTCAGGGTGAATGTCAGAAAGCAAAATAAAAGATTTTTTATTGCACTTCCATTTTTCTTATTTCTGAACTAATCTTGAATTAAATGCCACTATTTACTAAGTGTTTTCAGAAGAAATCTTTTTTTTTTTAATGCACCTAATTTATTTTCTATTTCTTTTGTTGTTTTCGAGTTCTCATGTGCATAGGTAAAGATGGATAATACATTTTTTAAAATAATCTTAACTTTGCTTTCTGGTTAGGATTTTTTATTTCAATTTTTTCTTGAGGTTTTTGAAAGCCATTAGTGCTTTAGTTATTCTGATTCTAATTTCTTTCTTTTGTGTTGTTTCCTTCTTTATCTATGTAACTTCTGAGATATACACATCAATCTACTTCTTCCATTGATTTTCCTTTCAGGTACATTTTCTTCTTTTTGTGTAATTTATTTTCTTATTACTCTCGTCTTTTCTTGATTCATCTAACGTCTTATTCTACGAGCCATTTCATTGTTTCAAACTGCATTAAAAAAAACACAAGTTATAAAAAAAAAAAATTACTTCATACTATTAAAAATGAAGAAACTGCAAAATAAAATTAACAAGTTTGCAACATAGTATTCAAAATAACACGAAAGGCGTACAATAAGCAATGCCATACATTTTTTTATGTTAATCCTAGATTACAATTGTGTTGTACAAATTACAGTTATTTAAAAAAAATCACATTTTCTCAAGTGTAAAATTAGCCATTCGTGGTTGCTTTTCCTGCCATTTACCTTCATAAATGTCTAAGCCAGTCACTTGTGATACATCATTATAACCAGATGTGCTTTATTTTTTTAAAAAATACAGCTGGGGGTGTCACATATAAAAGTATTAGTTTTTGATAATAATTTTTATTATTTCAATTTTTGGCATCAGATGGTTCAGTCACTTCACATTTGTTCTGACTGTACCCCTCATTGGTTTCAATAATTTTATTCAGCTACAGGTCTCCCAAGTGTTATTTCTCCAAAGATTTGTAAAAAGCATTTCAATAACCACATTTTTGTCCAAGTTACCCAGGGTTTTTTTTTTAGTAGTAAATTTTACAGCAGGATCATACAAACTTTATTTAGAACAAAGTATTGCAATCTAGGATTAATTTGTTTTGGAAAAAAAAATATTTAATGAGCAGCACCTCTGAACCTTACCACAAATCCTCATGTACTTTCATCATCCTCCATTAGATGCTTGTAAAACAGTTAGCTTTTTAAATAGAGTCTTTGATTTATGTTACAATTATGTGACAAAGAGCAGCCAATGAAAAGCTTTTGGTGAAAAATGAGATCATCACAAACATTCATAGACACTTAAAGAAGTGTACAAAGATGTCAGTGGATAAAAGCTCTGTCATTGAGTTGAGCAAAATCTTTCATAAATGGAAGAAGATCAAAGCAGTTTGTCTGATCAACAATGCACTGGGTGTCTACATATAGAATTATACAAGTCACAACACATCAACTTTATGCTCAGCTTGACATCTCATCATCATTGAGTGCCGTCTCCGCAACGAAGGTTGGCTACCATGGAGCGCCATTTTGCTCTATCTCTTGCTTTGATGGTGCAGGTTGTCATCGGTTGATTTGTCCATCTTTTGATGTTACTCGTCCATGTTAATCTTGGTCTGCCTCTGCCTCTTTTACCTTGTACAGTCGAACCTGTCTAAGGCGACCATTCACGGGACTTTCAAAAACTGGTCCCATAGGACAGGTGGTCCTGTCTCACAGGTTTCACATAATAAATAGAGCGATAACAAAAATTTTATCCTAAGCACTATGAAAACTAACCTGCAAATCAGCGTAATCCATGAGTAGAACATAGTGCACATGTCGGTCTACAATAGCCACTGGTTGGACACTTTTCATAAAACACGATAGTTAAACACACAAAAATAAAACACACATACACAGATTCCACTTATACTGTACATGTATCACTTTTGACTTGAAAAAAAATCCAATATGGTAGTCTGTTGTTTGACAGATGAAATAAACGATAAGTTCAATTTTTCTCTCAAGTCCATGATAACGTCTTGTATGTCAGATCTCCCGTTTGTTATTGAATAGGTGCGCAGAAGCTCCACAGCATTATGTGCATCTGCGATAGTGTATGTTTTCTCAATGTCAGTAGAATCTTGTTCGTTGTCTGATTCACTATTCACATCCTCAGCAGCTAAAATTGCAGTGGCAGGAAGATCCCAGTTTGTTTCTATTGTGTTGCAAGTTTGGAGCCCTGAATCAATCATGGAGATGTCTGTCAATTGGTATCCAAACAATTCTTTTGAAAGGTTATCCAAAGCAGTAGAAATTGCAGTAGAAACAATTTGCACGTCGGTCTTTGATGCAGATTCCATGTGCGTCAGAGAATATGCGTGTGTTTCAGCAGGACAATGAAAACCTGCTTTACAGAAACACTTAAGGATGGTTGAGTTGTCCACTTCTTTCCATGCTGCAGCAATCCAGTAGACTACATCCAGTAAATTGACCTGTTTCATGAGTTCGGTTCCGGAAGCATCCTTGTTTGATTCCATGACTGTGATAAGATGTAGAAGCTGTTTTTGTCTAAACTTTAATTTAAATGTCTGAATGACACCCTGGTCTAGGGGTTGAACTAATGCAGTTGTGTTGGGTGGCAGAAACTGCAGCTTAACATTTTGTAGTTCGATCTTGGGATGACAGGTAGCGTTGTCAACAAATAAAATAATGTGGCGCTTTTTTTTCTGCATCTTACGGTCAAAACTTTTCAGCCAATCTTCAAATATAGCTGCAGTCATCCATGCCTTTTTGTTGTTTCTGTAAATCACTGGCAGTGTGTTTATGTTGATGTTTTTAAAAATCCTAGGGTTAGCTGCTTTCCCAATCACTAAAGCCGGTTCTCGTTCCCCCAACATGTTAGTGCATAGCATCACTGTTATTCGCTCTTTGCTTTTTTTACCCCCAGCGCATTTTTCTCCTTTGACAAAAAATGTTTTGTCCGTAGTCGCTTTGAAAAATAACCCGGTTTCATCTAAATTAAAAATGTCTTGAGCAGCGTAACCATAGCATATCTCGGATAATTTAGAAGTCCAGTCAGCCGCAGCACTCATATCTGAATCACCGACTTCGCCACATTGCTTACCAAACACAAGATTGTGTCTTTTAATGAAGGCCTCTAACCAGCCGTTCGATGCTTTAAAGACTGAGTTTTCCAATTCTTTTGCAAACTGTAAAGCTCGTTCTTTGATCATCGGCCCAGATAACGGAATTTTTCGTGCAAGTGCTGATTGACACCATTTCCAACAAAGTGTATTTATGTCTTCATTTCCCGTTTTCCTGCTATTCCTTCTTTTCATACTTGGTGCATTATTTTCAAAGTCATTCATATACTCGGCTTTTCTCTTTAACGTACGTAAAATCTGTGTCTTTCCCACTCCAAACTGTTCTGCCAATAATCGCGAACTTTTACCTTGCTGATTTTGTCGAATCACTGATATTCGTTCTTCCAGCGTTAATGCTTTTGGTTTTACACTTTTGACACTGGCCATTTCCTATATTGTGTGTAACACTTTTAAAATCCACAAAAATAATTCACTGAGATACTGTACATGTACATGAATACACTCTAAGCGGGCAATGACTAATTCTTTAGTTAATTCCTGTAATTTATACGGGCCACGCAATGGTCTACTCTGGTCTAGACGGAACCGCGAAGTGATGTCACTTCACGAATCATAGATCTGTGTCTGCACCAGTATTGACTGATAAACGTAACACGTCCCACTGTAATCTGGGACTCACTAAATACGGGAAAACATCAACACCTGTAGACACCTGTGTCGATCGTTTATGGCTCCCAGCGAGACGAAGGACTGGCTGGTCGTCGTAAACGGGATAAATAACATTGGCGGCGGTTAATTAGCCTGGTCTCTGGTCGCGTCATACGGTGAGCGCCGTAATCAGTGTTATCTATCTATCTATTGACCTTTCGAGCCGTAACCGGCCCATAGGGCGTAGACCAAGATACACCTTCTCCTATATGGATTTTTTTGTTCTAGCAGTTTTCTTTTAAAGATATTTTATCAAATCTCGCCATCTGTCTCTGTTCTGTGCAAGCAGTTCTATCTCATTGAGGGAGCCGACTCCTGCTGCTCTTGCCTCTCTCATCAATGTTCTTCTCAGTGTCTCCCTGGGTCTTCCTCTTTTTCTTTTACCTGTTGTTTCCCATATGAGGGCTTGCTTTGCTATTCGGTTATTATCTCTTCTCATCACATGTCCAACGTATGACCATCGTCTTTTCTTTATTACTGAAGATATTAGTGGTTGATTGGCGATTTCTCTAATTTCCTCATTTGTTTTGAATTCGTTCCATGCTATACCAAGTATTTTCCTTAGACATTTATTTTCGAATGCGTTCAACTTTGTTTCTATATCTCTTGTTGTTTTCCAGCTTTCACACGCATACGTAAGGGTTGATAGTACATTTGATTTGAATAGCCTAAGTTTTGTGTTTGTGCTGATAAGTTTTGATTTCCACAACTTTTCAAGGCTTCTGAAAGACATTGCTGCTTTAGCTATTCTGATTTTAATTTCTTTGCTCGTATCCCCTTCTCGATCAATGTGACTTCCAAGATAGATAAAGTGATCGATCTCTTCTACTGGTTTGTTTTCTATGTATATTTTGTCACCTGTTGGAATTAAACTAGTCATGACTTTAGTCTTTTCATGATTGATCTCAAGCCCAATTTTGCTGGCTATTGATGATGTCAGTGTTAGCATATAGTAAAAAACTCGGGGAAATTGTAGACCCGGTCCTATAACCAGGGAAACGCTTTAAACAGGTGGTCCTAAGACCAGGTTCGACTGTATTTTCCCCTCCAGGATCACTTTCAGTAGGCTGTTGTGTCTTTTAACATGGCCTAAGAATCGCATTTGTCTTGTTCTAATTGTGTTCAGAAGTTCTCTTTTCATTTTTAGTTGTTTTAAGACTTTGTCATTTGTTTTCTTTTCCTTCCATCCAATTCTACCTATTCTTCTATATATCCACATTTCAAAGGCTTCAATTCTCTGTTCTGTTTTCTTGTCTAATGTCCATGTTTCAGCACCATATAGGAATATTGAGAAGATGTAACATTTTGCTATTCTTAGTTTTAGTTCTGGTGTTATTTGTTTTGATGTTAGTATGTCCTTCATGACATTAAAATTACTTTTTGCCATTCCTATTCTTTTGTTTATTTCAGTTGTACATTTTCCATCACTGGTTATAGTATGTCCAAGGTAGTTATAGTTCTGAACTGTCTCAAGGTCTATTCCTTCAATTTTGATATCCACTTGTGGGTTTTGAGTATTTTCTTTGTTTATGATCATAGTTTTAGTCTTTTTGATATTCATATCTAGTCCATATTTTTTGCTTGTCGTGTTTATTTCATTAAGTAATTGTTGTAGGTCTTTAGGATTTTCTGCTAGTAGTACAGTATCGTCAGCATATCTTAGGTTATTGATTATCTTTCCATTAATTTGTAGGCCTGGCATCTCTATGATGTTTTTAAAGATTTGCTCAGTGTATAGATTGAACAAGCTTGGTGATAGGATGCATCCTTGTCTTACTCCTCTTTTTATATCAATGGGTGTAGAGAACTCTTTGTTATATTTTATTATTGCTGTTTGCTCCCAGTATAGATTGCATATTAGTCGTATATCCATGTCATCTAGATGTATCTCTTTTAGGCATTCTATAAGTTGTTTGTGGTGTACTCTATCAAAAGCTTTGGTGTAGTCTATGAAGCAGGCATATATTGGTTTGTTTACTTCTGTGTATTTTTCGATTAATGTTCTCATGCAGAATATGGCTTCTTTTGTCCCGCTATTTTTCCTAAATCCAAATTGCTGCTCATCTAATTCAGTATTGATTTTATTCTGAATCCTTCCTTGTATAACTTTTAGCAAGATTTTTGTAACATGGCTCATTAGGCTTATTGTTCTAAAGTCACTGCATTCAACTGCACCATTCTTTTTAGGCAATGCAATGAAAGTTGATGTTTTTAGTTCATTTGGTATGTATCCTGTGTGGTATATGTCGTTGCATATGTCTGTAATCACTTCAATGCCAAAATCTTCAAGTGCCTGTATCATCTCTATCTGTATGCTTTCAGGTCCTGCTGCTTTTCCCCTTTTCATTGTTTTTATAGCTTTTTCCACCTCAGATTTTAAGATTTTATAGCCTGATGTACATTTTATAACTGGTTTCTTGTCCCTTTGATCATGAAATAGTTCTGTTATATATTCCTGCCATCTATCTATGATATCCTTATTGTCTGTTAGCATTTTTCCTTTTTTGTCTGCAATGCATCCACCTTCTGTGGCTTTTTTATTTTTATTAGTCATTCTCTTTATTTCTGTGTGCATTCCTCTTAGGTCTTGTTTGCTTTCCATAGTTTCTATTTCTCTACATTTTTGGCTGAGCCAGTCTTCTTTTGCCTTTTTGCACATTTTGCGTATCTCATTATCTATTTTATTGTATTGGGCAGTGTTCTTCGCTTGTCTCCTTTCTTCCATTTTTTCTAAGATGGTGTTAGTTATCCATTTTTGTTTTTTGTTCTTTTCTCTTTTGGGTAAGGTGTCGCAGGCTTTTTGTATGCTTTTCTTTATGCATTGCCATTTGGTTGTTACTTTTTCATCAGGATTTTCTCTTCTGTATTGTTCAATTCCTTCCTCTAGCAGCTTCTGGTATGTGTTCTTTACTTGTATTGTATAGGTATCTTTAATATCTTTTTGATTTAAAGCTGTTATGTCGAGTGGGTTTGTTGATGAATCAGATTTTTGCTTGTTTCTCTTTAGTTTGATTTTCATTTTAATCATTACAGGATTGTGATCAGAATTAATATCTGCTCCTGGGTAGGTTTTGGCTTTCTTTACGCTGTTACGGAACCTTTCTTTTATCATTATGTAATCTATTTGATTCCTCTTCCTATCTCCAGGGCTTTTCCATGTGTATAGTTTCCTTTTCTCTTGCTCAAAGTAGGTGTTACATATTATCAGCCTGTTTTCTTCACAGAATTGTATTAATCTTTCTCCTCTGTCATTTCTTTTTCCTAAACCATGATTTCCTAAAATGGTCTTATATCTACCTTTTCCTACTTTAGCGTTCATGTCACCCATTACAATCAAGATGTCTGAAGATTTCACTTGCTTCATAACTTTATTTAGGTCTTCATAGTATGCCTCTATTTGTTCATCTGTGTAGTCTTGAGTAGGTGCATATGTCTGTATTATTGCTATGTCGAATGGTTTTGCTTTCAACTTGAGTAGTATAATCCTATCACTGTATGTCCAGTGGGTACTTATATATTTTTGTAGCTCTCTTTTTATCAGTATTCCTACCCCCGTTTGATGTTCTGTTGTGTTTCCTGAGTATATAAATGTATATTTTTCGTCTTCAATGTACCCACATTCCTTCCATCTAGTCTCTGATATGCCTAAAATATCTATATTTATTCGTTCTGCTTCTTGAATTAGATTTTCCAATTTCCCTTGTTGATATAGAGTCCTAACATTCCAAGTACTTATTTTAAGATCTTTCCTCCGACATAAGTTCGAATTTCTCCGACTCTCCATGGCTTCCTCTGGACTGGTACGTGATGAGGCTCCAATCTCTTTCACGGTGGTCAGCCATGTTCGTCTTTCGTGTTCTGAACATGCCTCTTGTGTACCACACACTTTGCTGTTTTCGCTTTCTGGGCCGTTGATCATTCTTGATTCCTCCGCCTCCATCCACCGTCACAGACTTTTCACATAAGGGTTGAACATACCCGTTTTTCCGTTGACATTTTTGTCAAACCATGTGCTTGCCTATCGAACCGCGAACACACAACACAAAGAAGAATAAATCATATTCCACTTAAATATCGGCAATCACAGTCCATCCCCACGTTATGCTTGACATCTATATGCAATATATATATTTGACATTTTAATAAAATAAACCCTGAAATATCTGAGAAGAGAGTTTGGAGTGACCAGAAAAGACAGAATCAGAAATGATATTATAATAGAAAGAGTATGCATCGTACCAATCATGAGCTACATCCAGAAGCAGTAAATAAACTGGCTAGAAAGAATGTTGTGTGATTCCTTACCATACAAAGCTTATATTAAAAGAGGACAATGGAGAAGAACAAGAGGCAGGCCCAGAGTAAGAAGGACAGATGACATCAAAGAAACACTACAACATCAATTAGCAACGAGTGAAGCTGCTAAAAGGGCAAGAACCAGAACTTTGTATCTCCCTCGACACCCGAACAAGTACAAGAGGAAGTGAAGAGAGAACCAGAACTTTGTATCTCCCTCGACACCCGAACAAGTACACGAGGAAGTGAAGAGAGAACCAGAACTTTGTATCTCCCTCGACACCTGAACAAGTACAAGAGGAAGTGAAGAGAGAACCAGAACTTTGTATCTCCTTCGACACCCGAACAAGTACAAGAGGAAGTGAAGAGAGAACCAGAACTTTGTAACTCCCTCGACACCTGAACAAGTACAAGCGGAAGTGAAGAGAGAACCAGAACTTTGTATCTCCCTCGACACCTGAACAAGTACAAGCGGAAGTGAAGAGAGAACCAGAACTTTGTATCTCCCTCGACACCTGAACAAGTACAAGAGGAAGTGAAGAGAGAACCAGAACTTTGTATCTCCCTCGACACCTGAACAAGTACAAGAGGAAGTGAAGAGAGAACCAGAACTTTGTATCTCCCTCGACACCTGAACAAGTACAAGAGGAAGTGAAGAGAGAACCAGAACTTTGTATCTCCCTCGACACCCGAACAAGTACACAAGAAAGTGAAGAGAGAACCAGTACTTTGTATCTCCCTCGACACCCGAACAAGTACACGAGGAAGTGAAGAAAGAAAAAAGAAAGAAGAACCCTGAACTAAAACAAATATGTGTTACCTTACTTCTTGAATGCCTCTCATAAAAATAACAGATAATACATTACAAAATATTTTCAAGTATGCCAAGAGAAAAAAGATAATTGTCAAACACAAGAGAAAAAAGATAATTGTCAAACACAACAATTATTACAATTGTGAAAACTTACATCTCTACTTTTGGAGATAAAAATAGCTGAGTTTGAATTACAGTACTTTCAGGATAAGGAAAGCAGACATGAAGGATGGCTGTATCAGTTCCTGGATTGTCCTAACATACAAAAATAAGAGTAAAATAAATTAATGACAGGCTGTGCAAAATTTTAAGAAATAATCAGAACAGACATTCATATTTAACAATACTTGAATGGCGTAGGTGATCATGTCCCTCCACAATCTTCTATCTACAGTGCATCGTATCAGTTCTGTTGTTGACTGTTTTCCATGCCATGACACCAAGCTATCCAGTATTTTCTCTCTTTGTCGTCCGCGATCTCTCTTTCCTTTTATTTTGCCAGTTGTAACCAAGTATTCCAACTTTCCTCTTCTCATGATGTGCCCGATAAATGTTGATTGCTTCTTTCTGATGTTTTTTAAGAGCTCCCTTTTTGTGTTGGCCTCTTTGAGAACTTCCTCATTGGTCTTTTTATCTGTCCAGGGAACTTTCAACATACTTCTGAGAAATCCCATCTCTGTGGCCTCTAATCGTCTTTTCATTTGTTTGTCTACTGTCGATGATTCGCTTCCATAGGTCAGAATTGGTTCTATATAGCACCGATGAACTCTCTTTCTCATTTTTATTGACATAGATTTGTTGCATAAGATATTTTTCATTTTCTGAAATGCTATTTTGGCCTGAGCTATTCTGCTTTTTATTTCTGTGGTGCATCTCCCATCTGATCTATCTATCTTTCGTTCGCTCGAAGTATTGTCTATATCAGCAATGTCGTTTCCTGTATGAATTTTACTGTCTTTTGTAATTCTTGCAGTGGCCCATATAGTTTTGTCTGTAGTGTTGTATCTATGGGCCAATGGATTTTCCTCAGTCTACTATATTCAGTGCAGTCTTGAAGTATGTGTTCAGCAGTTTGGGGTGCCTGTCCACATGTACAAGTAGTTGATGTGCCGATCTTGAATTTTGTATACATGTGACTATGGAGTCGATTGTGTCCTGTTCTTAGGCGTATAATGATAACTTGTTCATATCTATTCATATTATGAAAGGCATCCTGATATGGGGCTTGTGGTCCTCTGATTGATTTGATTATCTGTTTCTTATGATGGTATGTAACTGGTGTATCTAGTTGTGTGCCTGTTGAACCTTCCTTTGCCAACTGATCTGCTTTCTCATTTCCTGGTATTCCACAGTGAGATGGGATCCACTGCAGGGCAACCCTGTGGTGCTTGCAGAGTTCAGTCAATAAGGTCTGTAGATGTGGTAATTTTCTGGATTGTAGTGCCTGGAGTACTGATCTTGCATCTGTCAAAAACACTACAGGCTGTGGGCTAAGATTACTGTTCAGCAGCTTTTCTATTGCCAACTTTATTGCTTGTATTTCTGCATCATAATTGTGACAATATTTCCCTGTTGCTATTTTATTCATATCCCTAGTGTTATTTGGGTACTCTATATATGCACCTGCTCCCCCATTCTTTACTGCATTCTGTGCTGATCCATCTGTGTACACACGGATCCATAGGTCTGGTGGGTATTCTTCATCCAGGAAACTGAGAGTTATTGTTTTTCGCTGTAGACTATTTTGTTCCTCTTTGTCAACTATTCCTTTCACTTCTGTCCGTATTTGAACTGATAATCCTGATTCATCTGTCCAGGGAGTCTGTTCTGGTATGGGCAGAAGGGGTTTAACAACTCTTGGCATGTCTGGTGTTTGTCTACTAATACGCTTGGCTTGGTGGATAAAACTGCTTCTCTTAAGTCGTCCCAATGCAAGATTTTGGAATCTGTCCTTCATTGGATGTCTCGGCATGCATACAAATTTTTCTGCCTGTATCAGCACCTTTGTGTCTCTCCGTTCTCTCAGTGCTGGTATCCTCCACAATTTCTCCATCTCCAATATTGGTGTTGATTTCATTGCTCCTGTGATGACCCTAAGTGCCTGGTTTTGTACTTTATCCAGTTCTTGCAATGTGGTGTTTGATGCTGAGCACCATGCGGATGATCCATATTCTAAATGTGGGCGCATACTCTGTTAGTAAACTTTACTGAGTATTTTCCCACTCGCACCCCATGTGGTTCCACACAACTTTCTTAGAATAGCCAATTTCCTCCTTGCTTTTTGGGTTGCCTTATTTATCTGCTGTTTCCAAGATAGTTTGTTATCAAATGTAACTCCGAGATATGTAGCTTGTATGTCTTCTTTCACAGGCTCATTGTTTATGTAGATGGCTCCTGCTTTTTGTTTTGGGGAGAGTGTGAAAAGTGTAGTACTGCATTTGTCTGTATTGATGCTGATACACCATCTATTTGTCCATGAATTCAGTGCATTCATAGCTCTTTGTAGCAATTTGGAGGCCACTGTTGCATACTCCTCTGTGCACCACATTACCAAGTCATCTGCATACATTGCCACTTTGATGCCATGTGGTAGTTCAGTAACTAGGTCATTGATGTAGATCAGAAAAAGTGTTGGAGATAGTACCCCTCCTTGTGGAACGCCCTGGCGCAATAAGACCTTCTTACTCTTAAGACCATCCAGTTGCACTCTGGCTCTCCTATTATGCAGGTATGCTTTGACCCATTTGTACATCCTGCCATTTACTCCATAATTTCTCAGTTTCTTCAAAAGCCCTTCCTTCCATACCTTATCAAATGCTTTCTTTAGGTCTATCCATGCTGCTAGTACCAGTTTCTTTTCCTGAAACGCATCTTCAATTTCCTGGGAAAGATAGGTTGCTTGATCTTCGGTAGAGTAACACTGTCTAAAGCCTGCTTGTTGTGGGACAAGGAGATTTTCACTTTCCAGGTACCACTGCAGTCTGAGATTGATTATACGTTCCATTGTTTTACACAAACAGCTTGTAAGGCTGATTGGTCTATAGCTGGATGTCATTGAACCATCTTTTCCTGGCTTTAGTAATGGTATCATAATTGCTTCTCTCCATGCCTGTGGCACTCTACCTGTGATCCAGCAAATGTTGTAGATCTGCAGTAGTTTTGCTTTAGCTGCAGTTCCCAAGTTCTTAATCATTTCATTGGACACTCCATCACTGCCTGGTGACTTTTTCATTTTTAATTTGGATATTGCCAGCTCTAGCTCTCTTTGTGTAATGGGTGTTTCCATTACTTCATGTGTGGTCTCTTCTTGTCTTGCATTTTCCCATCTGATGTAATTATTGTGCCCAAATATTTGAAACGTTGTACTTGTTTCAGATTTGTCTCGTTTATTTTTATGCTGCATGATGGTGATGATTGTTTCTTCGATATAACCATTACTTCTGTTTTCTTACTATTCAGACTGAGACCTTTCTTGTTGCTTTCTTCTACTATTATGTCTATCATTTCTTGTAGTTCATTCTCTGTCTCTGCTATTAAGACTGTGTCATCCACATATCGTAAATTATTTATGTCGTGACCGTTGACTTCAATTCCTTTTTTGTCTACTATTGATCTCATAATATATTCGCTGTAAAGTGAAAACAAATCCGGTGACAGAACACAGCCGTACAGTACAGAACAGTATGTAGATACTACTGCATTACAGGCATTATCTGGAAACATAACGCCAAACGTAACTAATTCTTACTCTTTAAATATTTTTTTATAACAATGTTAAAACTTACTTGTAATAAGCAGAAGAATGTTTTTTTTTAAATTTACGTACTTTCATTATGGACTAAAAGGTTACAAAAAATAACTGCTACTCTTCTGCATCTCTAGTCATATGGTAGGTGTACAACAGAGGTGAGATGCAGAATGGCTCAGGCAAAAGCAGCTTTCCAAAAAATGAGGAAGATACTATACAATCCATTTTTGACAATTGAAACAAGAAAATGAGTTCTTAAATGTTATGTAGAACCAGTCTTAACATATGGATGTGAATCATGGACAATAGGACAACAGACAAGAAAATCACTGGAGTCTGTAGAAATGTGGTTTTACAGAAAAATGTTCAGAATACCATGTTCAGCTAAGAAGAGTAATGAAGACGTTCTGAAAGAGGCCAAAGCAAAAAGAGAGCTAATTTCCAATATTAGGAAGAAACAATCATCATTTTTTGGCCAAGTAATGAGAAGAGAACAGCTGTAATATATTGTAACAACTAGACAAATTGAGGGACAAAGAGATAGAGGGAAGCAAAGAGAAAAGATACCAGACAGCCTAAGAGAATGGCTTGGCAGAAGGTCAACAACAGAAATGATAAATAACTGTCATGATTGAAAGTTGTGGAGAGACATGATCACCCACACCAGCGGGCTTGGTACTGATGATGATGAGTCATATTATCTTTAGCTCTTTCAGCTTCTTTAGTCATATTATTTTTATCTCTTTCTGCTTCTCTAGTCATATTATTTTTAGCTCTTTCTGCTTCTCTAGTCATATTATCTTTACCTTTTTCTGCTTCTCTAGTCATATTATCTTTAGCTCTTTCTGCTTCTCTAGTCATATTATCTTTACCTTTTTCTGCTTCTCTAGTCATATTATCTTTAACTCTTTCTGCTTCTCTAGTCATATTATCTTTAGCTCTTTCTGCTTCTCTAGTCATATTATCTTAAGCTTTTTCTGCTTCTCTAGTCATAATATCTTTAGCTCTTTCTGCTTCTCTAGTCATATTATCTTTAGCTCTTTCTGCTCCTCTAGTCATATTATCTTTAGCTCTTTCTGCTTCTCTAGTCATATTATTTTTACCTTTTTCTGCTTCTCAAGTCATATTATCTTTAGCTTTTTCTGCTTCTCTAGTCATATTATCTTTAGCTCTTTCTGCTTCTCTAGTCATATTATCTTTAGCTCTTTCTACTTCTCTAGTCATATTATCTTTAGCTCTTTCTGCTTCTCTAGTCATATTATCTTTAGCTCTTTCTGCTTCTGTAGTCAAATTATCTTTAGCTCTTTCTGCTTCTCTAGCCATATTATTTTTTAGCTTTCTCAGCTTCTCTAGCCATATTATCTTTAGCTTTCTCAGCTTCTCTAGTCATATTTTCTTTAGCTCTTTCTGCTTCTATAGCCATATTACTTTTAGCTCTTTCTGCTTCTCTAGTCATATTATTTTTAGCTCTTTATGCTTCTCCAGGTATATTATCTTTAGCTTGTTCTGGTTGTTGACCTTCTGCCAAGCCATTGTCTTAAGCTATCTGGTATCTTTTCTCTTTGCTTCCCTCTATCTCTTCGTCCCTCAATTTTCCCAGTTATTACAATAACAACATTCGATCTCGAATGTCAATTATATTCCAGCTGTTCTCTTCTCATTACATGCCCAAAAAATGATGACTGTTTCTTCCTAGTATATAGAAATAATAATATTGAAAATTAGCTCTCTTTTTGCTTTGGCCTCTTTCAGAACGTTTTCATTACTCTTCTTAGCTGAACATGATATTCTCAACATTTTTCTGTAAAACCACATTTCTACAGACTCCAGTAATTTTCTTGTCTGTTGTTCTATTGTCCATGATTCACATCCATATGTTAAGACTGCTCCTACATAACATTTAAGAACTCTTTTTCTTGTTTTGATTGTCAAAAGTGGATTGTATAGTATCTTCCTCATTTTTTGGAAAGCTGCTTTTGCCTGAGCCATTCTGCATCTCACCTCTTTTGTGCATCTTCCGTCTCAAGTTAACAAAGTTCCCAAATATTTAAATTCATTTACCTGTTTTAATATTGTTCCACTTGTCGTTATTTTGCACTGAGGTGATGTCTTTTTCTTTGTTGTTACCATTACTTCTGTCTTTTTGCTATTAAGGCTGAGTCCTTTATTTTTGCTTTCTTTCACTATAATGTCTGACATTACTTGTAACTCATTTTCACTCTTAGCGAATTATAACTGTCAAGATTGAAAGTTGTGGAGAGACCTGATCACCTATGCCAGCAGGCCCAGAACTTGATGATGATGAATCATATTATCTTTAGCTCTTTCCGCTTCTCTAGTCATATTATTTTTAGCTTTTTCTGCTTCACTAGTCATATTATCCAAGTAAGTCTATTTGTCTTTTCATTATTACCATCAAAACATCAGATCAAACACTCTAGTTTGAAAGTGCCCAAAAATGTCCTCTGCAAATATCTTCATTTCAACAAATATTGACCTTCACGTCTTTGCTTTTAATTACATGTTCCAAGGATATCCTTATTGTCTCTTTTCTAGTATTTTCAGCAGAAAACCTCCATGTGTCATAGTGAGTTCAAGTCAGCATTTAAAATAAATTGTTAGCAGATGCCATTTTGTGCCCTGTCTTCTTTTTGCGCTTTCTTTCTAATCTTCTTTTAGATATATGGTTTCCAGATATAGAAAATCTGGATATGTTGTAGAATGTTCTGCTGAAGTTTTATCTCAAAAGCTTGATATTTGACATTTTTTCAGAAGTCTAGAAAAAAACGATGATGATGATGATGATGAGAAAAAACTGCTTAAAAAGTATGAGTAGAGTCTTATAGGATGCTAATCTTTAAATATTATAGAAACCTTTAGTTTTTAGACAATATTGTTGCACCACGTAAATTTCTATGCTGACTACATGTACGTCTCTTACTTGGGTTAGATAAGTTGGTAAATTTGAGAAGTCCAATTCCAATTTCACTAGAACATTCATGGTGCCAAGTCCTCGCTGGTCAAAAAGAAAACAGTAAATAAACTCAATCTCAATCTCAAGCTTTGACACTTGACTCTGCTAAAGATTTAAATTATCTTTCCATGAATGATTATGCAGAAAATCTGGAGCAAATACTGAATGTAGAGAACATGGTGACTGTGTTATGTTAAACAAGACAGCCACAAGGTTAGCATATGTGGCTAGTAACCTCAACAACAAGAAAAAAACAATCATGAAGAAATATACAAAATTTCTGTATGGTTGGCTTCACGCAAAATGTTTATATGTGCATGTGTGGAGTGGGGATGGGAGAGGACATGGCTTTTACTTGAAAACTACACAAACGTTAAGATTATAGATAGAAGATAATTATATAAGTAGATAACTTTCAGAATATCAAAGGCAGCAATGATTTTCAGAAACCTTGATAAAAAAAGGAAATCAAAATTACTAAGCACAAAAACAAAGCCCAGGATTTTCAAATAAAATGTATTATCCACCCTTACTTATGCATGTGAGAGTTGGAAAACAACTTAAAAAATAGAAGATAAATCAGATGCATTTGTATATAAAGCTCAGTGGTTAGTGAACTGAACTACAAAGGACAAGAGGTAGGGTTCGATCCCAACCGACGGCTTCCGGGTTCACCCAGCCTTAAATGGGTACCACATTTTTTCTGGGAAAGTAAAGCGGCACGGGCGTAATACCGACCACATTACCCCAAAAATCATGTGCTGAGGTCTGTAAAATTTATGGTCACTAACACCATATTCCCTATACGCCACTTGGCGTGACTGGGGCTCTTTACTTTTAATTTTTTTATTTGTATACAATTGTCTGAGGAAAACACTTTGTATACCATGGAATGAGTTCAAGACTAGTGCAGAAATAAAAGATATGACAAAGCTTAGAAAAATATCAATTATTTTCAAGAGAGAAGTTTGTCATATGCTGGCCATATGAAGAGAAGAAACAACAAAAGAATCTCAAAGCAGGCCCTCAAATGGTAACCAGAGGGTAAAAGAAAAAAGAGGCAGACCAAGAGAAAGACTAAAAAGAACATTAAAGTCAGAGGCAACAACAGCAGGCAACAGCTCCCTCGCCAAATTTGAAATGAGGTCAATAAAAATGGATTTGTAGAAGACAGGCTGTCAAAGCATGGGAAAATGCCAGGATGAAGGGTACACCCCAACCTGAGTTATTCATGGGACTGAAGACAACGATTAATGAAAGCATGAAGTATGTCAAATCATGTGGTGACAATGCCAAAACAGCAAAGTGGGGAGAGTTTCTTCAATTGGTTTGTACTTCAAATCCCTCATAATGTTCTGGTGCTAACAGAAAAAAGTTGAATGATTCTACTCAATGAAGGGTGATCCCTGATTCACAGACCAGTCCAGTCCAGTCCAGTTCAGTTTACGTTTAGTTTAGTCAACAGGTCATTCAGATTGCACATCGGGCAAGTCCAGAAGTGCTCAAATCTCTTCCAAAGAATATCCATCAACATGTAGTGACTAATGACACTGGTATTGTGTTGGTTGATAAGTCTTCTTTGGATTAAGTCTCCTTTGGATTCCTTTGTAGCACTCTCATCTGGCATCAACCATCCTGACTTGATATTCATGAAGTCTGTTCAGGGCTGTGGATTCGGGGTAATTTTTTGAGTTGTTTTTTTTTCATCCTTGAGGGCATTCAGAATGTCAAAGTAGTCTAATTGCCCTTCCGCACTCAACATCAGCCAAACTGGCAAGCCTGTCAACACATTCATTAACTCTCAACACCCTTGTGCCCTGGCACGAAAATGAAGCAGGTGCTTGTTAGAAAAGATTTCCCCCTCTAACCATTGCTATCTAGCACAGCTAGCTCTGAGCATACTCATTGAGTCACTGAGAAAACATACTTGTGTATAAGGCTGTGTCTCAAGCCATGCCATCAATGGAGTGCTTGGGTATTTATTGCATGTTCCAGTAGCAGAACTATTGATGAAGATAGTGGCATCTTTACAATGATAACCAGTAGCATAACAATGGAGATCATGACTGTGACAAGGCTTTTTTATCTGGTTACAGTTAGAAGATCACACCCATGTCTGCATGATCAATGAGCTTGATCTACAAAGTGAAGACAGGCTCAATCCACAGGCAATACTGGAGTCAAGAGTCCATCAATATCACAGAAATTCTGTGAATCACATTGCTCATGAGAGAAAACCCAACATCTTACAAATCTTCATGGCATTTCTGAATAGGAAAAGAGGATTATTCTGAAAATATTTTTGTACAAATTATTTAAAAGCATCATCATCATTATCATCAAGTACCGGGCCTGCTGGCGTAGGTGATCATTTCTCTCCACAACTTTCGATCTTGGCAGCTATTTATCATTTCTGTTGTTGACCTTCTGCCAAGCCATTCTCTTAAGCTGTCTGTTATTTTTTCTCTTTGCTTCCCTTTATCTCTTCGTCCCTCAATTTTTCCAGTTGTTACAATATATTCCAGTTGTTCTCTTCTCATTACATGGCCAAAAAATAATGATTGTTTCTTCCTTTTATTGGAAATTAGCTCTCTTTTTGCTTTGACCTCTATCAGTACATCTTCATTATTCTTCTTAGCTGTCCATGGTACTCTCAACATTCTTCTGTAAAACCACATTTCTACAAACTCCAGTGATTTTCTTCTCTGTTGTCCTATTGTCCATGATTCACATCCATATGTTAAGACTGGCTCTACGTAACATTTAAGAACTCTTTTTCTTGTTTCTATTGTCAAAAATGGATTGCATAGTATCTTCCTCAATTTTTGGAAAGCTGCTTTTGCCTGAGCCATTCTGCATCTCACCTCTTTTATTCCGTCTGAGGTTAACAAAGTTCCCAAATATTTAAATTCATTTACCTGTTTTAATATAGTTCCACTTGTCTTTATTTTGCACTGAGGTGATGTCTTTTTCTTTGTTGTTACCATTACCTCTGTCTTTTCGCTATTAAGGCTGAGTCCTTTATTTTTGCTATCTTTCACTATAATGTCCAACATTTCTTGCAACTCATTTTCACTCATAGCGATTAAGACTATCATCAGCATACCTTAGATTCTTTATATTATGACCTCCAATTGTTATTCCAGACATGCCCCTTATGGATCTTATAATAATCTCACTATAAATATTAAACAAATCTGGTGACAGCACACAACCTTGTCTAACACCCTGTTTTATTTGTTGAAACATTCCCAATTGGTTTCCAGTTCTTATGGGCGCTGTTTGTTGCCAGTACATGTTCTTTATTATTCTTAGATATTTGCTGTAAAATCTTAAAAGCATAAAATCTTATAAATACAAACAAATTCTTTTAATATTGTCTTACTAGACAAATAAGGGACATTTTTGGCTCATTATTATTCTTAAAGTTAGAAAAACACTATTAATTGTATATACATTATCCAACTGTTGAATTATCATTCCAACATAATTTTTATAACTATTTTATTATTATTATTTTTTTTTTGCCTTGAATTTACAAAAATCACTGTCATGAAAATTAGACTCAGTGGTGAAAACAATTATTTATAAATATACCTCTTTCTTGTTAACAATAAGTTGTAAGCCATCTGTAGTTTCAGCAAGAAGAGACCTCATGTGTCTCTGAAGGACTAAGTTGGTACCAGCTCGCTTTAACTGGTATTCTTTGTAACTCTCCAATAAGTCAGTCAGTACTGCGGCTAAGCTCTCACTTTTATGCCAGTCCCAGCACACCAGACTCTGAAAGGTTCATTAGCAAAAAGAACAACTATTAGCTATACTGAAGCTAATACAAACAGCTGAATAATAATGTAAGTCTTAAGTAAACAGTGTGGTCTTCTTATTGATTTGATATCTGCTACTTAAGATGAAAGCCCATTGGCCCATAGATATACCACTACAGACAAAGCTATGTGAGCTAATGCAAGAATTTAAAAAAAAAATAGTAAAATTTATACAAGAAACAACATTGCAGATATAGACAAAACTTCAGGTGAACAAAAAAAAAAAAATGAAAGAAAGAAAGTATATAGTGTTAAGTAATTGTTTTATAAATTATTTTCTGCACACATTATCATAATCTTTTCAACTTCTTGTGGAACATAGGTCCTCCATTTACCTATCCCTATGATTTAAAGCCTGTTGCTTGTGTGCTTAATACAGGGTGAATAGTCCCTGAATAGAAACTTTGTGCCTAACCATTTCTTAGTCAAATCTTACAACATGTGTACTAAGCTACAGTTTTGCAATCATTGGCATCCTTCCTGGATTCCAGCAACAAAAATGTGATCGTAAGTAACACTAAACATCAATTCTAGCATTTATACAAAATATATAATTCTTAAACACAAGTTTGATAAATATTTTTCTTGGTTTGTTTATATGGATCTGAGTAAATGACATTTCTTTATTCTTTTATTAAATAAATGTCAAGACTTCTCTGCTTGGAAAATCACTGGTGATTTCTTTAGCTTTAAATGAGCAGTTTCTCAAAGCCTCTACTATGACTTGCCATATTACACATATGTTGTTGTGTTGTGCCGACACCAAAGCGGCAAAGCTGGAGTGTCCTCTCCAGGGCTTGAGCTTGGGCAAAAAAAGAAAGAGACAAATTGTTGCCCATGCAACATGTTTCTTCTCTCCACACAGCCGAGCGATCCAAAGGTGTAGCAGGGGAAAAACAGTTTGGTACCGAATCGCAGAAGTTGCCAGAGCAATGTTGAAATCATACATATACAGATTCACAGAAAAACTGAGTGAACTAAGTAATACAAAGTGATTGTAATTCAAGTGCAATTCCTGGTTCAGTGTAACACATTGTAAAGGTATAGTGGTTTCGGTCATAATAACCCTTTCATTTTTAGCTTTTGATTACATGAATACAAGTGATTCTGGAGCTTTTTCTAAATACTGGTTGGTTCCTAGCTCATGTTTACTGGTATTCAACAAACTGTTTTAGATTTTTAAACATTGCCTTTTTCCTTAAGTGAAACTGTATTTTTTCTTTATTCTCCAAAATTGGATTCTAAAAATTAATTTCAAACGAAAAAAAAAAAAATTGCAGAAATGTATTCAAATCATAATTTAGAATAAATTGTCAAAAGTATCCAATCTCTGAAATTAACACACACAAAAAAAGGTGATTTTGTACACATTTTTGGTCTTCATTGTATGTTATTTCTATAAAGGTAAGTGTCTATGTATGTCATTGTAGTATGTGGCTAACTTACACTGATATGTTCCAAAGGTGGACAGAAATCATCATCCTCTTGGTCAAAAATAAAGTCTGGGGGTTCTTTCAGATTTGCTGAATCAAAGATGACCTCCCCTAAAAGATGAAAATAACACTATACAGCTAAAGAAAGAGCAACAAATTTTGACCCTCAAATTGATATAAAATGATAACAATAATAATAACAATACTAACAATACAGTTAATCTAATTTTAAACTATATAACTGTCAGATGACAAACAAAAGATGGGATTTAAAATTACACTCAACATTATGGTGCACTAGTAAAAGTAAAGCACCCCATTACGTTAAGCGACGCATAGGGTATATGGTGATAGTGACCATAATTTTGATAGACCGTCAGCACATGATTTTTGGAATAATGTAGTTGGTGTTACGCCCATGCCACTTCCCATTCCCCGATAAAAATCTGGTACCCATTTAAAGCTGGGTGAACCCAGAAGCCATCAATCTGGATTGAATCCAACCTCTTGTCCTTTGTAGTCCAGTTCACTAACCAAAGAGTTATCTTGGCTCCCTATGGTGCACTAGTAGTGATAGTGAAATGTTCTAATGAAACAGTGAAACATGTAAACTATCATTTTTAAGCAACTTAATGCAAAATATAATCTATCATTAATATTTTCAGATTAAACACTCTCATACATAAATTTTAGACAATACATTACAGAGCATTGACCCAAACACTTAGTTTTGTTCCCTTAATGCTGAAAGTCAACAGAGCAGAAAAAAGTAAAGTAATTAAATTAAGTATATATACACACTATAATCTGTACATGTTATGATAAACTACAGCTGTGACCAAGGTCTACATTATAAATGTAAGATCATAATTAAATATATAATGGCTTAACAATCCAGCTGTTAAAGAGAAGTTGAGGGTTGTGAACTAAAATAAATTGTAAGAAATAACACAAACAAAATCTACAGTTAAATAAAGAATACTATGGGAGCCCACTGAACTATTATCTTTTTCAAGCCTTGGAACAATTTTCCAGTGAGTCTATTAGGTCACATGACCCACAAGTGAGACAGAATTTTGGAGCTGTTATTTATTATTGTGTGTTGGTAGCAATGGTTACTTGATCCTTAGAGATAGTAACTGAACACTGAATGTGCCCCAAAAATAATCAAAAAAATAATCAATAATACAGACTGACTTGCTCATCATTTGTATTTAGCTGCTTACATGAAACAACCTCTAGATCATTTGTATTTAGCTGCTTAAATGTAACAACCTGTAGATCATTTGTGTTTAGCTGCTTACATGAAACAACCTGTAGATCTTTTGTATTTAGCTGCTTACATGAAACAACCTCTAGATCATTTGTATTTAGCTGCTTAAATGTAACAACCTGTAGATCATTTGTGTTTAGCTGCTTACATGAAACAACCTGTAGATCATTTGTATTTAGCTGCTTACATGTAACAACCTGCTGATTATTTGTATTTAGCTGCTTACATGAAACAACCTGCTGATCATTTGTATTTAGCTGCTTACATGAAACAACCTCTAGATCATCTGTATTTAGCTGCCTAAATGTAACAACCTGCAGATCATTTGTGTTTAGCTGCTTACATGAAACAACCTGTAGATCATTTGTATTTAGCTGCTTGCATGAAACAACCTCTAGATCATTTGTATTTAGCTGCTTAAATGTAACAACTTGTAGATCATTTGTGTTTAGCTGCTTACATGAAACAACCTGTAGATCTTTTGTATTTAGCTGCTTACATGAAACAACCTCTAGATCATTTGTATTTAGCTGCTTAAATGTAACAACCTGTAGATCATTTGTGTTTAGCTGCTTACATGAAACAACCTGTAGATCATTTGTATTTAGCTGCTTACATGTAACAACCTGCTGATCATTTGTATTTAGCTGCTTACATGTAACAACTTGCTGATCATTTGTATTAAACTGCTTACATGAAACAACCTCTAGATCATTTGTATTTAGCTGCCTAAATGTAACAACCTGTAGATCATTTGTGTTTAGCTGCTTACATGAAACAACCTGTAGATCATTTGTATTTAGCTGCTTACATGAAACAACCTGTAGATCATTTGTATTTAGCTGCTTAAATGTAACAACCTGCTGATTATTTGTATGGAGACAAATAATAATAAATGAATATTATTATAGAGGGAAACTTCCGAGGCGATAATCAGTGAATCAATTCAGAGGAAGAGGTATGTTAACAGCACTCTGAAAAATGGCTTTTTGTGGCAAGGCGCTGTGCCACTGAGTACGGGTTCGATCCTGCCTTGGTCCATATTTTTTTCTGTTGTTGATTATTTGTCATTTTTTCCGAGTGCTGTAAACATACCTCTTCCTCTGAATTGATTCACTGATTATCGCCTCGGAAGTTTCCCTCTATAATAATATTCATTTATTATTATTTGTCTCCAGTCTAAACCACTGGAAACTACTATTCGTGCTGTTTCATCCTAAATGTTTGGCTGCAACGCAAGTATTCAACCCTACCCTATCCGGGAGATACTTGTCTTAACAGGAAAAATATTTCCGAGCTGTGATCGCAGCCTTATGCTATAGTCATGGGAAAGCCTTCACGAAAAGACATTGCCTACGAAGCTAATTTTTTAGTTAGATGAGTGGCAGTGTTCCCTAGCGTTTGGCTTTTCGTGGCAAGGCGCTGTGCCACTGAGTACGGGTTCGATCCTGCCTTGGTCCATATTTTTTTCTGTTGTTGATTATTTGTCATTTTTTCAGAGTGCTGATCATTTGTATTTAGCTGCTTACATGAAACAACCTGCTGATCATGTGTATTTAGCTGTTTACATGTAACAACCTGTGAATCATTTGTATTTAGCTGCTTAAATGTAACAACCTGCTGATCATTTGTGTTTAGCTGCTTACATGTAACAACCTGCTGATCATTTGTATTTAGCTGCTTACATGTAACAGCCTGCTGATCATTTGTATTTAACTGCTTACATGCAACAACCTGCTGATCATTTGTATTTAGCTGCTTACATGTAACAACCTGCTAATCACTTGTATTTAGCTGCTCACATGTAACAACTTGCTGATCATTTGTACTTAGCTGCTTACATGAAACAACCTGTAGATCATTTATATTTAGCTGCTTACATGTAACAACCTGTAGATCATTTGTATTTAGCTGCTTACATGTAACAACCTGTAGATAATTTGTATTTAGCTGCTTACATGTAACAACCTGCAAATCATTTGTATTTAATTGCTTACATGTAAGAACCTGCTGAGCATATGGAATCTTCAACTTGAATCTGTCACATTTATTAGTCCCATTTGCTTCTCTGGGTAAGTATCTATGAAAGTGATATATAATATAAATAATTCTACTCTAAAACATTTAAGAAGCTGAAAATATAAAGATTCTTATAAAAAAAAGTAAAGTACCCCCTCACGCCAAGTGGCGGTATAGGGAATATGGTGTTAGTGACCATAAATTTTACAGACCTTCGGCACATGATTTTTGGGGTAATGTGGTCAATATTATGCTCGTGCCGCTTTACTTTCCCTGAAAAAATCCGGTACCAATTAAAGACTGGGTGAACGGAAGCCGTCGGTTGGGATCGAACCCTACCTCTTGTCCTTTGTAGCCCAGTAAAGATTCTTATAGTATATTATTTATTAAACAGAATAAAACAGCTGTAGTGCAGCTTGTACATATTTATTGAGAACAAGATTACATGTTGAGTTTTCAACTGTACACATCAGTCTACTGGTGCAGTTTGTAAAATTGCAAGATTTAAGGCCATTCCCAGTATTCTCACTGGATCTTCAACAGATAAGATTGCAACAAACCTGGCACTCGTCACATAATTTGAATCTCAACAGCAATCTATATATAATATTAGTCATGAACTGAAGATACATTCACAATCATTTCATAAGGTCTTCAAGGCCTGTTCTAAAAATGAGAAATTACTTAGAACTGAAATAACAAATTTAGATGCCGGAACTGGAGCAACGCAAGTATTGTGCTCCTAAAACGTGGACTATCAGCACTTTGAAGTAAAGCCCATTTATTGCCTGTATGCTAATATTTTAAATTGCTTGGTTTTAATTTGTGCAAATATCTCAATAGTACTATTAAAATCTATCTTGAAGTCATTTCTAATTAAAAGTATTGTTAAATTACTCAGTTTTTATGAGCAATCTAGCTCCCTGACAGAAAACAGCCTAAGAGATAAAATCAGAAATGAAAATCTGAGAAAAAGCTAGGAATAATTCCCACCACAGAATACATACAAAACAACAGATAAAATTATTTGGCCACAGGATAAAGCAGAAAGATCAAAATACAACATAACAAGCCTTCAATAAATGTTGTGAGAACACCAGGCCCAAGGGGTCACCACAAAAAAAGATAGATTGATGGAATATTAGAAACTTAAGGAAACATAACAGCAGGAAAGGCATACAGCAGAGCAAAAGGCTGCAAATTATATCTCTTCTCGGCGTTGAAAAGCAAATGAGGTAGGAAGGAAAGAAGAAGAAGATGAAGCTGCCTGATACTGGAAGATTCAGAGAGGCAACTGTTTAACCATTACTGCTGTCATAATCTAAACTCCAACACAAATTTAGAGTTTTTGTTACACGATGGAACAGATTGTGGTATACAATAGAACAATTTGTGTTATACAATGGAACAATTTGTGTTATACAATGGAAGAGATTGTGTTACACAATGGAAGAGATTGTGTTACACAATGGAAGAGATTGTGTTACACAATGGAACAATTTGTGTTAAAACAATGGAAGAGAATGTGTTACACAATGGAACAATTTGTGTTAAAACAATGGAAGAGATTGTGTTACACAATGGAACAATTTGTGTTAAAACAATGGAAGAGAATGTGTTACACAATGGAACAATTTGTGTTAAAACAATGGAAGAGATTGTGTTACACAATGGAACAGATTTTACCACCGCCAGCAGTGTGAACAGAAAAAGTATGATTTAAAGTAGAAATCTAAATGAAATGCAAAGAGAATCAGATATTAGACTGTAAAAAACATGGCATCATCATAAAGTAGAGAAAACACTAATACAGAAATCAGACAGTACAGAATAAGAACATGAGTGATAACAATCTATTTCAAGCAGATGATTAAGCTTTTTTATCTCCGGACCAATATTCCTGACAATGTTGAAAGTATTATGTCTAAAATTGATTATGTTCAATTAATGGTTTGGTCTCATAAGACAGAAATACTAAAACACAATAAGATGAGCCTTTAATAAACATTATAAGAACAAGAGACTCAAGGATCGACCACAAAAAACAAAAAAGATAGATTGATGGAATTTTAGTAAACACTAGGAAACATAACAGAAGGAGAGGCCAACCAAAAAGCAAAAGACCACAAATTATATCTCCCCTTGATGCTGAAAAGTAAATGAGGAAGGGAAGAAAAAGAAGAATTGTGTCTCTGTCTTGTAGAACATTTTCTCTTTAATTTAATCTATGCTTGAACACATTTTTAAAGGAGAACAAAACGTCTACAAAATGTTGTACTTGGTAACATTCATTAATTATTGGTATGTTCATTAAAACTTTCAGCCAAATCATTCTGACCAAATAAAAACAATAATTTCAGAGTTAAACCAAGCATTGTTAATTTAAATAACTGGTTTCTTTACCGTACAATAAAAAGTGAGCTTATCCAACAATTTAGGAAAGTTAAACTACATAAATTACTATTAACAAAAAAAGAGGTACAGCCCCAATTTACTGCATTTACCCAGAGCATGGATTTATAAAAAGTAGTGGTAAAGCCCCATTTAACTACATTTACCCCAAGCATGGATCTATAATAAGTAGTGGTAAAGTCCCAATTAACTACATTTACCCAGAGCATGGATCTATAATAAGTAGTGGTAAAGTCCCAATTAACTACATTTACCCAGAGCATGGATCTATAATAAGTAGTGGTAAAGTCCCAATTAACTACATTTACCCAGAGCATGGATCTATAATAAGTAGTGGATCATTTGTCATGCTTAGCCTGCTGTCTTGTGTCTGCAAGCATCTCACATAGGGTCTAATTCTGGAATCAAGTGATTGAACTGTATCCAAGCTTCCAGGAATCATCTTGATTTTTTTTTTTAGTTAACTGCAGAGATAAACAGTCATAGTGGTAATAAAGTCAAATTATTTAAATAAGTTTAAATCCCTCTACCCACTTACTCCCTACCTTCCTCAAATAGACTTTCAGCATTGCTCATTTTTAAAACTGAATTCTGCTTTCATGCACATTTAACTATATATTATTCTACACTTAAGAAAAGATCATTATCTAAAGATATAGAATCTTCTTCTTCTTCTTCTTTTAAAATGTGAAGAAAAAAAATATATATAAAACAAAAGTTACTGAATAATATAATAACATGAACAAGTTACAGTTAGTTCCTCTCCAACCAATGATGGCAAAAATGTTACAAATAGATAACTCTCCATGTCCAATGATTCTTTGCTGTTATCTTTCCAATATCATCAAACTTTTTACACAATCCGCCGTGTATCTTGGTACTAGTTCCTGTTGTGGAAGCCTCTTAATCTCAACAAAACAGCCAAGGCTTGCTGTTGTTGCCTCTCATATTAGTGTTCATCTTAGTTTAGTATTTTTCTAGGTCAACCTAATTTTTTATTATAGTCCGTTCAGAAATTCATAAACACACCTGAATTAGTTTTGCGTGATAACCGCTTGTTATTTTGCTTTCAAAGTTTGTATACAATCTTAGAATATTGATGACGTTATAGAAATATTTTTTGCTCTGAGAAATTTGATCTAGTTTACAAGTTTTTTTCTTTAGGCTATATTAAATTCGCCCTGTTTGAATTTTACACCATTTTAGGATATATACATTAATTTGGTGTGGTCGTTCACGTAAAATAGTTTGGCTATTGCAGAAACACTAACTTCAGGAAAATGCCGTGCACAAAACTGAATTGTTATTGAATGACATGACGCACCACGGCATTGGTATTAATTACCGAAGGGAAGGCGTATCTTTATTAATTTTGTGAAGACTCACTAGACAATTTGTTGACTTTAAATACCAACATTTATATCTAAATTACAATAAGTTTGAAATGCAAATTTATAACTATGCAATAGGTTACTTTTTTACTATATCAGCACTTCCTTAGGGAACCCAAGATGGGGCATTTATATTGTGATATTCATGACCCAGAGAGACGAACGCAACTCGCGCTTGGTCTTAATAGATCGTCATTTTCTCGTTGGATTAAACAAGACTCAGAGTGCACTCATGTCAATCAAGGAAGGAAAAGGAAAGTCGACAGCTTTGACATGGATGTCATAAAACGTGAGATATTGAAAATGTTTGCTAATAATGTACTTGTTACTCTCAGGAATTTGAAATTAAAATTGCACTTTCAGAAAAACTGTTAGGGGCAAGAATATTATTTGTGAAAAACCACATTTGGTCATTGCTCGAAGCAAATACCTGAGACAGATCCGTGAGCGGCGGAGTGATCAGTATGATATTGTATATTTGGACGAATCATGGGTCAACGCACACCACACCTATGCTAAAGAATGGCAGTCAGTAAATGGCAAACTCAAAAGAACAATTCCGAGCAGCAAAGGCCAGCGCATTATATTAACGCATGCTGGAAGCACTGAAAATGGCCTTGTCCATGATGCGGGACTTATTTTCCAATCAAAAAGTACTGACGGTAGGGACTACCATACTGAAATGAATGGAAACATTTTCAGGCACTGGTTGGAGAACGATCTTTTACCAATCCTGGAGAGACCTTCATGCATAGTCATGGATAATGCATCATACCACAATGTCGTATCAGAGGAAGACAAAGTGCCTACTGCATCAAATACAAAAGAGCAAATTAGGACATGGCTTGCGAATGAAAATGTCAAATTTGACGACACATATTTAAAACCCAAATTGTTACAACTTGTGAAGGATACGAATAAGAAAAAGGTGTACCATGTTGACAAAATCATTGAGAAATACGGCCACACCTCTCTTCGACTCCCTGCAAATCATGCGCACCTTAATCCAATCGAACTTGTCTGGGCTCACGTCAAAGGACAAGTTGCAGAACAGAACAGGACGTTTAAAATGTGTGATGTTGAAGTTCTGACACGTGAGTCTCTCTCAAAAATAGACATTCCGTTCTGGAAGAAGTGTGTTGAACATGTGCTGCGGGTGGAAGATCAGTATTGGAAACGAGATGGATTACTATTTGTCCAGCCAGTAATGATTATCAACCTCTTGGAATCGTCAGATTCGGAATGATTAAAATTAAGATGAATTCAACTCCAACTGCAGTTAGGACGTCCTGGGGTCTAATGGTAACCGAAGGACAAGACTAATTGTAATCAATTGAATTCATGTTTGCAAATACACATAACGAACAACACCCACAATTAAGCACTATGTAGATACGCCTCTGACAAGAATTGCAGTAAACTGGAAAATTTAACACGATTACTGTAAACTCTAAAATTTGAATCAACTTGTGTGATATCGTCATAAAAGATCAAAGGAATTCGCTGATGTGCAAAATCTGTTGTGTTTGTGGAATAAAAAATACCAAAATCTTTGCGTCATCAATATTCTAAGATTGCATGCAACATTTGAAACCAAAATAACAAGCGGTTATCACGCAAAACTAATTCAGGTGTGATTATGAATTTCTGAATGGACTATAGCTTGCTGTTTCCCATGTGAGGGCTTGACCTGTAATTTTCTAATCTCTTTTCATAAGATGGCTGACATGTATTCACCTCTTTTCTTGATAATAGGAGAGACAATATTTTTGTAGAGACACTCATAGCCCATAATTGTGTGGACAGAAAAAACAATTCCAAAGTGGGCAGTTGCCACTTGGCTGCTGAGTTGCATCTCTACTGAATAATCCTAAAGGCTGAAAATGACATCCATGATGGTATTAACAATGTATACTAGTTTATATAATAATTATTGTGTTAATTTTTTATTGAAAAGGTAATAGAAAACTATGTATACAGAGCTTCATAGTAGGAGATAATTTTATCATCTGAAGGGGATATATCAAGTAAGTGTTTTGCCCTTTCCTTTAGCTTCTTGATACTCTAACATAGTCTAAGGTGAGAGTGAGAGGAAGTGGTAAGCCTTTCTGGGTCATGACTGGCTTGAAGGTTCACATTATGTGATTATGTTCGGCATTATAATAGTATAAAACTTTATTCTGCACAACACATCTTCTGATCGAATCTACAGTCCAGGTCCATACTGAACTGGATACCTGGTCACACACGACTATCTTTCTTTCTCTTACAATCTATTCTATGCTATGGGCCGATGAACTGAACGTCTGAACAGATAATGCGATATTAATGACTTCATCATCATCATTGAGTGCCGTCTCCGCAACGAAGGTTGGCTACCATGGAACGCCATTTTGCTCTATCTCTTGCTTTGATGGTGCAGGTTGTCATCGGTTGATTTGTCCATCTTTTGATGTTACTCGTCCATGTTAATCTTGGTCTGCCTCTGCCTCGTTTACCTTGTATTTTCCCCTCCAGGATCACTTTCAGTAGGCTGTTGTGTCTTTTAACATGGCCTAAGAATCGCATTTGTCTTGTTCTAATTGTGTTCAGAAGTTCTCTTTTCATTTTTAGTTGTTTTAAGACTTTGTCATTTGTTTTCTTTTCCTTCCATCCAATTCTACCTATTCTTCTATATATCCACATTTCAAAGGCTTCAATTCTCTGTTCTGTTTTCTTGTCTAATGTCCATGTTTCAGCACCATATAGGAATATTGAGAAGATGTAACATTTTGCTATTCTTAGTTTTAGCTCTGGTGTTATTTGTTTTGATGTTAGTATGTCCTTCATGACATTAAAATTACTTTTGCCATTCCTATTCTTTGTTTATTTCAGTTGTACATTTTCCATCACTGGTTATAGTATGTCCAAGGTAGTTATAGTTCTGAACTGTCTCAAGGTCTATTCCTTCAATTTTGATATCCACTTGTGGGTTTTGAGTATTTTCTTTGTTTATGATCATAGTTTTAGTCTTTTTGATATTCATATCTAGTCCATATTTTTTGCTTGTCGTGTTTATTTCATTAAGTAATTGTTGTAGGTCTTTAGGATTTTCTGCTAGTAGTACAGTATCGTCAGCATATCTTAGGTTATTGATTATCTTTCCATTAATTTGTAGGCCTGGCATCTCTATGATGTTTTTAAAGATTTGCTCAGTGTATAGATTGAACAAGCTTGGTGATAGGATGCATTCTTGTCTTACTCCTCTTTTTATATCAATGGGTGTAGAGAACTCTTTGTTATATTTTATTATTGCTGTTTGCTCCCAGTATAGATTGCATATTAGTCGTATATCCATGTCATCTAGATGTATCTCTTTTAGGCATTCTATAAGTTGTTTGTGGTGTACTCTATCAAAAGCTTTGGTGTAGTCTATGAAGCAGGCATATATTGGTTTGTTTACTTCTGTGTATTTTTCGATTAATGTTCTCATGCAGAATATGGCTTCTTTTGTCCCGCTATTTTCCTAAATCCAAATTGCTGCTCATCTAATTCAGTATTGATTTTATTCTGAATCCTTCCTTGTATAACTTTTAGCAAGATTTTTGTAACATGGCTCATTAGGCTTGTTGTTCTAAAGTCACTGCATTCAACTGCACCATTCTTTTTAGGCAATGCAATGAAAGTTGATGTTTTTAGTTCATTTGGTATGTATCCTGTGTGGTATATGTTGTTGCATATGTCTGTAATCACTTCAATGCCAAAATCTTCAAGTGCCTGTATCATCTCTATCTGTATGCTTTCAGGTCCTGCTGCTTTTCCCCTTTTCATTGTTTTTATAGCTTTTTCCACCTCAGATTTTAAGATTTTATAGCCTGATGTACATTTTATAACTGGTTTCTTGTCCCTTTGATCATGAAATAGTTCTGTTATATATTCCTGCCATCTATCTATGATATCCTTATTGTCTGTTAGCATTTTTCCTTTTTTGTCTGCAATGCATCCACCTTCTGTGGCTTTTTTATTTTTATTAGTCATTCTCTTTATTCTGTGTGCATTCCTCTTAGGTCTTGTTTGCTTTCCATAGTTTCTATTTCTCTACATTTTTGGCTGAGCCAGTCTTCTTTTGCCTTTTTGCACATTTTGCGTATCTCATTATCTATTTCCAATGACCTGGACTATGCTGATGACATAGTTCTCATCAGCAATCAGATAAAAACGATGCAGGAAAACACAAATGAACTATCATCAATAGCCAGCAAAATTGGGCTTGAAGTCAATCATGAAAAGACTAAAGTCATGAAAAGTTTAATTCCAACAAGTGACAAAATATACATGGAAAACAAACCAGTAGAAGAGATCGATCACTTCATCTATCTTGGAAGTCACATTGATCGAGAAGGGGATACGAGCAAAGAAATTAGAATCAGACTGGCTAAAGCAGCAATGTCTTTCAGAAGCCTTGAAAAGTTGTGGAAATCAAAACTCATTAGCACAAACACAAAACTTAGGCTATTCAAATCAAATGTACTATCAACCCTTACGTATGCGTGTGAAAGCTGGAAAACAACAAGAGATATAGAAACAAAGTTGAACGCATTCGAAAATAAATGTCTAAGAAAAATACTTGGTATAGAATGGAACGAATTCAAAACAAACGAGGAAATTAGAGAAATCGCCAATCAACCACTAATATCTTCAGTAATAAAGAAAAGACGATGGTCATACGTTGGACATGTGATGAGAAGAGATAATAATCGAATAGCAAAGCAAGCCCTCATATGGGAAACAACAGGTAAAGAAAAAGAGGAAGACCCAGGGAGACACTGAGAAGAACATTGATGAGAGAGGCAAGAGCAGCAGGAATCGGCTCCCTCAATGAGATAGAACTGCTTGCACAGAACAGAGACAGATGGCGAGATTTGATAAAATATCTCTAAAAGAAAACTGCTAGAACAAAAATTCATATAGGAGAAGGTGTATCTTGGTCTACGCCCTATGGGCCGGTTACGGCTCGAAAGGTCAATAGAGATAGAGATTATCTATTTTATTGTATTGGGCAGTGTTCTTCGCTTGTCTCCTTTCTTCCATTTTTTCTAAGATAGTGTTAGTTATCCATTTTTGTTTTTTGTTCTTTTCTCTTTTGGGTAAGGTGTCGCAGGCTTTTTGTATGCTTTTCTTTATGCATTGCCATTTGGTTGTTACTTTTTCATCAGGATTTTCTCTTCTGTATTGTTCAATTCCTTCCTCTAGCAGCTTCTGGTATGTGTTCTTTACTTGTATTGTATAGGTATCTTTAATATCTTTTTGATTTAAAGCTGTTATGTCGAGTGGGTTTGTTGATGAATCAGATTTTTGCTTGTTTCTCTTTAGTTTGATTTTCATTTTAATCATTACAGGATTGTGATCAGAATTAATATCTGCTCCTGGGTAGGTTTTGGCTTTCTTTACGCTGAATGACCGTCATTATCATAATGACTTACTAAAACATTAAAAATACATAACTTCCTAAGTTAGTTACTACTACTCAGCTCAACTCACTGAAATAAGATATTTAATTTTAAATTAATGACCAGGTCCAGAATGACCGAGAAGAATGGGATTGGGGGTCTTATTTTTATAAATATAAAAAAATAAATTATAAATCACTCTGTTCACTGTGACTGTTGTTCCGTTACAAAATAAAATAGATAGTAGATAGCATTAGACAACGAACTGTTGTAAATCAGTTTCTGTACAGAGGTCTGATTTTTTTTTTCAAAAGAGATCGTGTGTAAATAAGACAAACTTTACAAGACAAGATAAAAGATTAGCGGTAAATTCCAATTACTTTACTTACTATCAATGATTTATTTACTTTAATTGTTTACTTCCTATGATCTCTGCTAAAATGGCAGTTTCAAATAATCTTGGAGAGTTATGGGCCTTGAGGAGTTTACTTTAATCTTGGTTTGGATGTGTTGTTTGGGTCTCTCTCTCTCTCTCTCTCTCTCTCTGCGATCAAGACTCAATCAGAGAAGGATTTCAGACTCTTTCATGAAATCAGCTGCCAGTTTAAGTGATTCAATTGCCCCATATAGTTTCTCTTCCAGGGAGATGGGTGTGGACCACATTGCTCTTCTCAGGTCTGTGTACTGGGGGCAATACTGTAGAACATATTTTATACTCATATTGTCCAGTGTACAGTGGCATAGGCTGGTTGTACCTATTTTGAATTTGGTGAACATGTGATTCCTCAGTCTATTGTGGCCAGTGCGTAGGCGAAGTATGATGACTTGATCCCTCCTTGATAGTTGATGGTATCCGTCCCTCTCGTTATGCTTTGGGTGTTCTCGTTTCCATTTTTCATGGAACTGACCTTTGAGGATGGATTTGGCTTCATCATAACTGAGCGGATGGTTCTCTTGTGGTAATCTCCCTCCCTCTTTAGCTAATTTGTCTGCGCGTTCGTTCCCATGTATATTACAATGTGATGGTATCCACTGAATGACTACTCTCTGGAAGTTATTGCACAGTTGGCCCAGGGTTGTTTGGGTCAAACAACATAAGATAGAGCTCAGTCAACTATATGTCGATACATGAATGGTACAATCTACTTTGATGGGGAGTTCATCAGAGAGTTTCAAAGTCAACAACGGAGTGAAACAGGGATGTGTCCTCGCCCCCACCCTTTTTGGTACATTTTTTTGCTGCCCTCCTAAATTACGCCTTCGAAAACAGCTCAGGAGATATTTACATTCGCACAAGATCAGATGGCTCACTGTTCAACCTAGCACGACTAAGAGCGAAAACCAAAACAAATGTTGCCCGACTTAAAGAACTTTTATTTGCTGACAATGCAGCCCTAGTCGCTCATAGTGACGCCACCCTACAATCACTGATCAACAACCTGGACAAAGCATGCGACCTTTTTTCACTGTCAAATAATGTTCAGAAGACAGTAATACTAAGTCAAGGCGACATCAAACCTTTATTAATTACTCTAAAAGATTGTCCACTAGAATCAGTTCAGAAATTTACATATCTTGAATCCACAATTACGCAAACCATCTCTCTTGATGAAGAAATAAACAGTCGAATTGGTAAGGCAGCTACGACCTTCGGCAAACTACAGAAAGGGCCTGGAACAACACGAAACTAAACTGAAGACTAAACTCTCAATATATCAAACTTGTGTGCTTAGCACACTATTATATGGTTCTGAAACCTGGACAACATACTCAAACCAGGAAAAAAGACTAAATATCTTCCACATGCGATGTCTCCTCAAATTAATCTCTTCCCTTTATCTCTTCGTCCCTCAATTTTTCCAGTTGTTACAATATATTTCAGCTGTTCCCTTCTCATTATATGGCCAACAAATTATGATTGTTTCTTCCTAACATTGTAAATTAGCTCTCTCTTTTGCTTTGACCTCTTTCAGAACATTTTCATTACTCTTCTTAGCTGTCCATGGTATTCTCAACATTCTTCTGTAAAACCACATTTCTACAGACTCCAGTGATTTTCTTGTCTGTTGTCCTATTGTCCATGATTCACATCTATATGTTAAGACTGGTTCTATATAACATTTAAGAATTCTTTTTCTTGTTTCTATTGTCAAAAAATAGATTGTATAGTATCTTCCTCATTTTTTGGAAAGCTGCTTTTGCCTGAGCCATTCTGCATCTCACCTCTTTTGTACTTCTACCGTCTGAGGTTAACAAAGTTCCCAAATATTTAAATTCATTTACTTGTTTTAATATTGTTCTACTTGTCTTTATTTTGCACTGAGGTGATGTCTTTTTCTTTGTTGTTACCATTACTTCTGTCTTATTGCTATTAAGGCTGAGCCTTTATTTGTGCTTTCTTTCACTATAATGTCCAACATTTCTTGTAACTCATTTTCACTCTTAGCGATTAAGACTGCATCATCAGCTTCTATCTATTGTCCTTTCGAGCCGAAGACGGCAAATAGGGCAGAACCACAATCTTAAAAACATAAACCTTGCATGCCAAAATGTCACATATTGCAGAGATCACTGCTTCCAAAATCTATGGCTCTGTTTCCATAACAATACTTTTTTTTACAATGACAGCTTGCCAAGCCATCGATCAACCTCCTTAGTCGCCTCTTACGACATGCCTGGAAGGTCACAGTGTCACTATTCATCATCAGCTTACCTTAGGTTATTTATATTATGACCTCCAATTGTTATTCCAGGCATGCCCCTTACGGATCTTAAAATAATTTCACTATAAATATTAAAGAAATCTTGTGACAGCACACAACATTGTCTAACACCCTGTTTTATTTGTTGAAACATTCCCAATTGGTTTCCAGTTCCAGTTTCATATTAAGTGTTAGATAAATATAAACATGTAGGTTGATATTTAAAACCACGAAAAATTGTGTCTCTGAAATCTCTACCGCTGGATTGATAAAAACTTTCCGTACTGAAAGAGTTAAAAGCGCATGCCACAAGAAATTATGACAACAGAGTTAATATTTTTTATTTATATTATTTATATGTTATTGTTATATGAATATTTTTTTTATTTATATTTTTTTTATTTTTAAATATAAAAAAAATATTTTTAATTTAAATTATTTTTTTTAATTTTAAACCTCACTTCCCAATACTCTACCCTACCTTATACCTAACCCTCCCTCCCCTACTCTACCTTACCCCTAACCCTTCCTCCCACCAACTCTACCTTACAAACCAATCCACCCTCCCACTACTCTACCCTACCTTACCCCAAAACCCTCCCTCCCCCTACCCTACCTAACCCTTGCTCTCCTACCCTAACTTACCACTCAACCCTCCCTCTCCCTACTCTACTCTACCATACTCCCTAATCTTCCCATACGCTTAACACTCACTTCCCAATACTCTACCCTACCTTACCCCTCTCCCCCCATACTCTACCCTACCTTACCCCCTAACCCACCCTACCCAGTTCTCCATTATTTTATTTTATTTATTATTACATTCTTATATACAGACTTATTCCACAGACTTATACAGATATATTATACTTACATATCTTACATTACAGACTTATTCCACAGACTTATACAGATATATTATACATGTACTTACATATCTTATATACAGACATTCCACAGACTTATACAGATATACATGTATTATACTTACATATCTTATATACAGACTTATTCCACAGACTTATGCAGATATATTATACTTACATATCTTATATACAGACATATTCCACATACTTATACAGATATATTATACTTACATATCTTATATTACAGACTTATTCCACAGACTTATACAGATATATTATACTTACATATCTTATATTACAGACTTATTCCACAGACTTATACAGATATATTATACTTACATATCTTATATTACAGACTTATTCCACAGACTTATTCCACAGACTTATACAGATATATTATACTTACATATCTTATATTACAGACTTATTCCACAGACTTATACAGATACATTATACTTACATATCTTATATTACAGACTTATTCCACAGACTTATACAGATACATTATACTTACATATCTTATATTACAGACTTATTCCACATACTTATACAGATACATTATACTTACATATCTTACATTACAGACTTATTCCATAACGCCCTCAATTCCCACTACTCTACCATATACCCTAACCCTCCCTCCCCCATAATCTAACTTACCCCCTAACCCTACCTCCCGCACCCTACTCTACCCTACCTTATTTACTAACCCTCCCTCCCCCTATCCTACCTTATCCCCTAACCCTCCACCCCCCCTACTCTACCTTACACCCTAACCCTCCCTCCCCTATTCTACCCTACCTTACCTAGTAACGCTCCCTCCCCTTATCCTACAGTACCCTCTAATCCTCCTTCCCCCACTCTACCCTACCTTACCCCCTAACCCTCCCTGCACCTACTCTACACTACCTTACAAGCAACCCTACCTCTCCCTACTCTACCCTACCTTACCCCCTAACCCTCCCTGCACCTACTCTACACTACCTTACAAGCAACCCTACCTCCCCCTACTCTACCCTACATTACCCCCAAACCCTCACTCCGCCCTGCTCTACCTTACCCCCTAACCATCCCTCCCCCTACTCTATCTACCCTACCTTACCCCCTCACCCTCCCTCCCCGTACTCTTCACTACATAACCTATTAACTCTCCCCCTTCTACACTACAATACTTTATCGCCAATCCTCACTTCCTCCCACTCTACCCTTCTTTTCCCCTCTAATTCACCCCACCACCTACTTTACCCTACCTTACCTCCTAACCCACCCTCCCCTTCTCTATCTTAATCCATAAATCTCCTTTCCCACTACTCTACTTACCTCCTAACCCACCCTCCCCTTCTCTATCTTAATCCATAAATCTCCTTTCCCACTACTCTACTTACCTCCTAACCCACCCTCCCCTTCTCTATCTTAATCCATAAATCTCCTTTCCCACTACTCTACTTACCACATAACCCACCCTCCCCCTAATCTACCTTACCTCATAACCCTCCTTTCACACTACTCTAACTTACCCCTAACCATCATTTCCCCACTAATCTACCTTACGGCCTAACCCTCCCTCCCCATACAGTACTTTACCCCTAACCTAATATTAGGGGGAGGGTTAGGGTGTAAGGTAGATTAGTTGGGGGTGGGGGTTGAGGGGGTTTTGACTTTTGTATCGTCCATTACCACGTAAAGCTGTCACCATACCACTCTTTTTCTTCTTTTTTTTTATCTTCTCCATCTTGTTTGTCCTGTCAAGTCCTGCCTCTTTGTCCTGTAACAGCTCCTTACATTGGTGGCTCAGAGAACACTCCTACTAAAACTAAAAAATCGTTTTTACGTTTTTGTTGTTTTTGTTGTTGTTGTTGATTTAATGCCAAGAGAGCAGGTTGCACTTTTGCTCATTCATGTGGCTGGTCGTAATGGCTTTCTTGACATTCTCTCAATTTTACTGGACAAGTTTGGGTTGGTCTAATTCCAGGCTATGTTGGAAAACTACTAATCCAGCCTAGAGGTACTGCAATACTAGGTCTTCTATATAAGTAAGAACCACCACAACAGGGTACATGGCTATCAAAGCTTCTGTTAACCAGCTTGTTTTGATGCAAGGTATTATCCTAGAAAGCCGACGAAGAGATAGAACTGCCAGGTACCTGACAGTTGATAGTACGCCGACCATGTTATTGCGACGGCTGGTCGGAGGCGCTTAACCATCTATTTTACAAAAATAGTTGTGTGAATATCTCGTTTAATTTTTCTACGCTGTTGTCTGTCAGATTGTTCAGGACAGGGTTGCCAATTTGGCTTTTTTAAGGCCAAATCCCACAAATCTGGCTTTTTTGGTTTTTGTTTGGCCTAAAGAAATTCTTTGGCTTTTTTGGGTTTTTTGGCTTATTCCTGGCTTTTTTTTCTAAACCAGTAGTAAAAAAAAAGTATAAACCACAATTTCAGTAAAAGTTCTTTAAAAATATAATTATTTTGCTCCAAAAATGCATCAAATCATCTGACTTTAATAAGAATTTGGCGCACTTTTGCAAATTACTTTCACTTTCAGAATCCATAGGTCTTAATTCTTAATGTTTCATTCTAGGAATATTCTTCAAAATAGTTCATTTTCAAAATTGAAACAAAACGAACGTGTCGTGACTACTCGTGACTAGTCGTGAGTCGTGAGTCGTCGTACAGGAGTGTGCCTAGGACGTGCGCTTAACAAGTCGACTAATTATTTACATTAGTCTACGCTGTGTTTTATAAAGATATTACTTGTGTTACTCATGGCTTCTTCATCAAAGAAATGGAAAGCATCTTATGATAGCAATCGTAAGTACAATAGTATTTGGGAAGAAACATACCCATGGCTCATGAAAGCTTCTGATGGATCAGAGGCAGCATATTGTAAACTCTGCCGGTGTACGATTGTACCAAAAAGAGGAAACATCTCAAATCATGAGAAATCATCTAAGCACATGATGAGAGTTCCATCAAATAGTCAGACACAACTTAATGTCACTCAAAGTCCTAGACAAAATAACGATAAAGTTAAAACAGCAGAGCTCCAAATTGCTGTAAGCATGACCTGCCACTGTGCAATTCGCACAATTGACCATCTGAGTGAAATTATGACAGCACATGGCCAGGGCAGTACATTAGGAAACATCAAATTGCACAGAACTAAATGTTCATGCTTAATAAAAAAAATATAATATCGCCAGCACTAAAAACGGATCTCATCCATGACTTTCAGGACAAGAAATACGCCATCATTTTAGATGAATCTACAGATGTCTCCACACAAAAATACTTGTGTATCTTAATTCGGTTTTTCAGTGAAAGAAAACAGGAAATTCTAACAGGGTATCTTGGGCTAATTCCCGTGCAAGAAGCAACAGGAGAAAACATATTTAATTTGATTGATGGTGAAATAAAAAAATGTGGCCAGAGTCTCACAAATTGCATTGGATTTGCATCAGATGGAGCGTCAAACATGGTTGGCTGTAACAACTCAGTGTGGTCTAGATTAAGAAATGTATCTCCTTCATGTGTACAGCTGAAATGTATTTGTCATTCTTTGGCACTTTGCATTTATTATGCAGTAGCTAAGCTACCGTCAAATATAGGATTTTTACTATCAGAAATACCGCAATGGTTTTCCCACAGTAGCCTAAGACGAGAAGCCTACAAAGAATTATTTACAGTGATGAATACACCTACAGAATATGAGTCAACCAGAACTGCTCCACTGCCTTTTGAGAAACCATCAGCTACTCGATGGCTTGTGCGAGGAAAAGTTATGTTTAATATTCTGATGAATTGGGAAGAGCTAAAGGCTTATTTCATGAGTACTGAATTAGCCCAGTCAAAGTTTGACACAAAATACAAAGCACGATTGTTAAAGGACATGATGTTAGATTATAACAATTACTTGTTCTTTGTTTTCGCAACACCCGTTGTGCAGGAATTTGAAAGACTCAATGGCCTTTTTCAACAAACTAAAGCTGATCCTCATGAACTGTGTCAAGAATTATTTTTACAAAAGGCAAGTCTTCAGAACAGATTGTATGATACAAATGGACAAAGAAAGGATATAAATCAAGTTGATTTTGGTATCAAATTTTTAACAGAATGTAATACGTTCCTACAAAAGAACAACAACACTGACGCTCATCACGAAATTAAAAATGTCAAAGAAAGATGTATGTGTATGCTAGAGGAAGCTCTCAATCAAATAACATGTAGACTTCCTTCGGCGAGTAATATATTTCAAAATCTATCAAAGCTGAGTCCACGGATTATTTTAAATCAAGCTTCGAGAGCAACGTTTTCAGACTTACCCTTCTTACACCTAGCAGGAAGTAACATCAGCACTATTGAAGAACAATACAGAAAAATTATATTGATTGATTGGAAAGAAGATACCATGTTTAAGAAAGATGGACTTCCTACTGACAGTGAACAGTTTTGGATTGGCATACATCAGCATCAGTCATTCAAAGAGTTAGCCAACTTTGCCCTAACTTGTCTGATCACCCCATGCAGCAATGCCATAGTTGAAAGAATTTTCTCCATTGTAACGTCAGTGAAGACAAAAGCAAGGAATAAGATGCAACTGCATTTGCTTGACTCTATTGTCAGGATTAGAGCAGAACTGTTGCTTTCAAACAAATGTTGTAAAGACTTCATCCCATCAGCAAAAATGCTCAAAGAATTTACATCAGAGAATTTGTATGCTGTAGAATCAGGTAGCTCTGATGCGGATGACGTTAATAATCTTGATCTGGAGAGTTTCATGTGATGTGAGTATAGCAGAAATGTTTGGCCTTTTTTTTGGCTTTTTAATTGACTATTTGGCCTAATTTGGCTTTTTTCCAACACTTTTTGGCCTAAAATCCAAAAATATATCTGGCAACCCTGCTTCCAGTCAGCTTTCGTGAAATTCCATCTCGTTCTCTGTTTTGTTTGGATTTTTGTTGTTTGTGTGTCTACTATGGTGACTATGGGTCTGTGATCACTGCCTACGTCATCAATAACTTCAATGTGGCAGTAGCTTATGAGATCAGCAGAGCAAATGATCAGATCAGGTGAAGAAAACAAAGCCGTAAAAGTACGAAGAAATCAGAATCGATTTTTTTTTAGTCTTTAAATATATTTTACTACTGACTGTGGTGGGAATCGAACTAGTGACCTTGTCCAGAAATCGATGTCATGTCTCTGGACAACCCAGCGGGGGACATCTGAGTATATGGCTTGGAACTCGGCTATAAACACCATTCTACAGAGGAAACGAAAATACTACGGCCAAAAAGACACAGCGGGTTGGGAAGAACAATAATGCAAGGCTTTTTTTCCTGGAAGAGGAACCTAGGAGTTAAATGCAGGATCTATTTTTAGTGAGCTCATCAAACATTTTCCAGCAGTCATCATCAGGCAGCACATTTACAGAACGTCGTATTCACCACAGCCTGTGATTGACAGAATTTCTGTCTCTTACACGGATCTCCCACTTCTTTTGTTGTCATGTTCAACGTCTCTTTATGCCTTTTTCTTAGTATGCCCCGATGCCTCTTTCAGGAATCGTGCCATGCATTATTCTTCTTCCCAACCCGCTGTATCTTCTGACGTGGCCATAGTATTTTCGTTTCCTCTGTAGAATGGTGTTTATAGCCATGTTCGGAGCCATATACTCAGATGTCCCCCGCTGCGTGGTCTAGAAGCAAGATATCGACATCTGGACAAGAAGGTCACTGGTTCGATTCCCACCACAGTCAGCAGTAAAATTTATTTAAAGACTAAAAAATTCGAATCTGATTGCTTCGTGGCTTTACAAGCGTTGTTTTCTTCCTGCTCTCTGGAGAATGAGATCCGATGTCTAGCCCTATTGCATAACGGCGTAAAACGGAGGTCCAGCGTGCCTTATGCGCACGTTAAAGAACCAACATAAAAATATTAGGCTGAAAATTGTTTCTGCATAGGGGGAAAATTGGGGAAAATCTACCGAAGGAAACAGTAAAATTTTCGATGATAACAAAAATGTGAGTACTTTTTAAATAAAGAATATCTGCCTGCATGGTAGGGACACCTGAGTATTTACTGCCTATATGGTGGGAGACATCTGAGTATGTGGCTGCCTTTATGGTGAGGCACAACTGAGTGTATGGCAAACTGTATGACAGGGGACACTTGAGTATACGCCTGCCTGTATGGCGGGGGACATCTGAGTATACGGCTGCCTGTATGGCGGGGAACATCTGAGTATACGGCTGCCTGTATGGCGGGGGACATCTGAGTATTTGGCTACCTGTATTGCGGGGGGCATCTGAGTATATGGCTACCTGTATTGCGGGGGGCATCTGAGTATATGGCTACCTGTATTGCGGGGGACATCTGAGTATATGGCTACCTGTATTGCGGGGGACATCTTAGCATATGGCTACCTGTATTGCGGGGGACATCTGAGTATTTGGCTACCTGTATTGCGGGGGACATCTGAGTATATGGCTACCTGTATTGCGGGGGACATCTGAGTATATGGCTACCTGTATTGCGGGGGACATCTGAGTATATGGCTACCTGTATTGCCGGGGACATCTGAGTATATGGCTACCTGTATTGCGGGGGACATCTGAGTATATGGCTACCTGTATTGCGGGGGACATCTGAGTATATGGCTACCTGTATTGCGGGGGACATCTGAGTATATGGCTACCTGTATTGCGGGGGACATCTGAGTATATGGCTACCTGTATTGCGGGGGACATCTGAGTACACGACTACCTGTGTTAAAGTAAGACAAAAGTGATATTCATGCGAAATTCAGTCCTTCCAGACTTCACTAGATATGTAAAAAAAAATGACTCAATGTCACCGACCAATGAAAAAACAAACAAGTTACTAGTAGACTGAGCTGCGTAAATTAGTTGGTTAAGCCCCTCCGACCTGCCGTCGAAATACCGGTGTCGGTGTTCTATCAACTGCCAGGGACCTAGCAATTCTAGCTCTTCGTCGGTTTTCTTTTATAATAATAATACTTTTTGTCAAAACAAGCTGGTTAACAGAAACTAGGATCGCCATGTTCCCTGTTGTTGTAGCTCTTACTGATATAGAAGACCTTAATATTGCAGTACCTCTGGCTAATTTAGTAGTTTCCCAACATAGTCTCTCTCTCTCTCACACACACACACACACACACACTCTCTCTCTCTTTCTGCGATCAAGACTAAATCAGAGTAGGATTCCAGACTCTCACATGAAGACAGCAGTCTGTTTAAGTGAATTGATCGACCAAACAGACAGAACATTATAATTAGAGTCTGTTAGATCCACTCTGATTGAATACCTGTTAAAACGTTGCAATGTGTTCTGCGCCAGTGGCCCAGTGCATCCGATTTCAGCCAGCATTTTATTCAGGTTTACTTTCCTTAGCCTTTGATTGCCCCCAATCTTCATGTAAGGCAGCAGATTGTCTTTTCTGTAGGAGGATTCTGCTCTTAGATGGTCGGCCCTCCCAGGTTTACGAGCACCATCTGCCCGAGTCACTAGAGGTGACTAACACATACATGCACACACAAAGATATGAGATGTGACTAACACTGACATGCACACAACGATATGAGGCATGACTAACACTGACACATACACACCAAGATATTAGATATGACTAACACAGATACACACACACTAAGATATGAAATGTGACTAACAGACACACTCTAAAATATGAGATATGACTAACACAGATACACACACTAAGATATGTGATATGACTAAACACAGTCGTGCACACACAAAGATATGAGACATGACTAACATCAACATGCACTCACAAAGATAGGAGATGTGACTAAACACAACCACACAAAGATATGTGACATGACTAACATAGACAGATACATATTAAGATATGAGATGTGACTAGCATGGACATGCACACAAAGATATGAGATATGACTAACATAGACATGCACACAAAGCTATGAGATATGACTAACATAGACATGCATACACAAAGATATGACACATGACTAACACAGATACACACTAAGATATGGGATATGACTAAATACAGACACAAAAAAAGATATGAGACATGATTAACACGGACACTCACCAAGATATGAGATATGACTAACATGACACTCACCAAGATATGAGCCATTGCTAGCACTCACAAACAAGCTAAGATATGAGTCATATGGCTTATATCTTAGTGGGTGTATGTGTTAGCCAAGGTTCATATCTGGATGTGTGTCTGTGCTGGCCAAGGTTCATATCTTGGTGTATCTCCCCGCTAGCTATGGCTCATATCTTAATGTGTAACATAGTCTTAAACTAGACTAACTGAGCAAAAGTGCACCCTGTCCTCGTGGCGTTAAAGTCAACAACAACGTAAAAACGTTCCTTTAGTTTTAGTATAGGAAGTTTTCTAGGACATCCGCAATGTACATTTTATACCATTGTCTCGAAATATCAGCGGGTTGAAATAAAAATAAAACTTAACTACCTGGCTTTTATTTTTATTTAAATTCCTTTTTTTTTACATTTTTTTTTTTTTTTTTTTTTTTTTTTTTGTGTATAGTTATTAGCTTCGATACAGCGGTGACTGAGGCCTGCCCTGTGGACTTAGCTCTGCAGCCAACCAGGTTCTTAGGACACCAATGTAAGAAGCTGTTACTGGACAAAGAGACAGAACCTAACCATTCCTCCTCCCTACTCCACCCTACCTTAGCCCTTAATCCCTCCCCTACTCTGCCTTACCCCGTAACCCTCCCTTCCTCCTACCCTGCCCTACCCCTAACCCTCCCTCCCCCATACTCTACCTTACCCCCTAACCCTCCCTCCCCTTTCCCTACCGTACCAACCAACCTACCCTCCCCTACTCTACCCTACTTTACCCCCTAACCCTCCATCACCCTACCCTACCTCACCCCTAACCCTCCCTCCCGCTAACTCTACCTTACCCCTTAACCCTCCCTCCCCTACTTTGCCTCACCCAGTAACCCTCCCTTCCCCCTAGCCCTACCACTCCCTCCCCCATACCCTACCTTACCCCCTAACCCTACCGTACCCTACATCCTACCCTCCCCTACTCTACCCTACCTTACCCCCTAACCCTCCCACCCCTTTCTCTATCGTACCAACCAACCCTCCCTCCCCTACTCTGCCTTACCCCGTAATCCTCCCTTCCCCCTACCCCCTAACCCTCCCTCCCCCATACCCTACCTTACCCCCTACCCCTACCGTACCAACCAACCCTCCCTCCCCTACTCTACCCTACATTACCACCTAACCCTCCCTCCCCCTTCCCTACCTTACCCCTAACCCTCCATCCCCGCTAACTCTACCTTACCCCTTAACCCTCCCTCCCCAACTCTGCCTTACACCGTAACCCTCCCTACCCCTACCCCTCCCTCCCCCATACCCTAACCCTACTGTACCCTACATCCTACCCTCCCGTACTCTACCCAACCTTACCCCCTAACCCTCCCTCCCCTTTCTCTATCGTACCAACCAACCCTCCCTCCCCTACTCTGCCTTACCCGGTAACCCTCCCTTCCCCCTACCCCCCTAACCCTCCCTCCCCCATACCCTACCTTACCCCCCGTAACCCTACCCTACCAACCAACCAACCAACCCTCCCTCCCCTTTCTCTACCGTACCAACCAACCTACCCTCCCCTACTCTACCCTACCTTACCCCCTAACCCTCCCCCCCCCTACTCTACCCTACCTTACCCCCTAACCTTCCCTCCCCTTTCTCTACCGTACCAACCAACCTACCCTCCCCTACTCTCCCCTACTCTACACTACCTTATCCCTAACCATCCCACCCCATGCCCTACCTTACCCCTAACCCTCCCACCCATTCCCTACCTTACCCCTAACCCTCGCTACCCCTTTCCCTACCCTAACAACCAACCCACACTCTCTTTACTCTGCCCTACCTTACCCCTAACCCTCCCCCCACCCTACCTTACCCCTAACTCTCCCCCCTACCCTACCTTACCCCTAACTCTCCCTCTTCCCAACTCTACCTAACCCGTTAACCCTCCCTCCTCCTTACCCTTCCTTACAAACCAATCCACCCTCCCACTACCCTACCTCAAAACCCTCCATCCCTCCCCCCTACCCTACCTTACCCCTAACCTTCGTTCTCCTATACTAACTTACCATTCAAACCGCCATCCCCCTACTCTATCCTACCTTACCCCTAACCCTCCCTCCCCCTACTCTACCTTACCCCGACCCTCCCTCCCACCAACTCTACCTTACCCCGACCCTCCCTCCCACCAACTCTACCTTACTCCTTAACCCTCCCTCCCCCTACTCTACCTTACCCCGACCCTCCCTCCCCCTACTCTACCTTACCCCGACCCTCCCTCCCCCTACTCTACCTTACCCCGACCCTCCCTCCCACCAACTCTACCTTACTCCTTAACCCTCCCTCCTCCTTACCCTACCTTACCCCCTAACCCTCGCTCCCCTACCCTACCTTACCCCTAACCCTCGCTCCCCTACCATAACTCAACCCTCCCTCCCTCCCCCTACTCTACCCTACCTTATTTACTAACCCTCCCTCCCCCTATCCTACCTTACCCATAACCCTCCCTCCCCCTACCCTACCTTACCCCCTAACCCTCCCTCCCCTACCCTAACTCAACCCTCCCTCCCTCCCTCCCCCTACTCTACCCTACATTATTTACTAACCCTCCCTCCCCCTATCCTACCTTACCCCTAACCCTCCATCCCCTACCCTACCTTACCCCTAACCCTCCCTCCCCCTATCCTACCTTACCCTTAACCCTCCCTCCCCCTATCCTACCTTACCCCTAACCCTCCATCCCCCTACCCTACCTTACCCCTAACCCTCCATCCCCCTACCCTACCTTACCCCTAACCCTCCCTCCCCCTATCCTACCTTACCCCTAACCCTCCATCCCCCGACCCTACCTTACCCCTAACCCTCCATCCCCCTACCCTACCTTACCCCTAACCCTCCCTCCCCCTATCCTACCTTACCCCTAACCCTCCATCCCCCTACCCTACCTTACCCCTAACCCTCCATCCCCCCTACTGTACCTTACACTCTAACCCTCCATCCCCCTATTCTACCCTACCTTACCTAATAGCGCTCCCTCTCCCTTTCCTACATTACCCCCTAACCCTCCTTCCCCGTACTCTTCCCAACGTAACCTATTAAAGATATTTTTAAAAAATTAATTTTCTATTTATATTATTTCTTGTTATTTAAAAAAAAAAATTTATTTATATCATATTTAAAAAAATTTGTTAGAATTATTTTTTTTTAAATTTCATTAAAAAATTTTTTCATATTTGTAAAAATGTATTATTTATTTATTTATTATTTTTAATTTATTACAGTGGCAATGACCAAGGCATTCAAATGGTTAGAGTCACAAGACTACACCCACGCATGTATACTGAGTGATTCGATGAGCATGATAAAAAAGTGGAGGCGGGCTCTGTAACTTGGTGGCCGTGTAAGAAGACTTATCAACCAACATAGAACTGGAGTCGTCAGTCGCTGGACACTGAGAGTATTGCTGAAGAGGGGATCTGAGCACCTATGGACATGTTCGGAGTGCAATGATGATGACCCTCAAATAACTCAATAACACAATTCCAGTGGCGTCATTTGTGACGCACTAAAAAACCTGGACCCGCCTTATTTCTGTTTTATATCGGGAAAACCCGCTGTTCCGGAAATCTTCGAACTCCAGCAATCTGGGACACGAGGTACAACTGGGAACGAAGATGTGATACTTTCATGGCATATGTTGGAGGCAGAACTATGCTCCACTTTGGAGCTGAAATCTACAAGAAGACTATAATTTCCTACAATTTCACAAAAAAATTCACTGCACATTATAATGATCAACATAGAGTGCCGTCTCCGCATTGAAGGTAGGCTGTCATGGTGCGCCATTTCGCTCTGTCTCTTGCTTTGATGGTACAGATTGTCATAAACTGACTTGTCCATCTTTTGATGTTACTCGTCCATGTTAGTCTTGGTCTGCCTATGTATCATTTATCTTGTATTTTCCCTTCCAAGATTACTTTTAGTAGGCTGTTGAGTCTTTTAACATGCCCCCAAAAATCTCAAGGATGGTTTCACATGTTTGTCCTGCAACATTTTGTGTGACAGCAAATGCCAACGAAGTAACATGACTTATTTTGGCGCATCCGTGAGACGGTTAGAGGAAAGATTTGGTGAATATCTTAGGGATGTTCAACAGAGAAGAGATCTCCTTCAACTTTGAGATCCACTTGTAGTTTCCACTGTACAGCGATTTTACTAACACCCCGAATGTATGTATGTATTATGGCCAGCGACCCGTGCAGGTCGTTGTGTTTGGCCTTCGGGTAACTAACTTTCTGACCAATCTGGCCCAAAACCTGTTGACAGCGACCAGGTATCTGTTGTGGATGGAGCAGTTAGTTGAATCATCGCTGAGAAGTATGTCGCACTTGAGGACCAAATATCTGCTCTCCCAGTTTGTCGTAAACACAAGACATTATATGTGTCTCTGCGAGATCTTGACAGATTGGCTTTACAATTTAGGACCTGAAGATTTCATAGTTGCTGTCATGACTTCTTTTAGGCACAGATTTCACATCACACTAGTCTCAGACTTTTCTGGCGCGAAAGAAGTAGAGACAATGAGAGATAGAGAGATGATTGCATTTATGCGGGTGTATAAAAAGTTAGAGAAACAGAAAAGAAAAGAGGAAGAAACAGGGAGATAGAGCGAGAGAAACAAAGGCGATGTGGGAGAAGAGGACAGACAAATCGAGTGTGTGTGTGTGACAGAGAGAGAGAGAGAGAGAGAGAGAGAGAGATGCAGCTAGAGAAAGAGAGAAGATATGAAAAACAAAAGCAAAGAAAAACTGAGTGAGAGAGAGAGAGAAGGGGGGCTGGGTGGTTAAGTCATAACGCGTCGGGGACCGGACAAAACAGTCCTGTGTTCGAATCGCGTCACAGACGGTGGCCATTCTTCACTTCAAGTTCGTGGTTTTATACTCCCTGATCTCTGGGCAGTGAGAACCGATGTCAAACCCTCTCTGGGCAGTGAGAACCGATGTCAAACCCTCTCTGGGCAGTGAGAACGATGTCTAACCCTCTCTGGGCAGTGAGAACCGATGTCAAACCCTCTGGGCAGTGAGAACCGATGTCTAAGCTTCTCTGGGCAGTGAGAACCGATGTCTAACCCTCTCAGGGCAGTGAGATCCGATGTCTAACCCTCTCTGGGCAGTGAGAACCGATGTCGAACCCTCTCTGGGCAGTGAGATCCGATGTCTAACCCTCTCTGGGCAGTGAGAACCGATGTCTAGCCCTCTCTGGGCAGTGAGAACCGATGTCTAGCCCTCTCTGGGCAGTGAGATCCGATGTCTAACCCTCTCTGGGCAGTGAGAACCGATGTCTAGCCCTCTCTGGGCAGTGAGAACCGATGTCTAGCCCTCTCTGGGCAGTGAAAACCGATGTCTAACCCTCTCTGGGGAGTGAGAACCGATGTCTAACCCTCTCTGGGCAGTGAGAACCGATGTCTAACCCTCTCTGGGCAGTGAGAACCGATGTCTAGCCCTCTCTGGGCAGTGAGATCCGATGTCTAGACACTCTCTGGGCAGTGAGAACCGATGTCTAACCCTCTCTGGGCAGTGAGATCCAATGTCTAGCCCTCTCTGGGCAGTGAGAACCGATGTCTAACCCTCTCTGGGCAGTGAGATCCGATGTCTAGCCCCTCTCTGGCTATTGAGATATGATATGTGGGAAGGTGACTAGACGGCTGGATTTTTCCAGGACATCCCATTTTTTAAAACTGTTTTTTAAATCTTTGTTCCGGATTTGTTACTGTCTCGAAAATGTTTAAAAAGTTGAACTGGCTGTTCATTTTGAGAAACAGTAACATTAAAATGCGCTCCAAGATTTAAATCTTGTATACTTTAACTCATCAAGTAGCATCTATGCGGCCACGACATTTTCTTAGTCTTGTATATTCACTGTGTTACTTTCATTTACCGACGAACTAATTCTTTTTATTGTGTTGTTTAGTTATAGATGTTATTGCTTTCATTAGATTTTATTTCCATTGTTCTATTATGTCAATTACTTGACATTTTAATGTTTAAGAACTTATTCTATGAGTATAGTATAGTCATTGAGAATTATTATTTAAACTATAGTTAGTTTGTAATGACGTAAATGCAGTTTCAATCAAGATTTACAAAAGGAATACCCCTTTCTAAAAAAGTCTACATCAGATTTCACTGCAAGAAGCAATATATGCGCATCTGGGTTTTCGATTAACCATAGTAGACGTGGTGATATTAAGAGTCACATATATAGTGCGAAACATAAGAGAGCCGTCACTACAGCTGTATCAAGCTCGTCGTTGACAACACTTTTTCGAGCTCAACAGATTGGTGACAAAGAAGAAAAATTAGCTGCTACAGTAGGTGCATTTGCCTATCATACAGTGGTACATATTCATAGATTTAGATCTATGGACTGCACATCAAAATTACTTCAGGTTACTTTATAACCAAAATTTGCTTGTGCGCGTACGAAAACAAATGCCATTATTTGAAATGTGTTCACACCCCATGTTCAAAACGAGTTGAGATGTGACCTAGAAAACTGAACATTTATTTACATACCGACAGATGCCTCCAGGCATAAGGAAATCTAGATTTTTCCTTTGCTTGTCAGATACTTTGATCACAATAAGGGATTGAAAGATAAAATATTAGAATTGAAGACATTGCCAGGAGAAACATATGATATTATTAGTTTTATTAAGGTTATGGTTATGGAAGGCCCCGGGATCACTGCAAACGAATTGCAATCCATAATTGTTCAACCGCCCGTGCTACTTGAATCATCCGAATTACTAACACATCTCCCAAACATAAAAAGGTAACTGTAGTCCCCATCATAGCAGTCTCAGTACATGGTAAAATACATAAGGCGAAACAGCACAGAAAGTGAACACAGCCAACTGTTCCTTGTCATACGATATCATCATTCATCGTAAACAAAGGGAATATCCAAACATGATCAAAAAGGATGAGACACACAGCTCACGGTGTGCACAGAGCACTTAACTCAGTAGCTCATGCAACACGCCGGACTTGGAATATGAGGAAACTGCAACAAGGAACACTTTTCATACATAGCCTTCAATGATTCATGCCGCATATCCACCATATTGATCGGAAGTTCACTTCCTCCTGAAAATGATGATCGTCATATTTGTTAAAATGTATAGCGCCTGATGATGTTAGGACATCGTTTTTGACTCCAATTATGAACATATAATACACAGTTAATCGTCGGATTATCCCTGTCGCAAACCAAACAACAGCTGGTAAAATTAGCGTATGGCCGGTTATTAGCCATTATGAAGACGTAGCACACACAACAATGGCTGCGCCCATAGATTCCCGATTACTCTAGTGAATGCAGCCTACAACGAACGAAACACAGTGCTAATTCCTCAAAGAGAAAAAAAACTTCGGTTGACTTGACGGAGCAGTCCTCATTAATGTGTTGTAACACGTAAATAACTTGCGACAAACAAAGTAGTTTTATTAATGACTGTCTAATGGAAAAAAACTTTAGAAAGGAAAGTAGTTGCATTATCATATTATGTGCAGACAACACAAATTCTAATTTTGGGGTCGCTGAAAGGAAAGGAAAGAACAATGTTTTCATAAAGATGAAAGAAAACTTTGGATATGGTTTGATAGGTGTTGGTTGTGCGTGCTATATTTTCCACAACACTGTTCGAGCAACTGCAGACTGTATCTGTCGATGTTGAGACGATTATTGTTAAAATTTATCTCCACTTCAAATCATACACAGTTAGAGTTGAAAGTCTCAAGGAGTTTTGCCAGTTTGTGGAAACAGACTTCCAGATGATTTTAGGTTATGCACAGACTAGGTGGCTTGCACTGCGGCCTGCTGTTGAAAGAGTTCTTCACATATTCCTGCCTTTAAAATAATATTTTCAGGCTCAAGACAGATGCCCTGTCTTTATACAGAAATTCTTTGAAAACCCCCTGTCTGAAGCATGTCTTATTTTTGTTCACAGACAGGCATCCTCTTTCCACGGAGTGCAGAAAGTAGAGGGACAGGTGGTCACTGTTTTTGAAGTAATTGACAACATCAATGGGTTGAGAACTATTTTGGAGACTAAACTAGATGATGGTTTCTTGCCATCAAGAGTTAAGTTAATTCTTGACAAGCTGGAAATGGAAGGAATTCCACAGGATGATGTGAACAAGTTTAAAGCCAGTTTTTCTTCATTCTATGAACCAGCTTTAAGTTATTTGAAGAAATGGGCTGCAAATAATTTTCAAAACCTTGAGGTCTACAGCTGGGTAATGTTGAAGAGAACACCAACTTTGGCAGATATTCAGAAATCTTCATCATTAGTGAGTCAAACAGTACCTTCAGTCGACTTTCCAGAAAATGAAATGTATGACAAATATGTTTACATGAAGCAGTTTGTTACTTCTCAGAAAATTAATGATTGAAGTATTAATAAAATATGATCAGGGTAGCGTTGGATTGAAATGGCTTCCCACTTCAAAAACAGGCTTTTGCCAATTTCACATATTCTGAACTGGCAGGGTTCTTTTTGTGTCTACCGGGAACAAATGCTGTAACGGAAAGATTGTTTTCACTGATGAACAGCTTGTGGACAAATGATAAAACACATCTAAGTGTGAACACTTTAAAGGCCATGTTGATCACCAAAGTGAACAATGAGCAAACATGTGTTTAATTTTTTAAGATGCTCCAAACAAAGATCATTTTTTAAAAAATCCACTCATCAGAAAAGTAGAACAACTCTGCTTCACCTTCTATTTAAGTGAGTATCACTAATGTTTTTTTTTTTTTTTATCTCAGTTATAACGTTTTGTAAGCCTATATTGTTAGGTGTTTTAATTAGTTTTAAAATATATGTTGTATTCACTTGAAAAAGACGGAAGAAATTTCATTTTATTGATGGAAAATTTAAGTCAAATTAATCCGTCCCAGATGAGAGTTTCAAAAGTATGGTCACCTTATATTTACGAACTGCTATGATGGGGACTACAGCTACCTTTCTATGTTTGGGAGATGCGATAGTAATACGGATGATTCCACTGGCACTGGTGGTTGAGCAATTATAGATTTTAATTCATTTGCAGTGATACCGGGGCCTTCCATAACCATAATATTTAAGTAGTCAAGTATGTATATATATATATATATATATATATATATATATATATATAGTAAAGTAAAGTACCCCCGTCATGCCAAGTGGCGTATCAAGAATATGGTGTTAGTGACCATAAATTTTACAGACCTTCAGCGCATGATTTTCAGGATAATGTGGTCGGTATTACGCCCGTGCCACTTTACTTTCCCAGAAAAAAATCCGGTACCCATTAAAGGCTGGGTGAATCGGAAGCTGTCGGTTGGGATCAAACCCTACCTCTTGTCCTTTGTAGTCCAGTTCACTAACCACTGAACTATTGCGGCTTCCTATATATATATATATATATATATTTTTTTTTTAAATAAAAAAAAATAATAAATTCATTTGGCATTTTCACCAACACATTCATCTATCATCATCTTTAAGAAATTGGGTATGAGCTAGTAAAAAAACATAACACACCATAAAAATGTATGTGTTTTTATTTTGATAAAATAAGTAGAGAGATCACATAAAGGTCACAAATTACAAGACACAAACAGAAGCTTGAAATGGTGTCCTGCCTATAAAGATGAAGGCTTGAAGTGGTTAATGATTACTAAAAACAACGAACATGCAAGAAGAGAGCTTTACATTATAGGACACTGGTTGTCAAAATGGGATACATGTACCACCAAGACAATTATCAGCCAGGATATTTAGAGATCATCATCATCATGTGCCATACCGGTTGGCGTAGGCGATCATGTCCTTACATAATCTTCTATCTACAGTGCATCGTATCAGTTCTGTTGTAGACTGTTTTCCATGCCATGACACCAAGCTATCCAGTATTTTCTCTCTTTGTTGTCTGCGATATCTCTTTCCTTTTATTTTGTCAGTTATAACCAAGTATTCCAACTTTCCTCTTCTCACCCAGTTGGGTTCTGTCCCCCATGGCATGAACATATTGCTCTCATACACATAGGACACGTACCACACATTTCTTACCCCCATGCGCTACCGAACCTATACATGTATGTATATTTGTCTGCATATGTATTGGCACATTTAGACACCTCCGGGTTTTCGTTTGTGTGCTTTTTGGCAATATATACGGATTTATGCTAGTATGCATGTATAGTTAGGTACACATGCTTTTTTTTTACACATCTGTTCATTGTGCACACACAGTTAGATAAACACAGTTTATATGTATCTTGTACCCACCTCCCCATATTTTTAGAACCCTACCATCTTCTCACCTGACTGCCTTCTCAGTGAGATATATAGCTGGTCATCCCGCCTACTTATTTTAGTTCATTCAGAAGCTGACAACGCTCTGGACCACAGGGAAGTGACCTTTTTTTATTTTCTTTCTTGTGTAACTAGCATATTATCACCATGTAGTTAGATTTGTGTACATATTTATATATATTTTTGTGTTGTTGTTTGTTGTTCCAGCTGAAGGCTTACTTGGCCGAAATGTCAACTTTAGTTTTGTTTATTACCACATAAAGCTATTACCATACCACTTGTTTCTTCTTTAAATTGTCATTATCATCAGCTTTACAGCAGCTTCGCATCTCTACGCATCTTGGTGTATCTTAATGCCTTTACTCCTTTCCTCTTCTCATGATGTGCCCAAAAAATATTGATTGTATCTTTTTTATGTGTTTTAGGAGTGATTCCCTTTTTGTGTTGGCCTCTTTGAGAATTTCATCATTCATCATTTTAGCTGTCCAGGGAACTTTCAGTGAAGTTTTTGCAGCTTATTTTTTTTACAGTATGGGATAGCCAGCTCCATGCCCAACCCTCCTTTCTCGCCTCTTACAAACATGCCTGGTAGGGTACAGCGCTGCTATTCTTTACTCCCCTTTCGAGCCCCGGCAGCGCACGGCCAATACAGTTGGCAATAACCAAATAAAACTAGGAGAAATACCTCTACTAGATGTACAATCTTACATATATCTGGGCAGTAATATAGATAAAGAGGGAGGAACAGAAAATGATACCAAAATAAGGATATCAAAAGCAAGAGGAGCTTTCATTGCACTGTGAAACATATGGAAATCCAAAGAAATTAGGTTAAATACAAAAATGAAAATTTTCAACTCAAATGTTAAGTCAGTCCTATTATATGGCTGTGAAACATGGAGAACAACAAAATTGACAATCATGAAGATATAGACTTTCATTAATGGATGCTTATGCAGAATAAAAGGATGGAAATGGCAGGACAAAATCACTAACATAGAATTATGGAAATCTACCAGTTAAATACCAGTGGATAAAGATACAGTGAAGATGATGGCGCTGGATAGGACACACACTATGGAAGCCAACTGAGAGTATTACACAACAGGCCCTTTTTTTGAATCCCCAGGGGAGAAGACAAAGAGGAAGACCAAGGAATTCTTGGAGAAGACATATAGAAGCAGAGATAAAGATGATGGGGAAGACATGGAATGAACTTAAAAGAATGGCAAAAAACAGAATGACTTGGAAAGTGTTTGTTGAAGACCTATGCTCCACTGGGAGCTAAAAAGATAAAAGAAGGGAACTTTCAACATTCTTCTGAGAAATCCCAACTCTTCTTCCTCTTTCCTTCCTCATCTGCCTTTCAGCGTCAAGGGGAGATATAGTTTGCGGTCTTTTGCTCTTCTGTTCGCCTCTGCTGCTGCTATGTTTCCTAGTGCTTCTAATATTCCATCGACCCATCTTTTTTGTGGTCGACCCGAGGGTCAGGTGTTCTCACAACGTTTGTTGGAGGCTCGTTGTGTTGTGTTTTGTTCTTTCTGCCTTGTCACGTGGCCAAACCATTTTATCTGTTTAATCCCATCTCTGCTGCTCTAATCGTCTTTTCATTTGTTTGTCTACCGTCCATGATTCGCTTCTAAAGGTCAGAATTTTATTCTATATAGCACCAATGAACTCTTTTTCTCAGTTCTAAGGACATAGATTTATTGCATAAGATATTTTTCATTTTCTGAAATGCTATTTTGGCCTGAGCTATTCTGCTTTTTATTTCTGTGGTGCATCTTCCATCTGATGTTATTATTGTGCTCAAGTATTTGATGCATTGTACTTGTTTCAGATTTGTCCTGTTTATTTTTATGCTGCATGATGTAAGGAATAGTGACACTCTGACCTTCCAGGCATGTCATAAGAGGTGACTAAGGAGATTGATCGATGGCTTGACAAGCTGTCATTGTAAAAAGTATTATTATGGAAACAGCGCCATAGATTTTAGAGCAGTGATCTCTGCAATATGTGCCATTTTGGCACGCAAGGTTTCTGTTTTTGAGATTGTGGTTCTGCCCTATGTGCCGTCTTCGGCTCGAAAGGACGATAGATAGATAGAGATGATGATTGTTTCTTTGATATGACCATTACTTCTGTTTTCTTATTATTCAGACTGAGATCTTACTTTCTTTTACTATTAAGTCTATCATTTCTTGTAGTTCATTCTCTGTCTCTGCTTTTAAGACTGTGTCATCCGTATATCGCAAATTATTTATGTTTGTGACCGTTGATTTCAATTCCTTTTCTGTCTACTATTGATCTCATAATATGTTTGCTGTAAAGTGAAAACAAATCCGGCGATAGAACACAGCCTTGTCTGACTCCTTGTTTTATATATTGGAATTGTCCTGTTTGGTTGCTAATTCGTATAGCTGCTGTTTGTTGCCAGTACATGTTTTTTATGATTCGCAGATCCTTGCCATCAATGTTTAATTTCTCCAGCATATTGATTATTTCCACATGCTTAGTGTAGTCTATAAAGCACATATATAGATCTTTCTTTACCTCTATAAATCTTTCTATCAATGTTCTTAAGATGTATATTGCATTATTGATGCCCATTCCTTCCAAAAATCCACATTGTTCTTCCCTTATTTCTTTTTTTATTTTGTTCCTTACCCTTCTCATGATAATTCTTAGTAATATTTTCGACATGTTGGTCATGAGATTTATAGTGTGATGGTCCTCACAATCAGTGGTGCCTGACTTCTTCGGTATGGCTACAAAGATAAATTTTAGCAGATCTTCGGGTACGTGAGCAGTGTTATATATATGTCATTGAGTAGTTTTGTTATGACTTGAACTCCCAGCTCTCCTAATGCATTTTCCTCTTCGATTGTTATATTGTTGGGACCTGGAGCTTAGAAGTACACGAGAATAAACTAAATAAAGGTTGGAAATGCACATGTGACAACAATATATGATAAGATACATGTTAAGTATGAATAAATAATGCAACAAATGTAAATGCAGTCAACAATATAAGACAAGATACACATTAATTATTAATTAATAATGCAACAAATGTTAGTATTTTAAATTATGTAGTGCAACTTCTCAACATTACAAATATAAGTGTTGTATATAATTTAAAATAAAAGTTTGATCCATTTTAACAAGTGAATGTGACATAAAAGTATTAATACATGAAAAGTTAATGAGTATAAACTACAAAATGATCATCTTGTTATATGACACATGTGATCATGATCTCCAACTCTCCTTGTGTCTAGTGCTATCAGCAGTTATGGCTGGTTGTTTATGTCTTGCTTGTTAGACTGTTTCTTGACATCTCCAGCACCACTAGACGTTGCATAGGACTCATAGTGTTTTTTGCCATCCATCTCTATTCTTTGTGAGATGCTCGATCTTATCTTATGAGTTTATGCCTGTCAACTTTGCCTCTTATATAAATGTTCTTTCTAGATCTTCCTTTTTTCCTGTATCCTGATGTTTCCCATAGAAAAGCCTGTAATGAAATTCTTTTGTTGTCTCTTCTCAAAATGTTAGACTGCTTGGTACATTCTTTATGTGTTGTCCTCATTCTCTATTTTTAAGGAATTTTGTCAGGTTGTTAAATTGCATACAAAAATGTCTTCTATATATATTGCACATCAATATGAAGATTATTATTTGTCTGATGTCTGCAAAATATTTTTTTTCTATAATTTCTCTCAATACATCAGTTTGAGCTTTTCAAGATATTCGAGTTCTCCCATATTTACAAATTGTTCATGACGTGTATTCCTATGTTAAAAGAAGAACTAAATAACACTGAACATAACAATCTTAAGAATTGTTGTGCAGGAGCTTATTACTTTATAAAATGCTGTTTGATCTGGTCATTACTTCTCAATAAGTTACATGATACCATTTTTAATCGATAAGTGTCTGATATTATTTCTTAATCCTAGATTACGATAACGTGGTATACATTACCGCATCACAATACTAATTCTTCAAAATTTGACAGTTTGCTGTGGTCAAACATTTCCCCCCTCGCTTTACCTCCCTAATTGCTACTTCTGGTGACTCCTAAGTGTCGGATTGGTTTCATCTGGTGTTGGATTTTTTCCCCTATTTCTTGAGAAAACAATCAAGAACGATCTTGTATAATGTGAACAAAATTGTAAATTTGAAAGAAATTGGTCCTTTTTTTTTCTATAACCAGGGAAATTTTCTTGGCCATCAGTTGACATAAAAAAAACCCTCACTAACTTGGGAAATGCAGCAAACAATGCTATGAAGTAGCCAAACATACTGATGGACTTACAGCGACCATATCGATAGACATTGTAGTACGTCCAGTCAAAGTGGTCATATTCAGATCAAAAATCAATCTGAGCAAAGAAATTCAAGTCCCCATGTCTATCCTTTTATAAACACACAGCTGTGTGTCAAAAGTTTAAAAAATGCTATTTTTAGAGCTCCTAATGTTACAATTAAGTGGTAGTAAATTTTACTACAGTAACGTAAACAAGTTCGTCACAGATAGGCATCATAATCTAGGGTTAGTGAACTTATTCTTTTAAAATTGAACATTTATGTTATTTTCCCAATAAAAAAACGCATTCATTGAAATTAGAAATGTAATGAATCTCATAAACTCAGTCTTAGAGATGTCTATTAAAAATGTTTATGTAACTTCTTCCAAGGTCATCCTTCTTGACTGTGGATGACTATTCATTATTTCAGTGTCAGATTGTCCTTCAAAGTCACCCAGTTCACCTTGAAACATTTGCTGAAGAAGGACCTCTGCCTTTTTATGACCTGAAAGAAAACACAAAATAATGTCACTCAGTACAAAACACACAAATGTAAAAAAACAAGAAAACAGGAAAAACAAGATAAATTATTTGGAAATTCTTTTAATATTTGACCAGATCAAGTGCTCACCACATCAATATTTGGGTTTAATAGATGTTGAATATTAATTTTTCTGCATGTGCTTTGGTTTACACTTTGATGAACTGTTCTGTTTTCATTAGATTTTTGACATTACTTAACATTGGAAGTCTGCACCAAAGAATAACTGGTTCCAGAATTGTACGACCAAAGAGGATCAACTTCGCTGCAATTGCCAATGAACTAACTACTGGAGACCCAGTACTTTCCCAAACAATATCGAAACCCTTGGGCCCATCTGATATGTCTCCTCATGGAAAGCATAAAATGCCAGAACTTAAGGAAAATATAACAGGAATCTTGAAAAATGGCACCCAATCAGACACAGAAAGAAAACACGTAGCAGAAAAACACATACACGATACCTACCAACAGGACTCTTGGTCCCACATATACACAGATGGCTCTGCTACAAATGCCACCAGAAATGGAGGGGGAGGTGTGTTCTTGACACTGAATAACCAGGACGAGATCACCAAGTCAATAGCTACTGGAAAATTCTCATACAACTTTAAAGCAGAAACTGAGGCCATCAGAGATGCTGCAACACTGGCTACTCAACATGAAAATAACATGCACAATAAATTGGTGATTCTGACTGATGCACTGTCAGTACTATCAGCTCTAAAAAGCCCCAAGAACAATGAACTAGATGTCTTGAGAACAACCCTGGACCAACTATGCAATAATTTCCAGAGAGTAGTCATTCAGTGGATACCAGCACACTGTAATATACATGGGAACGAACGTGCAGACAAATTAGCTAAAGAGGGAGGGAGATTACCACAAGAGAACCATCCGCTCAGTTATGATGAAGCCAAATCCATCCTCAAGGGTCAGTTCCATGAAAAATAGAAACGATAACACCAAAAGCATAACGAGAGTTACGGATACCACCAACTATCAAGGAGAGATCAAGTCATCATACTTCGCCTACACACTGGCCACAATAGAATGAGAAATCACATGTTCATCAAATTCAAAATAGGTACAACCAGCCTATGCCACTGTACACTGGACAATATGACTACAAAACATGTTCTACAGGATTGCCCCCAGTACACAGACCTGAGAAGAGCAATGTGGTCCTCGCCCACTTCCCTGGAAGAAAAACTATACGGGGCAATGGATTTGCTTAAACAGACAGCTGACTTCATGAGGGAGTCTGGAATCCTACTCTGATTGAGTATTGATCACAGAGAGAGAGAGACAATGGAAGTTTTGTTCCAAATTGTTGTTTCTTTAAGCTTTTGAAATATTTTATTTCTAATGTTAAAAATCCAGTGGGCTAAATATGGTACATCTATCTATCTATTGTCCTTTCGAGCCGAAGACGGCACATTGGGCAGAACCACAATCTAAAAAAACAGAAACCTTGCGTGCCAAAATGGCACATAATGCAGAGATCACTGCTACCAAAACCTATGGCTCTGTTTCCATAGCAATACTTTTTACAATGACAGCTTGTCAAGCCATCGATCAACCTCCTTAGTTGTCTCTTACAACATGCCTGGAAGGAAATATGGTACATTAGGACCTCTGAAAGAAAGCTCTATATAAACAAATTTCCTATCATTGCTACATGGTATGTATACTGACAGTCAGGACAAAGACTGATGGGCTTCTGTACAGATAGATGATACTGGGAAAGATTAGGACAAATGACCGGCAGAAATATGGGAGTTCCATATCAGTAACTCAACAGTGAGCCATCCCGACAGATAAGACATTAGATGATCTCAATCAACAACCACTCTACAGAACCAAGACTATTCAAATTTAGCTGCTTGACGATGAGCGCATTCCCCTCATGGATAAAAAATGAGATGATATTCCATTATTTAACACACACACACACACACACACACAAAATTCCATTATGATGTATCATGAGCTCTCAAGCACATAATGCAGCAGGAGGCTGATGCTTGGTTGTCAAGACCCAGGTGGGTATACTCCCCTAAGATAATCAAGAAACTAAAGGGCCAAAACACTTGTTTGATGTTGAGGACACTCTTCTGATGGCTTTGATTTTCTTCTACTGCAAAGCTCTCTATAAAGAGTTATTCAATATCATAAAGCTTCTGAATGGCCACCTAATTAATTATTTTTAAGGTTGCACTTTTAAAGATTATATTTGTGCTCTTAGTGATATTCTATACAATTTTCTTGTATTAAACATTTTATTTGTTGCTCAGATAATGGTTGGTACAGTTATTTGAGATATCTTGCTTATAACTTAAATTTATTAAGAATTTTTTTACTATTGACAAATTGTTTATGATAAATTAACTGACACCAGAATAATGAATTGAAATACATGAATACAAATTGAGAATAGTGAGTTCACACAAGCAGGCAAAGAAATATGAAAATTAAAAAAACAAAATTATGAAATGCAGCAAAACAATTATCACAGAATATATTAATAGCATTAGAAGGTACATCTTTGGCATGTAGAGTAATTTAATTAGAAATAATGTGGTAATAGAAAGCAACTAGTTTCCCCATTAGTTATATGGATAAGATTTTAGATAAAGACACAGAAACACAATCAATTCTAGTTCAAAATTGAGCTCCACAAAAAACGTGAGAAAAATGTAAAAATTACCAATTATGTAACACTAAAATTTAAATGTTTCTTTACATTTGTAAAATATAGAGTATTTCTTCACATGTGTTATTAGTGCATCTATAGTCAGGAGAACATTTGAATTCAAGTAAAGAAAGTTAATATTTCTACAGTGTAATCATAGTACAGCTTACTTTGCTTCTTGAGGTGAAACTTTAACCCCTTCTCTTTAGATAAATCAGGAAACTCATCTGTGTCTGTGTCCACTCTATCATCTTTGTTATCATTATCAGATAACACCTCTTCATCTATTAATTCTATTTTATCACCAGAAGGCCCTTGAATGTGACGTGACTTTGTTTTCCTGAAAAAAATATGTGACTGAATAAATTTCAAAGTAACAATACAATTAAAATAAGAAATTATAGTATCACAATCTTTCTTATGGCTATACTAAGAGCCTGACACATCAATTTATCTAACAAAATATAAAATATATTATAAGACCCTTGAAACTCAAACAGCAGCAGATGAGAGACTTAACTCTAAAAAAAAAGTATAGTGTAAGACATGCAAGAACAGTTTTTGGAAAGTGAAACAAATCCTTGGCAAGAAAATTCAGAAAGAGAATTATTTTATGTTGAACCTGTTCTGCCATATGGAAGTAAATTATGGACAATCAATGGATAAGCAAGAAGGTCACTGAAGGCCACAGAGTCATGGTTATATGGAAAAATTAATAATTTTAAAGACACAATAAAGACCAATATCATCATCGAGTGCCTTCTCAGCGAAGAAGGTTGGCTACCATGGATCGCCATTCTACTCTGTTTTTTGCTTTGATGGTGCAGGCTGTCATAGATTGACTTGTCCATCTTTTGATGTTACTCGTCCATGTTAGTCTTGGTCTACCTCTGCCTCTTTTATCTTGTATTTTTCCTTCCAATATTACTTTTAGTAGGCTGTTGTGTCTTTTAACATGCCCCAAAAATTTCATTTGTCTTGTCTTAATTGTATTTAGTAGTTCTCTTTTTATTTTCAGTTGTTTTAAAACTTCATCGTTTGTTATCTTTTCTTTCCATCCAATTCTACCTATTCTTCTATAAATCCACATTTCAAAGGCTTCAATTTTCTGTTCTGTTTTCTTGTCTAATGTCCATGTTTCTGCACCATACAGGAATATTGAGAAGATGTAACATTTTGCCATTCTTAGTTTCAGCCCTGTTGATATTTGTTTTGTTGTTAGTATATTTTTCATGGCATTAAAATTACTTTTTGCCATACCTATTCTTTTGTTTATTTCAGATTTGCATTTTTCATCATTGGTTATAGTATGTCCCAGGTAGTTGTAGCTCTGGACTGTCTCCAGATGTATTCCCTCAACTGTGATATTTAATTGTAGGTCTTGAGAATTTTCTTTGTTTATGATCATAGTTTTAGTCTATAGATATTTATTCTAGTAGAAAGACCAATAAAGAGTGCTATTAGTAGGCAATCTATGAGGGAAATTATGACACTGGAAACATCTAATGTGACAGGCATACAATAGAGACTATGTTATTGTACTACCAATTTCTCTGGTGCAGGAAATACAGATATTAATTTAGAAATTCATGAAAGTATTGAAAATTGTTGTGATTATGTAAAACCAAGTGTTCACCAACTGTCATGATTACTTAAACCAAGAGTTTCAGTGATCTTGCTTTTGAGATTACAGTTTGAAATAGTAATGTGAATTCCATCTCACTGCAATATTCATGGAAACTATGAGGCAGACAAGTTAGCAAATGAAGGTGGTAAATTACACCAGCCAGATATGTGTACAACTTATGAGGTATCAAAGAGGTTTGTCAGGAACAAATTTATGAACAAATAGAATACAGAACATCAGGGTTACCTGAAAAATTAACAACAGAAAAGAACAAGTAACAATTTTTAGATTCTGAACAAGCCACAACAGATTGAAGTTTCACCATCTTCAACACCTTAAGGATAGGAAACTCTGATGGATGTGACTGTGACACAGGCAAAATGACTGCTGAACATCTGCTACAATAAACATATGAACAATAGTGAAGGCACTTGTGACCTGTACTATACCTGTATAAACTGTTTGGAGAACAACAAACTGCCAACAGTCTTGAGCTGACATCTGTATTAAGCATATGTGCTAAATGTCCTATTCTATATCAGCAAATCATGAACACTGTATACATCATACACACAAGAATTAATGCAATTGCATGTGCTGACAAGAGAATATTATTGATTGTCTGCTGGAGTGATTGCATAACTAGCAATCATGTGTTGGATAATTGTGGGATTCTTTGCTTGGTTGCTCTGCTCCATTAATGTTGGCTTTGTTGATTTGTGACATAAGATCTTGCTAAAAACATGCTGAGCTGGAAGCAAACTATAAATATTGGATTGATTACTTGTGAAACCAAATTGTGACAGATTGTTGACATTAAGTGTGCACAAAAGGAGCAGTAATAACTTATGACAAACTCCCCAAAACAGATACTAAAATTATTGTTTCTTATTACTGACATAACTCCAACATAAAAAAGTAATTGCTTAATATAATTTCACTATAAATAGATCATCAATCTTACATTCCAATTCCAAGACCCAGCTCCTTGATTTTTCTGTCTACATCAGACTCAATTTGTGGTGCCGTCTGCAGGGAGAATTCCAGGATAAATGCTTCCAGAATAAAAGCAATGAAGATACTGAGAAACAGAAGATATTAACAGAAGATATTTAAAATCTCACATCATAACACAACTTTTAACAAGCATATTTCACAATTAATTAAAACATATAATCAGAAATACTAAAAACACTTTTGGTATATCAGTATCTTGTAAGTAAAATAAAGGTACTCTTCTCCATGCCTTACTAGGTGTATGGGGAATATGGTGTTAGTGACCACATTTTTGTCTATGATCATGACACATTTTTGGGTGATGTGGTCGGTATCATGCTTGGCTGCCTTTGTATCTTTGGTACCAATTTTTAGAGACCGGGTGAACCCTGGGACCTTGTTGGTCTGAAAAAAAAATCCACCACTACTGGTAATATCGAATCCAGGCCCTTCAGATCATGTTTCATGTTCATGTATGTCTACAACACAAGTATTCAGCCCTACTGGGAGATACTTGCATTAATAGGAAAGTACAAATATACAATTTATTTCCGGTCTGTGATCGTTACCCTATGCTATAGTCATTGAGATCGCCTTTCGTGGAAGACACTACTGCAATAGCCAATTTTTTAGTTGGCTGCGTGGCAGTGTACCAAGCGTTCGGCTTCTCGTGGCAAGGCGCGGTGCCACTGAGTACGGGTTCGATCCCACTTCGGACCATATATTGTTCTTCGTTTTTTTCTATTGTTGTTTGTCTGTCAATTTTTCCGAGTGCTAACACATACTTCTTTGTTCTATTATTCCCTATTATCGCCTCGGAAGGTCCCCATATAATAATATTTATGTATTATTATTTGTACCCAGTATATTACCACTGGGAACTACTATTCGTGCTGTTTCGTCCAATAAATGTTTGTCTACAACACAAGTATTCAGCCCTACTGGGAGATACTTGCATTAATAGGAAAGTACAAATATACAATTTATTTCCGGTCTGTGATCGTTACCCTATGCTATAGTCATTGAGATCGCCTTTCGTGGAAGACACTACTGCAATAGCCAATTTTTTAGTTGGCTGCGTGGCAGTGTACCAAGCGTTCGGCTTCTCGTGGCAAGGCGCGGTGCCACTGAGTACGGGTTCGATCCCACTTTGGACCATATATTGTTCTTCGTTTTTTTCTATTGTTGTTTGTCTGTCAATTTTTCCGAGTGCTAACACATACTTCTTTGTTCTATTATTCCCTATTATCGCCTCGGAAGTTCCCCATATAATAATATTTATGTATTATTATTTGTACCCAGTATATTACCACTGGGAACTACTATTCGTGCTGTTTCGTCCAATAAATGTTTGTCTACAACACAAGTATTCAGCCCTACTGGGAGATACTTGCATTAATAGGAAAGTACAAATATACAATTTATTTCCGGTCTGTGATCGTTACCCTATGCTATAGTCATTGAGATCGCCTTTCGTGGAAGACACTACTGCAATAGCCAATTTTTTAGTTGGCTGCGTGGCAGTGTACCAAGCGTTCGGCTTCTCGTGGCAAGGCGCGGTGCCACTGAGTACGGGTTCGATCCCACTTCGGACCATATATTGTTCTTCGTTTTTTTCTATTGTTGTTTGTCTGTCAATTTTTCCGAGTGCTAACACATACTTCTTTGTTCTATTATTCCCTATTATCGCCTCGGAAGTTCCCCATATAATAATATTTATGTATTATTATTTGTACCCAGTATATTACCACTGGGAACTACTATTCGTGCTGTTTCGTCCAATAAATGTTTGTCTACAACACAAGTATTCAGCCCTACTGGGAGATACTTGCATTAATAGGAAAGTACAAATATACAATTTATTTCCGGTCTGTGATCGTTACCCTATGCTATAGTCATTGAGATCGCCTTTCGTGGAAGACACTACTGCAATAGCCAATTTTTTAGTTGGCTGCGTGGCAGTGTACCAAGCGTTCGGCTTCTCGTGGCAAGGCGCGGTGCCACTGAGTACGGGTTCGATCCCACTTCGGACCATATATTGTTCTTCGTTTTTTTCTATTGTTGTTTGTCTGTCAATTTTTCCGAGTGCTAACACATACTTCTTTGTTCTATTATTCCCTATTATCGCCTCGGAAGTTCCCCATATAATAATATTTATGTATTATTATTTGTACCCAGTATATTACCACTGGGAACTACTATTCGTGCTGTTTCGTCCAATAAATGTTTGTCTACAACACAAGTATTCAGCCCTACTGGGAGATACTTGCATTAATAGGAAAGTACAAATATACAATTTATTTCCGGTCTGTGATCGTTACCCTATGCTATAGTCATTGAGATCGCCTTTCGTGGAAGACACTACTGCAATAGCCAATTTTTTAGTTGGCTGCGTGGCAGTGTACCAAGCGTTCGGCTTCTCGTGGCAAGGCGCGGTGCCACTGAGTACGGGTTCGATCCCACTTCGGACCATATATTGTTCTTCGTTTTTTTCTATTGTTGTTTGTCTGTCAATTTTTCCGAGTGCTAACACATTATTCTTTGTTCTATTATTCCCTATTATCGCCTCGGAAGTTCCCCATATAATAATATTTATGTATTATTATTTGTACCCAGTATATTACCACTGGGAACTACTATTCGTGCTGTTTCGTCCAATAAATGTTTGTCTACAACACAAGTATTCAGCCCTACTGGGAGATACTTGCATTAATAGGAAAGTACAAATATACAATTTATTTCCGGTCTGTGATCGTTACCCTATGCTATAGTCATTGAGATCGCCTTTCGTGGAAGACACTACTGCAATAGCCAATTTTTTAGTTGGCTGCGTGGCAGTGTACCAAGCGTTCGGCTTCTCGTGGCAAGGCGCGGTGCCACTGAGTACGGGTTCGATCCCACTTCGGACCATATATTGTTCTTCGTTTTTTTCTATTGTTGTTTGTCTGTCAATTTTTCCGAGTGCTAACACATACTTCTTTGTTCTATTATTCCCTTCAGATCAGGAGGAAGTGAGTACACTAATCACTCAGCCACTGAGGCTCCTATATCTTTTGTATTGATTACTAATTCTAATTTTTGTCCTTGAAATCAAATACTTTCTGTTTTTATTTAAATGAGAACAGCTAGATTCTGAGTTAGATCATATTGCCTTAGAATCTGTGACAGAGCAATGGTTAGTGAACTGGTCTACTGAGGACAAGTGGTTCTGTGTAGTCTCAATTAATAGTTTGTAGATTCAACTGGTCTTTAATGTGATTTTTTTTTTTTTAAGAAAGATTCATAGCACTGAAATAATGATGACTCATTGTCCAAACATTATTCCTTGTCCTACTAATTCATCTTTTTTTTATATATAACTTGTCCTATTATTTCAGTTATTATTTTAAAATTATTTCATAAGCATTTTAATTATGATGCAATCATTTGTAACATTTTAAGTAAAATGAGTTTATAAACCATTTTTTAAAAATGAATCCATGTGCAAATAATTATATGGTATGTATAACATAATATATGGTATAACAATTGATAACTTACTTCAGAACAACAACAACACAGCAATAGTGGAAGGCAAAGAAATAAATCCTAGCTGCTTTGTTGGTTACATGAACAAATCCTATGACAATCAGTGCAAAAACTTAGTTAAGGAATCAAATCAACATTGAGTTATTAGCGGGTCATCATCATTGCACTCTGAACATGTCCATAGGTGCTCAGATCCCCTCCTCAGCAAGTCTCAAAGTGTCCAGCGACTGATGACTCCAATCAAATCAACATCTGTTTAACAAACATTTTTTGTATAATACTATCATAAATAATATTGTAAATTTGATGAAACTGTACATGAGCATCAATACAAAATTCCTATGTAGGGTGGGGAGGCTAAGAGGCATTAAAAATTAATTTGATATATTTGTAATTATGAGAGAATGCTACATAACTTTAATATTACATACATTTAATTAATGATAAAACATCAAAGAAATGTCTTTGATTACCACTTATATATTTGTTCTTTAGTGTTCTCAAAATGATGTGGCGATCTGGTGAAGACTTTGCTGATGTTGGAATTAATGTAGCCAAAATGTGGAAGATTCAGATTAGACAAGATCTTATTGTTTAATGAAATGTATCCAGACATATGAAATGAATTGTGACTTAATGTTAACTAATATTATACAAAGCCAAAAGACCCACAAGTAAAATGAACCAGTAGATCGATATTATTATAATCCAATATCCTAGAAATAACACTTAAATGGACTCAACAGTACAGGCACAAAATACAACACGAATATCAACAAAACATCAAAATAAATATATAAGAAATAGCACCGATTTGTAATACTTCCCAAATGAAGCTGAAATTAAAGTAAATTATCTATCTATCTATTGTCCTTTCAAGCCAAAGATGGCACACAGGGCAGAAATTCTACTCTTATGTCCGACAATCTTGTTATCAAGTGTCAGACCTTGCGCAGGACCCACATTGTATCTTGCCACACGACCCTGTACTGGGTGAGTCATTCAATCTTAGTAAGGGAGCTGATGCCTGCTGCTGTTGCCTCTTGTCTCAGTTTTAAGTGTTTATCTAGGTTAGTCTCTTTGTTTTTTTACTCTCTTTGTTTCTTATTTGAGGGCCTGCTTTGAGATTCTCATGTTGCCTCGTCTCATCATGTGACCAACATGTGACTTCCTTCTTCTTTTGATTATAGATGAAATGGTTTTTAATTAAAATAATAAACCTATCTAAATGTACATTCTAATATATCATGCTTGACTTTAATGTCATTCACTTGAAGGACATTTACACTGTTATTGTTATACAGGTACACTAAATTATATACATTTCATTTTAATATTTGGTAAAATAAAACCAAAAAAAACTGGTAAGTTATGCATTGTCAGTTAAATACAATAGGGTTAAAGCAAAGAAATGCATAAAAATGCGAAGCTGCAGCAAAGCTAATAAGGAGAAATGAAAAAAAAAATATAGAAGAAAATAGAAAAAACGGTATGGTTAAAGCTTTATGTTATAAATTGTTGACACAAATTAGAACAATGTTTTGGCTCAATAGGCCTTCAGCAGAAACAAACATACAACACACACACAGATATGTATTTAAAATAAAAAAAAAAAATTATAACTTCAAACTAAAATGAGAAATAAAAATAAAATGAAAATAAAAAAGGAAGACATTTTATTCTTAGTTTTATTTTTATTTCTCATTCTAGTTGGAAATTATAATTTGTTTCAAATTATTTATTGTTTTTTTAATAATACATATCTGTTTGTGTGTAGTATATTTGTTTCTGCTGAAGGCCTATTGAGCTGAAACATTGTTCTAATTTGTGTTGTCCACTGCTTATGTAAAGCTTTAACCATACCATTTTATATATATATTTTTTCATTTCTCAGTTAAATACAACTGCTTTTTTAAATATTTCATTCAATCAGTAAATAAAAAGAACAAAATTACAATTTACTTTATTTTTATAACTCCTTGTTTGACTGTCAGTAACAGCAATATAATTTGTAATAAGATGAAACATTTTTTTATCCTTAAACTTTCCCATAAACCATAAACAAAAAGAATAATTGAAGACTAATATAAACTAAACTGTAGTGGAAATATTTCCCAAACAGGTAAAATACATAGCAAAAAGGATATCATGCCAAGCATTGACCACTGTCAGCTCAAACATTACAACCATAGCCTGGATGATATTGTTAAAATTATTCTTGCAATAGCGGTCTCTGTAGAACTGGGTGTTGTTTAATTTAACATTGCCACAAAACAAATGTGAAGTATCATTTTGAGCAATGTTATAACCATAGTAATGAATGTATCCACCAAATGCTTCCATGCCAATGATGGCAAAGAAGTAGTAGAACACCTGCAAATATAATCATCCATTTTTGTGATTAGTAGATGTGTCTACACGGAATAACGTATCTAAAATGTATAAATAATATTGTCATACCAATAGCATCCGTCTCCAGTTAAAGTATAGTCTTAATTTTACTCATTTTTACATAAACAATAAAAAAAAAAACTGATACTAACTAATTGGTACATTAGTTTCTGGTATTTTGCAGTATATAACTTCTTTTGCATTACAAAAAGTGTAATGGGATACATCATGTCAAATAATTATGTTTTGTGTTTCTTTTTTTTTTTTAACTTGGTTTCATATTTTGAGCAGTTCTTGGTGGTTATAATTCATTTTGACAAGAAATATTTTGAGAATTTTAGTCCCCCAAGTTTAATAAAATAGTAACAATCTTAATGTCTCCTTCTTTTTGTTGTTCTTCAATAGTCATAGCTTGTATTAAAGGCACTGATAGCACTAAGTTCTCAAATATCATGACTTTGGTTTTTGTGATGTGCTGAGAGGCTTTATAAAATAATGAAAGCCTTGACTTTTCCTATTGTGTTATTCTCCTACATCCTTCTAGAGCATTACACATTTATCTCTTTGTAATGTTGTAAAAAAAAATAATCTTTTTGAAATTGATAACAATTGAATGGATTAAAATAAAATGAATTTTCTTGATATTTTCAATAATATTTTCTCTTGATTTTGATCCTACAAGTGCTGCTTGAGGTCGATTAGTGCTCATAGTGTTTTTGGAGCATCCATCTCTATTCTGGCACAAGATGTTTGATTTTATCAAATGAGTCTCTGCCTGACACCTTTGCTTTTTTTTGTATCAGGATATTTTTCAGTGTCACTTCAGGTCTTCCTCTTTTTCTGTATCCTGATGTTTCCTTTATAAGGACCTGTTTTGAAATTTTTTTGTTGTGTTCTCTAAACATATGTCTATAAATACTTATTTCCCTTATTCTTTTTTAATATAATGATTTGTTTGTTGTAAGCCCACAACTCTTTTTGTCTTTAACTCATTTCTTTAATTTTTTTCATTTTATTTTTTATTTTCCTCTCTTTATGATCATTATTGCTTCTGGAGCTATCTATATTTTGTCATATTTTGTTTTTCTTTCTTCTAAGCCTATTTTTTAAAACTTTCTCTGCTTAAAGATGAGGCTTTTAAAAAAAAAATCTGATAAATGTCTTCTACAGGCAACTTCTTCTGATTCTTAGCTTCATGATAGCTTATGTCTGTTACAAATGTGTCTAGTAGATGTTGAAATATGAAACATGTAATAAATATAGTTCATGAAAACTAAAAATACACAAACTTACAAACATAATTCCTCCATAAGTAGCAATAGATGGCCCAATATTGACCAATGTTTGAAGAACAATTTTGAATCTGCATAAACAAAATAAATTAATGACATGATTATAAAAAACAAGAAAATATTTTGTCATCATTGAGAATTACAGAAATTAATTAGCTACAAATAAATAAATAATGAACACAGTAGTAACTCTTCAATTACAGTATGATTTGTTATATGTATCATTGAATATATAATTGTATGTATCATTGAATATATCATTGTATGTATCATTGTATGAATCATTGAATGTGAGTACTTGAAATAAAGAAGTATCAAATGTACACGATAATTACCTTTTTATTCTGCCAAATATTCTGATTAGTCTCATTACTCTTAATGCCAACAAAACATCCAATAGACTAATCTCTTCAGTGGCTGCAATAAAATATTTGTATTTTAAAATTTATTTTATTTCTTTCAGCAGAAAATGAAATGTCAATATTTTGACAAATCATGATGTTAAAACAAACTGCTATATGTAAAGCAGAATAAGAAAACTACAAAAATACCTCAAAGCAGCATAATACAGAAGTCTAAAACTACGACAGGTGGACATGATGTTACTTTGCTCAAGTTAAAGTGGATGGCCATTATCAAACATTTAGTTATCTGCTACAAACAAAAACATTGTGTAGGATGTACTAGATGTTTATACGGTTATCTTGGATCATTTTGTTTTAAGGATTTTGCACACAATCACTCTCAGATATTGTTCCATGGACCAACGTTTAAAATGACATCTCGTCTCATAAAATAGAAATAAACATAGAATGGTTAGAGCAGCAAATTTTGACAAAATGTTTAGAAGTAAGATGAATGATGGAGAGAAATGACAAGGAAACAATAATAAGTAGCGGCAGGGTGTAAATGGAGATAAGCGCAAATTTCTTCTTTCCTTCCTCATTTGCCTTTCAGCGCCGAGAGGAGATATAATTTGCGGTCTTTTGTTCTTCTGTTTGCCTCTGCTGCTGTGATTCCTAGTGTTTCTAATATTCTGTCAAATCCATTTTTTTCATGGTTACCCTTTGGTCTAGTGTTCTCGCAACGTTTGTTGTATACTTGTGTTGTGTTTTGATCTTTCTGCCTTATCACACGGCCAAGCCATTTCATCTGTTGTTTCTTTATATATTCAATGGCAGGGGTTATTCCTAGCTTTTTTCTCAGTTCTTCATTTCTGATCTTATCTGTCAGGCTGTTTCCTGTCATTTGTCTAACACAAATCATCTTGGTAGTGGTTATTTTTCTTATTGTTCTTGCACAAATATCAAGGAAAAATAATATTAAATATGTGGAGTCGCTAGTAAAGCTGCAGAGAACATGTAAAATAAATATAAAATGGTATGAAGCAGTTAAACTAATAGAAAGACAAGACAAACTATGACGTTTCAGCAAAACACTTACAAGAAAGACAAGTGATGGAGAGAGATAACAAGTAAAAAACAAGAAAGTAGTGGCAGTATAACTTATAGCATATAGTTTAGCTGCCCCATACCATTTTATTTGTATTTTACATGTTCTCTGCAGCTATACTCATGGTCTTGCATAGTATTTGATATTTTATATATTTGATATCTGTGCTTAACTTCATTATAGAAATACCAGATTCAATCAGGACTGTTCTGTTCCCAGCAGAATAGATGTATGCGACTGTCACTCTCAATGAGTTTCATCAATGTGACTCAATGTGCTATGGTCTTTCTTCTAAGGCCTTCAGCATTGCACTGAAGTTTCTCACTCATGAATGTCCCTTAAGCTTTACTAATGTGAATCCAGTTAGTTGCTCTAGACTTTCTTCTATGGTACTCAAACAGTGCTCTTCAGTTTTCTCATCCCCCCTCCCTCCAAAAAAAAAACATATAATAAACTCTGATACAATATATTAAAATACATTTTTCTTTCTTTAATTCATAGTGACAGTCTTAAAAAAATTATCTTTTCAGATAAATTTATGGTTAATATGTCATAGATATTTTCATGTTGAAAGTTGAAATGTACAAATAATATATGGTCCCAACATGTGTTCAGAAGTGTGTCAATAAAGTCATGACAGCACTGAGCATACAGCCGTTATTCTCAAGCCTTGTAGACTCCAGAAAAGGGGATACATGCCAAAACGATAATTTAAAAAAATTAAATTTTTATAATTATAAAAAGTGGTGAATAGTAAAATAAAAAATGTAAATAAAAGGTTTCCTCCATGCCTTGCTAGGCATATGTGGAATATGGTGATAGTGACCATACATTTCTATGAACATGGCGCACTTTTGGGTGATTTCATTGATATCATGCCATACCATGTTTACTTCCCAGAAAAATCTCTGGTACTCATTTTTAGAGGCTGGGTGAACCCCGGAGCTTTGTCAGTTAAAAAAAAATCCACCACTTCTGGGAATTAAACCTGGACCATTCTGATCAGGAAGCGAGCACCCTAACCACTCAGTCACTGAGTCATGAACTGTAAAGCACATTTTAAAAAATCAATTTGACACAAAGAGAACACAGTCTAAGTGACAGTTTATTATAGAAAATAAAAACTCTGACTTCCACATCATATGACAGTTACTGTGAGTATGTGGACTATATTCCCTAGCTTCACATATACTCCCCTTAACTCTAGTAAATTCCCCGCAAATTACCATAATGATAGCAACAGCTTAATTTATTTGGTTTATTAGTTCTATATTTTGAACTGTACTATTTATTGCCATATTGATTGAAAACTGTGTTGCACCCATACTCAAGTAAAACTTATTTTTTATAAAAAATTCTCTTTCTGCAAGAACATTTACATTAGTATTAGCCAGTTTTCACTTCATTTGTCCAAAGTATATAATAAGTGAGCACACGGAGTATCTTTTTGTGTATGATTAATTAATTGTCCACAGCTGAACTTACTGTGACCAATAATTGCCTCAATAGTTGATACCACAAAAGCTGCTCCAATAACTAGAAGGTCAAATCTGGAATAATATAAACATTTCTAATACATATATTAGTATAACAACCTTCACAATGGAATAATTATGTGATGTTTCTGCAATTAAAGTGAAATTATCATAGAACACCAATTTACTGTCTCTTGTTTTGATGGTATTTACTTACATCGCCAGTTTATGTCCTCTGGCACATAAGATTACCATTAAAAATCTTCACTGTTGTCTGTCTCAAGCCAACCTTTCAAACCCACCACATGAATCCATTTTCTATCAATTCTCTATCAACCTTCTATACCATGTCTCTTTTAGGTTTTCCACTTGTTCTTGTTCCATCTCGAGTCCAGCAAAGGATTACTCTCAGTATAGTTGGCTGGGGCATTCTGAGAATATGGCCTATTATATTGTTACATTTTATGACTGATGTCCCATTGCACCACTTGGTGTTGTCAATCCATTATAATCTTTGCCTGCATTTGTTTTTTCTCAGTTTTTTTCCTTTTAAGATGACTATTTTAAATATGTTATGTTTTTAAGTGCATATCTAACACATACATTTTAAACACTCATTAAGCACTTATAATACAAACATTTATAATAATATACATTTAAATGTATATATCCACCTGTGTGCTGCCTGGGCTCAAAAGGGGAGTAAAGAATTGTAGCGCTGTTCCCTACTAGGCATATTTGTAAAAGGCATATATGGAGAGTTGGTCATGGGACAGGCTATTCCGTACTGTAAAAAAATAAGCCACAAAAACTCCACAAATATGGATAAGTCAAAGAAAAGAAGAAATGTAAATCCGCCATCCAGGAAAGTTAAGGGCTCTCTGTCTAAGAGATGTATGATGTAGTCCGGAGAAAGCCACAAGAAGTTCGGGTCGCAGACTCACTTTCTGTCTATCAGGAAATACAATACTCCAGAATTGGCACCTGGAATATATGTACTCTAAATGAACAAGGAAAAGCTGCAGAAGTAGCAGCAGAAATGGCAAACTACAAAACAGATATTCTAGGGATGTACGAAACAAGATGGTTAGGAACAGAAAGGATAAAACTAAACACAGGAGAGATGATTTTATCATCAGGAACCTGGAGCACAAGATAGTGAATGGGCAGCTATAATGTTTTCAAGGGAAGCACAGAAAACACTGATAGAATGGGAAGAGGGAAGGGCCAAGACTAATAAGTGCAACATTTAAAACAACAAAAAAACAAAATAAAAAAGGCATTAACAGATGCTCTGTACCAGCCAATGATAAGGAAGATTTAGTTAAAAATAAATGTTATAAACAATGGCAATGTCAGATGGATGGAACACTAGCCAAAGATATTATAATCTTGATAGGAGATCTAAATGCTAAAGTAGGATCATTAGTGGTGCAATGAGGTCCACTCCAGTTGCAGCCTGCGAACTTCACCGCAATGTGAAACCTTTAGAGTTGAGGAGAAACAAGGCCGCTATGGTGCTCTATGAAAGACAAAAAAGAATGGAGAAGGACCACCCTAACAGAAAATTAGTAGATACATGGACTCCAAAACAAAGAATTAAGCAGATGTCAGTATTACAACATATTGGAAATATACAAGAGAAATTCCATCTACCTGAAAAATGACTACAAACATCAAGAGTCATCAAAGAAATGCCACCAAGTATGAATTTTAAAAATCCTGAAATAAATGTAGAGATATGTGACAGAACAGATAAAAGGGAAGACCCAGTATCAGTAACACTAGCAGCAAGGAAAACAATAGATACTTATCCAGAGGATTGGATACATATATACACAGATGGTGCAGACACTAATGCTACTTCAAAAGCTGGATATGGAATATTAATACATTATCCAGATGGAACAGCAGAAGAAATATGTGGACCTTGTGGTGAAGTCTGTAATAATTATGAAGCAGAAATAACAGCTATAGAAACAGCAATTTATCATTTAAATACGATTTTCGATACCACACCATCGAAGAAAAAAAACACAGTCATATTTACGGATCCCAAATCGGCTCTGCAAGCACTGGGAAACAACACGAACAAAACAGAACTCACACAGCTTATCATAGATACAGACAAACTCATTGAAACACATAACATAAGATTGGTAATGCAGTGGATCCCGGGACACTCAAACATACCAGGAAATGATAAGGCAGATACGTTAGCTAAGAGAGGATCCAGACAGACACAGATACATACATCCATCACACTAGACACAGCCAAACAAGTCATAATCTCAAACAGTAGAGAGGAGTGGTTGAATGAATGGGCCTTAGGGAAAACAGGGAGAGAGCTTTTCAAATATATGGCAAGACCAAATCCACAAGACAACATCAATAACCTAACAAGAAGAGACCAAACCACCATCTTCAGACTGAGAATAGGACATGTTGTGCTGAATAACCACATTAATAGAATACAACAAAACCATACTCCAGTATGTCCACTCTGTAATCACCCACAAGAAACTGTGAAACATCACCTGTTTCAATGTCCAGAGCTCACTGACATTAGAACAACACTACTTCCTCAAAGACCCTTCAAATGTAACACTCTGTACGGAACCACAGCAGAACTTAAAAATACTTGCAGATACTACTACATGGCATAGGGCCGAAGGCCATCAGCTCAAAGGCCGCTGGATCCATAACAACAACATTATCTCTAGTACCAAATCCACATCTTCCCATACCACCACCCTCACAGAAATCCTCTGTTAGATCACAGTAAATTGGATAAATGACGTAAAATAATGGTAGTCTTAAAAATAAGTTGTTCACAAGATGTGTTAGAACTCTTTACATACCCTAAAAAGAAGATACCAAACTGCCATCTTCAGAAAGAGAACTGGTCATGTACCACTGAACAAACACATCATTAGAATACATTGAAACCAAACCAGCATGTCACTTTGTGAACACCCACATGAAACAATAGAACATCACCTATTTGACTGTCCAAAGTTCACTAATATCAGAGCAACTCCACTTCCTCAAAGACCTGATAAATGGAACACCTTGTACAGAACAAGAGAACTCAGAAATACCTGCAGATATTATTACCTGGCATTGTGCCAAAGGGCGTCACCTCACCGGCCACTGGATCCACAACAACAAACACTTTATATAGCTAGAAAGAGGTCACTATCTTTAGTATGCAATCACAGAATGTCCCGCTGAAGTCACATTTACATCACACAAAACCTAAAATCATCTCAACATCTTCCCTCATCTCCAAAATTCAGAAACACTCTTTACACAGAAATATCACAACTTAAACAGGCAAGTATATTCTCTGCCCTGGTGTCAGGTAAAAAAAAATTAGATAAAATGTCCACTGCTTTAGAAAGATAGGATAAGATCGTAAAATAAAATAGAAAAATGCTATGAGATGCTAGGTCTTTTTTCAGCAGATTATTTAACTTTCTGTCTGCAATTGGTTTCTGTTGCTTGCTAGTTAAACATTTTTAAAAATATCTTCTCAATTATCTCTTATTATTAAATTCTATACTAAAATACTTACTTAATTCTTTGTTTTTGTATTAACTGAATTTAAACTTCATCAAATGTTCAGTTTTCATTCAAACAACATTCATTATTTGTCTCCCTTCTCCATAATGACTGTCCTTGTTATAACTGCATCTAAATCTCTTCTTTCAGGTTTTGTACCATGGACTTCTGCATGTTCAGGACAGCACATTCCCATAAGCTTGGAGATTAAATAATATATTGTATATTGTTTCTTCTTCTTTCCTAAGCCACAGACCAAGCCATCAGTGACCTCTATGTCTATAGTAAATTATATATTGATGAACACCCTGGACTATAAGGCGTAATACATGGTGAATAAAAGCTAATAATAAATGTTCAAAAAAAAAAGAATAATTATGAAACAACATTTCAGGCAACTGCGAGAGGAAAAAGAAGAAAAGGCAGACAAATAAAGAGTAGCAAAACAAAATCAAAGAATGAATAAGTTACTCTCAAGAAGGTTCAGCCATCTGCAAAAGAAAAAAAAGGACTGTTGAATGCATTCATAACATCAACAGCACCTAACTGTTAAGAAAGCAAGACTGAGAGAATAAATTGTATAATATCTACTACAATATATAACATGTATTTAAAAAAATTAATGCAAATATATATGTAATTAACAAAACTTACACATTCCAAAAATGGTGGAAATACTCATTTCCTCCAAGGATATAAAATTTACAAATAATTTCCACAGCAAATATTGAGAGGAAGAACCAGTCGACTTTATCCAAATTGACAGCAATAAACACTGCATTGAGGAGAATCAGGAAGTCAAAAAAATAACGAAAGTATCTGAAATATAAAAATGATAAGTTTAGTAATGAAAGGTAAATAGTTAGAAATTTATTAGTGGTCATTAAAACAAAAATAAGAAAGCACACGCACAAATTTTGGGAGCTGCGATAGCTCAGTGGTTAGTGAACTGGACTACAAAGGACAAGAGGTAGGGTTCGATATCAACCGACGGCTTCCGGGTTCACCCAGCCTTAAATGGGTACCGGATTTTTTTCTGGGAAGGTAAAGCAGCATGGGCGTAATACTAACCACATTACCCCAAAAATCATGTGCTGAAGGTCTGTAAAATATAGGGTCACTAACACCATATTCCCTACATGTCACTTGGCGTGACGGGGGTAATTTACTTTTTTTACACACAAAAATTGTTGTCAAGTGAAAAGAAAATGCAAAAGATAAATTTATTAGTTTATAAATGCATTTTATAATCTGCCTGGTTTCAGATAACTCAGTGTACTCTGTTAGACATTCAGTCTCATTAAACAAAGTTACTATTAAAATACCTTTAACACTGTCTTCTCTCTATAGCTCTTGTGGCAGTTTCTTGTTTTCCATTACATCAGATACAAAATATAATTTAGGTTTATCAAAATGTTATTCGATAAAATGATCATACTTGATGAGAGATCACAACAGTTAGGACCGAAAATTAATAGAGATAAGACCAGCATTATGAGAATTAATGCAGTTGGCACTAACCAAATAAAATTAGGAGAAATACCTCTACTAGACGTACAATCTTACATAAATCTGGGCAGTAATATAGATAAAGAGGGAGGAACAGAAAATGATACCAAAATAAGGATATCAAAAGCAAGAGGAGCTTTTGTTGCACTGGGAAACATATGGAAGTCCAAAGAAATTAGGTTAAATACAAACATAAACATTTTCAACTCCAATGTTAAGTCGGTCCTATTATATGGCTGTGAAACATGGAGAACAACAAAATTGACAACCACGAAGATACAGACTTTCATTAATGGATGCTTACACAGAATAAAAGGATGGAAATAGCAGGACAAAATCACTAACATAGAATTATGGAAATGTACCAGTCAAATACCAGTGGATAAAGAGATACAGTGAAGACGATAGCACTGGATAGGACACACACTGTGGAAGCCAACTGAAAGTATTACACAACAGGTCCTATTTTTGGAATCCCCAGGGGAAAAAACAAAAAGGAAGACCAAGAAATTCTTGGAGAAGACAGATAGAAACAGAGATGAAGATGATGGAGAAGACATGGAATGATCTTAAAAGAATGGCAAGAAATAGAATGACTTCGAAAGTGTTTGTTGAAGACCTATGCTCCACAGGGAGCTGAAAGGAAGGAGAAGAAGAAGAAAATGTTGTTCATACTCAGTAACAAAGTTTGCATTTTTAGTTTAAGAAACAAGCCATCTTTTAATTAAGTTATGATGACACCTACAAAATCTATCAATGCATAAAACTAATATTCTGCATTGTTAAAGTTAATTATATGTGGCAATTCTGATGAGCCATCAAGCAAGCTATCTAAACATTATTACCATGTATGATGACCCATCCAAAAATTTGTTCAGTAAAGCATTTACCAATTGTATAACTAGCCATATGGATTACTTATAGATGGGATTTTGCTCTTGAAATAAACCATCTGTATAAATGTATGGAAATGTACTGATAAATGTACTGAAATGTGTGGAAAACACAAATGAACTATCATCAATAGCCAGCAAAATTGGGCTTGAGGTCAATCATGAAAAGACTAAAGTCATGAAAAGTTTAATTCCAACAAGTGACAAAATATACATGGAAAACAAACCAGTAGAAGAGATCGATCACTTTATCTATCTTGGAAGTCACATTGATCGAGAAGGGGATACGAGCAAAGAAATTAGAATCAGACTGGCTAAAGCAGCAATGTCTTTCAGAAGCCTTGAAAAGTTGTGGAAATCAAAACTCATTAGCACAAACACAAAACTTAGGCTATTCAAATCAAATGTACTATCAACCCTTACGTATGCGTGTGAAAGCTGGAAAACAACAAGAGATATAGAAACAAAGTTGAACGCATTCGAAAATAAATGTCTAAGGAAAATACTTGGTATAGAATGGAACGAATTCAAAACAAACGAGGAAATTAGAGAAATCGCCAATCAACCACTAATATCTTCAGTAATAAAGAAAAGACGATGGTCATACGTTGGACATGTGATGAGAAGAGATAATAATCGAATAGCAAAGCAAGCCCTCATATGGGAAACAACAGGTAAAAGAAAAAGAGGAAGACCCAGGGAGACACTGAGAAGAACATTGATGAGAGAGGCAAGAGCAGCAGGAATCGGCTCCCTCAATGAGATAGAACTGCTTGCACAGAACAGAGACAGATGGCGAGATTTGATAAAATATCTTTAAAAGAAAACTGCTAGAACAAAAATTCATATAGGAGAAGGTGTATCTTGGTCTACGCCCTATGGGCCGGTTACGGCTCGAAAGGTCAATAGATAGATAGATAAATGTATATCGTATCATGTTGATTGATAGCTTGATAAGCTGTCATTGTAAAAAGTGTTGTTATGGAAACAGCGCCAGATATTTTAGGCAGTGATCTCTGCAATATGTGCCACTTTGGCACGCAGGGTTTCTGTTTTTGAGATTGCGGTTCTGCCCTATGTGCCGTCTTCGGCTTGAAAGGACAATAGATAGATAGATAAATTTATACCTTCAAAAGCCTTGAGAAGATGTGGAAATCAAAACTCATCAGCACAAAAACAAAACTTAGACTATTCAAATCGAATGTACTATCAACCCTTACATATGCATGCAAGAGCTGGAAAAAAACAAGAGACATAGAAACAAAGTTGAACGTATTTGAAAATAAATGTCTAAGGAAAATACTTGGAACAAATTCAAAACAAAGGAAATTAGAGAAATCGCCAATCAATCACTAGTATCATCAGTAATTAAGAAAAAACGAAGGACTTATGTTAGACATGTGATGAGAAGAAATAATAACTGAATAACAAAGTAAGCCCTCATGTGAGGAAACAACAGGTAGGATGAAAAGAGGCTGACCCAGAGAGACACTGAAAAGAACATTGATCAGAGAGGCAAAGGCTGCAGGAATTGGCTCCTTCAATGAAATTGGGATACTTGCACAGAACAGAGACAAATGGCGAGATTTGATAAAAGATCTTTACCATGATTGAGACTGCTAAAAAGAAAATTTAGAAAAAGAGAATCTGGGTCTATGTACCATGGACCGGCCTCAGTGTGAAAGGTCAAAAGATAGCTAGATAGATAAATGTATGATTTATTTTCATCTAAAACAGAACTCTCTCCGGCTCCTGGAATTGTGACCATAATGACAAGTATGTTGATCATAATAAACAGGCTTGAATGTGTCCAATACAAAATAGCAGCCTGATGATACAATGCAGGATAATCACATATGAGACTGAAGTCCAATGTTAAGCCATTCATTTCAGGGTGTGACAAGTCCATGTAACTGTTATTAGACAGACATGACTCATGCACAAATTAACTTGTATGAGTCAACTACAGCTGGCAGTTCAGGGCAAGAAATGAAGACTATCATGATCTCCACATTAAAAAGATCTGGAATTATTATTCAATTTATAAAATTTGATCTACCAGGTGATCATGTAGGGCCTGGTTCTAGATTCTTTTGAGTTTGGAGTAATTTCTGAACTACATGGAAAAGTTTCAAAACAAAATTAGGAAATTCCAGGAAAAATACTGTCTAATTTCTGAAGCACCTATTAAGGGGCATTGAATCATGGGGAGGGGTGGGGGGGGGGCTAAGTATTTGGTGGTTTGGAGGTGAGACACTGGCTTTTGGACATGAAGGTCCTGGGTTTTATTCTCACTACAGGGAAAGGGAATTTTAAAAAATCAAATCCAAGGTTTCTTTGTGACTCTACCTTCCCCTGATTTCTGGATAGTAAGATATGATGTCTAGCCCACTCAAATAATGGCGAAAAACAGGAAGTCTCATGGGCATACTTACACATGTTATAGAACTCTTGGCAGTTGGAAATAAAAATGAGTAGGCCAAAAATGGCCACTGCTGAGCAAAATTTATAGAAAGAACTATCTATTCAAAGACTCTTTCCGATAAAAAAATGACAGCACCTCTGAATTCAGATAGTTTCTGCTTGTATGGCAAAGGACACCAGTTTCTGCTTGTATGGCAAAGGACACCAGTTTCTGCTTGTATGGCAAAGGACACCAGTTTCTGCTTGTATGGCAAAGGACACCAGTTTCTGCTTGTATGGCAAAGGACACCAGTTTCTGCTTGTATGGCAAAGGACACCAGTTTCTGCTTGTATGGCAAAGGATACCAGTTTCTGCTTGTATGGCAAAGGACACCTGAGCACATGGCTACTGGTGTGAAAAATAAGGAAAAGTGATATTCGCTCAGAATTCAGTGCTTTGGGACTTCACTAGAGACATAAAGCTGGTGCACAAACAACAACTGGTGTGGGAAAATATGAACCCTTTCAAAAGCCCAGTCAAAATCATATTTCTAATACTTTCTAATATCTGTCGAGAATTCCTCCACTAATTTATTGCTACCATATTTGTGTCTCTGATGTAGTCCTCTGTACTGTTTGACCCCTAGCTCTATATTAAGTACTAGTTAACTCAAGACAGAACTGGAGTTGTCAGTTGCTGGACGCTATGGGACATGCTGAGGAGGGGGTCTGAGCACCTATGGACACGTTCAGAGTGCAGTGATGATTGCCCACAAATAACTCAATAAGTAGTTAGCTTTGTGTTTTTCCCTTACATGGGGTACTTTTCTATCTTGTATTGTTACACACTGTTATATTTCGCTGACATAGCAAAGTAAAGTGCATATAAACATTAAACTAAATCGAGTTTCAAATCCACGAACAAAATAAAATTATTCAATAAATGACCATCAATGATCTATTCCTGCATCTGAACATTTAGCAAAAGAACTTATCAGTTAGTATCAATCAACATACTTGTGCCTCACAATATACTTGAACTGTTCACTCAATCTGTGGTTATAAATGCTTGAAAAATGCTTTGCCAGAAAAGTTTGTCTGTCTTTAACTTCTGTGAGTTTAACATTGAGAACATCTGTCAGGTTCAAGAAGTCTTTCTTGCCTGTTGGAAATAAGGTCAATAAAGTTACCAAGGAACACAAATCACATTTCATGTGTGCACTTTATTTGATTAAACACTGCAGGTTTCAAGATTGAGAGAATGGAAAAAAGACATTTGTGTAGATTTTAACATAAATTTTGAAATAAATTTTGAAAGCACTGTAAGATAAGTCATGTTTTAAAATTCACAAAAAAGTAAAAAAAAATTATTCTGCACAAAAAGCACAAATAGAACAAAGTTTAATGCATAAATAAATATGGCAGAAAAGTGGTTGGAGAACTAGACCACCAAGGATAAGAGGCTCAGGTCCTGATCAGTGGCTCCTAAGTTCACCCAATCTTAAATTAATATCAAATGTTTCTGGGAAGGTGGAACAACTTGGTTTGATACCAACTACATCACCCATAAAATGTACAATTGGTCATTGAAAAACATATGCACTAACACCATATTCCCCATAAACCTTAAGGCATAGAGGGAACCCTTTATTATTTTTAAATATTTAAAAAAAAGAACAAGGAGGGCATGGAATTTAACTGTACAATCTGGATGAGTACAAGAACAAATGGTGAAAAAGGTTGGCTGAAAAATTGTATTTTACGAGGAACAGAAAGCATGATAATGATGATTTTATTGCATTCAATATAAAATGGTGTTTTATTAACTAGAGCTTAACATTGGAACAGAAAAAGAGAGTTCTTAAAATGAGTCTTTATGGAAAAAAACAACAGATATAAGATAAATAAACACAAACAATTGCATATAACAGATAAATAAACACAAACAATTGCATTTAACAGATAAACAAACACAAACAATTGCATATAACAATAGAAAAATAGTTCACAAAACATTGTTTAGAAAACCATGAGCAGATCTTCTTCTTTCTTTCCTCATCTGCCTTTCAGCGTCGAGGGGAGATATAATTCTGTTCGCTGTTATGTTTCCTAGTGCTTCTAATATTCCATCGATCCATCTTTTTTATGGTCGACCCTTGGGTCTGGTGTTCTCATAATGTTTGTTGAAGGCTCGTTGTGTTTTATTCTTTCTGCCTTGTCATGTGGCCAAACCATTTTATCTGTTGTTTCCTTATATATTCAATGGTGGGGGCTATTCCTAGCTTTTTTCTCAGTTCTTCATTTCTGATCTTATCTCTCAGACTGTTTCCTGTCATTGGTCTAACACATTTCATCTCTGTAGAGGTTATTTTTCTTATTGTTCTTGCATCTAGGGTCCAGGTCTGGCATTGGTAGCACAACGTTGGGATGAAGATTGTGTTGTATAGTGCTCGTTTTGCCTCCAGAGTTATTTCCTTGCTGGACAATAGTGTACATGAGCAGATAACAAATCAAATTATAACAAAAATTATTTAATTAAAGGGGAAAAATAAAACAGACAAAATTCAATAGTCACATATAGATATATACATCTCATTTAATCTACAGTTCTTTACTTTATGTTTCTTAGCTAACAATGTTTTCCAATTTCAATTTAATAATTATTACCTCAATTTCAAGGAATGCTTTAAATTTTGTAGAGCATTATTAAATATTAGTCTGTTTTTATTCAAATAAAGAAAACAAAATTGACAATGAAAAGGAACACACTTCATCGTTGTCATAATAAACAAAATTTGTATATAATCTAAAAAAACCTATAGATATTATCATCTAAATACCAACTAAAAAAGAACAATTTTCCCGCTTTAAAAATCCTATTGCTAAGCATTTTCTTGTGACCCTAAAAATTTAATTGATGTATTCAATTCTCAAACACTTGATACTTTTGAAACGAAATGACAATTAATTTCACTAGATATCATGAGTGAAGTGCGATTAATTTTAAATTACACAAGAAAACAAATTTGAACAGGCAAAAACAAAAATAACTGAATAAGAAAGGATATTATGTGGAAAGAACAAACTATTAACATTATTTCTGCACACAGAAAGAAATAGCATTCTTTCTAGAACAAATTTTAACAAAAAAGAAAAAGAAGTAATACTTAGAACATTTTTGTTGCCATTATCCAGCATCTTCATCAGTAAGTCTGTGTAAGCCGATGATTTGTGAGGCAAGATTATGCCCATCAACTGTTTCCAGTGAGTGTGTGTTACAACATATTCATTTTCCAACTGAACTTTTACAAGTTCAAAGGCATGGGCTAATTTCTTCCGCTTCAGTAACACTGCTTCTTTCACTTCATTCTAAATTTGTTCAAATCACATTAAATGGGGAGATTGTTGCATCAAATAGAAAACATTAGATATTATTATAATACATAGAAAACATTAGATATTATTATAATACATAGAAAACATTGGGTGTCCGGTTAGCGCAATCGATAGGCGGTTGGCTTACCACGGCAACAGCCGGGGTTCGTTCCCTGGCGAGGACACCTGGGTTTTACTAATTCCCTAAAAATTAGTGGGAGCCGCGATAGCTCAGTGGTTAGTGAACTGGACTACTACGGACAAGAGGTAGGGTTCGATCCCAACCGACGGCTCCGGGTTCACCCAGCCTTAAATGGGTACCGGATTTTTTCTGGGAAAGTAAAGCAGCACGGGCGTAATACCGACCACATTACCCCAAAAATCATGTGCTGAAGGTCTGTAAAATATAGGGTCACTAACACCATATTTCCCTATACGCCGCCACTTGGCGTGACGGGGGGTACTTTACTTTACTACTACTTATAGAAAACATTAGATATTATTATAATACATAGAAAACATTAGATATTATTATAATACATAGAAAACATTAGATATTATTATAATACATAGAAAACATTAGATATTATTATAATACATAGAAAACATTAGATATTATTATAATACATAGAAAACATTAGATATTATTATAATACATAGAAAACATTAGATATTATTATAATACATAGAAAACAACATCTAACTAATTTAAAAAAAAAATCTAATGTAATAATTGTTTTTACCACACATATAAATGACACCTGAATAGTAATAATAATAATATATCTATCTTTCTTTCATTCGCTTGAAGTATTGTCCATATCTGCAATATCTCTGTATAAATTTTACTGTCTTTTGTACTTCCTGCAGTGGCCCATATAGTTTTGTCTATAGCGCTGTTATTATGGGCCAATGGATTTTCTTCAGTCTACTATATTCAGTACTGTCTTGAAGTATGTTTCAGCAATCTGGGGCACCTGTCCACATGTACATGTAGTTGAGGTGCTGATCTTGACTTCTATATACAAGTGACTGTGGAGTTGATTGTGCTGCCCTGTTCTGAGACGTATAATGATAACTTGTTCCCATCTATTCTTATTTTAAGGAAGGCATCCTGATTTGGGGCTTGTGGTCTTCTGATTGATTTAATTATCTGTTTTTTTTTAATGGTCTGTAACTGGTGCATCTGGTGTTGTGCCTTCCTTTGCCAGCTGATCTGCTTCTCTCTTGCTTCCTGGTATTCCACAGTGAGATGGGATCCACTGCAAGGTGACCCTGTAGTGCCTGGAGTACTGATCTTGCATCTGTCAAAAACACTACAGGCTGTGGGCTAAGATTACTGTTCAGCAGTTTTTCTATTGCCAACTTTATTGCTTGGATTTCTGCATCGTAATTGTGACAATATTTTCCTGTTGTTATTGCATTCATATCCCTAGTGGTATTTGGGTACTCTATGTATGCACCTGCTCCCCCATTCTTTACTGCATTCTGCACTGATCTGTCTGTGTACACATGAACCCATTGATCTTGTGGGTGTTCTTCATCCAAGAAACTGAGAGTGATTGTTTTAACACTGTAGACTATTCTATTCCACCTTGTCAAGTGTTCCTTTCACTTCTGTCCGTATTTGTATTGACAATCCAGATTCCTCTGTCCAGATGCTCTGTTCTGGTATGGGCAGTTTAGGGCTGACAACTTTTGATGTGCCTGGTGTTTGTCTACAAATTTGTTTGGCTTGGTGGATAAAACTGCTTCTCTTAAGCTGTCTCAATGCAGGATTTTAGAATCAGGCCTTCACTGGATGTCTCGGTATGCATGACAATTTTTTCTGCCTGTATCAGCACCTTTGTGTCCCTCTGTTCTTTGTGGCATCCTCCACAATTTCTCCATTTGCAATATTGGTGTTACTTTAATTGTTCCTGTGATGACCCTAATTGCCTGGTTTTGTACTTTATCCAGCTCTTGCAGTGTGGTGTTTGATGCTGAGCACCATGATCCATATTCTAGATGTGGGTGTATACTCTGTTGGTAAACTTTACTGAGTTTTTTCCCCACCTACACCACACATGGCTCCGCACAGCTTTTTTTGAATAGCTAACTTCCTTCTTGCTTTTTGGGTTGCCTTATTTATCTGCTATTTACAAGATATTTTGTAGTAGTAATAATATAAAAACAAATAAAAAAACACATTGCTAATTTATTGTTCAAATTCATCAAAAACATTAGAACTCATTTGTTGACCAGATGGATACCTTACTTCAACCATAGTGAGTTCTTTTTAGACCAATATGGTGTCAGGACCCTGCCCCTGAACTTGAGTACCAGAGCCTTTCTCTGGGGAAGCAGCAAAGTCTGACAGTGGTACCAGCCACAGTATCAATAAATGTGCCAAAATGTTTTGGAAAAATCTGGACTATCCTTGGTGGCTGAGTGGCTAAAACATATGCCTTCTGATCAGAAGGATCTGGATTTAATTCTCAGAAGAGGCAGACTTTTATCGGACCAAAAAGGCTCTGGAGTTCACCAACCTTTAAAATTGGGTGGCAAATATTTTCTGGGAAGTAAAGGCAGCCTAGCATGATTCTGATCACATCCCCCAAAAATATACCGTTGGTCACTATATGATCACTAACACCATATTTCCCTTATACCTAAAAAGATGAAGGTGGAACCTTTATTATTTTGTATTAACACCACGTTCCAAAAATGTCATTGGTCTTATTAGTACTGTTTACTTAAAAAAGACAATAACAAATAATAGAAAATAATTATTTTTATCTGATCTTAGAAACATGATTCTAATATCACAAAGTGCAAATACAGAAGCATGAGAACATATACAAATATGGATAAACAAACAAAATAATTAGTTAGCAGACCAGAAACACTGGTACATGTCAGTAACAGGGCTGAAAGTGGTCAGCAGCTCATAGCTAACGGCTTGAACCAGGATCACTGATCCAGAAATATCCAGATTTTATTCCGCCACTTTGCAGTGTCCCTAGAAACAAATTAATCTGTTTAGTCTGACCAAGTGAGTAGAGATTGAGAGGAAAGACAATCCAGTACTCAAAAATGCAATGCTGGAGATGGATGAGTTGGGTCGAAAAATTCTACAGCAAACAATATCACAATGCATCTATGCCCACTTGCTCACTTAACATCCTTCTAAGAATGGATGATGAAGAGTAGCATTCCTTTAGTAGTTGTTGGGCGAATGCAAGAAAAAGAAAGTTAGCAAACCAGTATATTGCATTCAGGGCAAGTACAAATGTGCTCACCCCTTTCAACAAATTGCAAAGACTATGTTATTGAGTTATTTGCGGGTCATCATCATTGCACTCCGAACATGTCCATAGGTGCTCAGATCCCCTCCTCAGCAATTCCATCAGTGTCCAGCGACTGACGACTCCAGTTCTATGTTGGTTGATAAGTCTTCTTACACGGCCACTATGTTTCTCATTTCTGGCTGTACCCATCTTAACACCCATTTTCATCATCCGAAGAAGTGACGTGGATGTGTGTTTATCGAAGTCCTGTGCTCTTCCCACATCTCAGAGGGCATTGATGATGTCCGCCTGATCCATTGGTTGCCTGTCCTCAACGACAGTGCAGCTAGCCAACCTGTCCGCTCTTTCATTTCCTCGTACTCTTGCATGTCCAGGGACATAGACAAAGGTGACCTAGATGTATTTTCGATTTCTGCAACGACTCTACCCATTGCATGCACACAAAGCCCACCTCCACTTATTTTATCATACTAATAGAATCACTCAGTATACATGTGTGGGTGTAGTCTTGTAACTCTAACCATTTGAATGCCTTGGTCACTGCCATCACCTCCATTATCATGCTACTCATGGTCATGACGTATGCACCACTGTCTTCTTTGACTATTCTGCCTGCTGCGCATGCTGTAAATGCCCATGCACTTCGTTGGTGTCGTATTACAGATCCGTCTGTATAGATGACTGCATCTTTCTCATCGGTGTTATCCCAGATGAGACGGTTGACCTCCGCATTAACCATGACTGAGTTCTGTTCCCTACTTTTCGCTATGCCTATGCTCGATGTTGGCAGCTGCCAATACCTTCAAAGTGGCTAATCCTTTGCGGGATTTTGTTATCACATGGTTGACATGGTCCCGAAAACACAGGCTGCGATCAAACTTAACTCCGAGGTATGTCATCAACTTGTCCCTGGTCACTTCATCAGCTCCCATTCGTACTACCGGTGTGTCCGTATTAAAAATTGAGGGGAATTCCATGAACTGTTCATATTCACAACACACTGCACATATATGGGTATATTTAAAAACAGTTCTGAACATAACAAACAACACAAAAATGAATGCAGAAATCATCTTGGACATACCACACAACACACATAAATGAATGCAAGAACTGTCCTGGACACAGCACACAGATAAATAAATGCACACAAATTATATTAATACAAAATATAGTTACCTTGAGATTTTTTTTGTAGTTGTTGTAGATTGTTGCCAAAACAATGCTCATGAAGATATAGAGACTCAGTACGAGATACACAACGAAAAATATGGCAAACCAGCTACTCCTATCATATGCTGGCATACTGAAATATAACAAAAGGAGACTTAATAAATATTAATGGCTGGTTCATTAATAACCCAGTCATCATCAGGATTGCCCAGAGGGTGCTGGCAATCATGTCTCTCCATCTTTCTCTTATGCAGTGCTTCATATCTGTTCCACTGCTGATTGCTTGATTTCTTTATGCACCACTTTGTTAAGCTAATATCTTTTCTCATTGTATTCTCTTGTTCTTTATTCCCCTCAATTTTTCCAGTTGTCACATTTTTCAGTTTTCTTTTTAGTTTCATATGCCCAAGGAAAGTCGAATGTCAATGTTTTTTTTTTCTGATAGAATTTAAAAGATTTCTTTGTGTTCTAGCCTCTCTCAAGACTTCTTCATTGTTCTTTTTTTAACATCATCATCATCATCATCAAGTACCGGGCCTGTTGGCGTAGGTGATCATGTCTCTCCACAACTTTCGATCTCGACAATTATTTATCATTTCGGTTGTTGACCTTCTGCCAAGCCATTCTCTTAAGCCGTCTGATATTTTTTCTCTTTGCTTCCCTCTATCTCTTCGTTCCTCAATTTTTCCAGTTGCTACAATATATTCCAGTTGTTCTCTTCTCATTACATGGCAAAAAAATGATGATTATTTCTTCCTAATATTGGAAATTAGCTCTCATTTTGCTTTGACCTCTTTCAGAACATTTTAATTACTCTTTTTAGCTGTCCATGGTATTCTCAACATTCTTCTGTAAAACCACATTTCTACAGACTCCAGTGATTATCTTGTCTGTTGTCCTATTGTCCATGATTCACATTCATTGGTATTCTCAAATTTCTCAACAATAACCTGATACAACATCTTCTCCTTCTTCAGTGATCTGAATTTAGAAAACCTCTGTGAAGTTAGATGTTTAGACCAGCAAGGGTCACGAACAAGACGGTTCATTTGAAGTCTTCACCAGTTTCCCACAGTTTGACATGCAGGGTTGTTTCTGTGGCTATATTTGTATTCTTAGGGTAGTGTAACATCACTATCATCAGGTTTCATGCCTTCAAGTTTAGGTAATCATTTATCTTCATATATTCCTGTTCCAGTGTTCTTTATCATTTCTATCAATTGATCTCTCATTTTCTCTTATTGTCTTCCTGTTTCTCCTTTCTTTTATTCTGACCATTTTTAATTTTTACGTTTACAAGTTTACCTCTTCTCATGACATGGCCAAATTAGATAGACAATCTGCATATTCCTGATGTTTTTCAAAAGTTCACTTTGTGCAATGGCTTAATTCAAGATGTCTTCATTTCTTCTTTTAGCTATTCATGGTACTCTTAACATTCTTCTGTAGAACTACATCATTTTCCATTTCATTAACCTTCTTGCTTATCCATCAACTGTCCATGACTCACTTCCATATGACCAGACAGGATCTATCTATGCAAATATATTTAGGGGCTGGGTTGTCTAGAGGTATGACATCCGCCTCAAGACAATAGGACCTGGGTTCAAAGCCCACCAGAAGTGGTGGACATTTTTCAAAAATTAATCCATAGTTTCTTTATGACATTATTCTCCCCTGATCTCTTGAGTAGTGAGATCCAATGTCTAACCCTCATTTATAATGGCAATAAACAAGAGGTCTCATGTGCACTTGTTAAAGATCCCTTAAAAGTTAAAATTGAAAAAAGCAGGCCATAAATATGGCCACTGCCCTGGCAACATTGTCAGCAGAAACCTGCCCACATTGTGGGTCCCAGGCCGTGCTATAGAGTTCAGGGCCAGGATTCTCCACGGATGTTCTCAAGATTCTCAAGGGGGATATCAGAGAACCTAAGGATTCATCTGGTGTGCAGTGATGCTGATCCTAACAACAAACAAACAACATCTATGCAACAATAAAGAACTCTTGTTCTAACTTCTCTTGATAGAGACTTGTTGCAGTAAGTGGTTTTAATTTTGTGGCACACTGCAAGAACAACGCACTAAGTTTCATATGACAACTCTGATAATTGTTTTTTCAGTTTTTTTTACTTCTCCTTAAAATTATCACAGATTCTTTAAATTAGGGGAGCCACGATAGCTCAGTGATTATTGAACTGGACTACAAAGGACAAGAGGTAGGGTTCGATCCCAACCGACGGCTTCCGGGTTCACCCAGCCTTTAATGGGTACCAGATTTTTTCCTGGGAAAGTAAAGCGGCACGGGCGTAATACCGACCACATTACCCCAAAAATCATGTGCCGAAGGTCTGTAAAATTTATGGTCACTAACACCATATTCCCTATAAGCCACTTGGCTTGACGAGGGTACTTTACTTTTTTTACTTTAAATTATAATTATTTTCTTCCTATGAAATTTATATATTATATATATATATATATATATATTATATATATATATTATATATATATATATTTTTTTTTTTCAATCAATAACAATCATAATGTATAAAAATCAATAAATTATTTTAAGTTAATCATGTGATTTGAAATCTCTTAAAACTCACGTACATGACATCAGGACTGTTTGATGTAGTCACCAAAACATAAAGATCCCACATACTATCTAAGTAATCAGTAAAATATGACTCTCCACTTGGGTATTTCAAGCCTCTAAAAAAAAATAAATATCATAATGAGCTTTCATATACAAGCAATATTTGAATGATGCTGGGCCAGGTTCCTTTTATCAGCATTAAAATATAATGAAAGTATAGTATATGTTTATTCTTGGACTGAGTGTGTATGGTATAAAATAAAGAACTAACAGGGAAAAGTCTAACAAGAATAAAATAATTAGTAGCAGAAATAAAGAGATAATGAAACTAAACAGAACATCATTAAGAAGGCCTGCTGGAAGCTTTACATTTATTGAGTTATTTGTAGGTCATCATCATTGCACTCTGACCATGTCCATAGGTGCTCAGATCCCCTTCTCAACAAGTCCTGCAGTGTCCAGCAAGTAACATCTCTTTCATCCAAAGGGGTGGTGTGGACTCATGGTTGTCAAAGTCCTGTGCTCTTCCTACATCTCGGAGGGCACGATGACATCTGCCCAATCCATTGGTTGACCATCTTCAATGACAGCACAGCTAGCCAAACTGTTCATTGTTTCATTTCCCCATACTACCGCATGTCCTGGGATGTAGACAAAGGTGACAACATATTTTTTACTTCTGCAATGACTCTACCCATTGCCTGCATACAGAGGCTGCCTCCACTTTTTTATCATGCTCATCGAATCACTTAGTATACAGGCGTGAGAGTAGTCTTGTGACTCTAATCATATGAATACCCTAGTCACTGCCATCACCTCCATTGTCATGTTACTCATGATCATAACGTATGCACCAGTCATCTTTGACAATTCTGCCCACTGAGTGTGCTGTTGATGCCTATGCATTCCTTTGGTGTCGTATTATGGATCTGTCTGTATAGATCTGCATCTGCATCTTTCTCATTGGTGTTATCCCAGATGAGACCGTTGACCTCCACATTGACCTTCACACATGTCTGAGTTCTGCTCTCTACATTTCCTGTCAAGTTTTACAATACATGAGAATGTGTCCCTGAATGATGTAGGCATCAGTGTCCACTCCTCACCAGTGTTGATATTGGTAAGCCCACAGACCTGTTTGATGACATCTTCTGCTTGACCCACCCATGATTTGCCTCCTTTTAACCTGGCACCTTTCCCTGTGTTGAGCTCTTGGTGCAATGCATGCTCTTTATCTGCACTTATCTTCAGGTATGCTCGTACCCTCCAGATCTTGATCCCGTCATTCATGGTTGGAAAGTCAAGAAGATACCTCATTGCTACACTTGGAGTGTCTCTTGTACACCCCAAGATAGTGCGCATAGCTTCATTCTGTATTTTCACCAGCCTGTCAATTTGATTCGAACTGACAGTAAGAATTGCCAGGGCATACTTGATTAGTGCAAGAACTAGTCCCTGGAACAGAAGAGTAAGTAGCCTCTGCTCGATGTTGGCAGTTGCCATGACCTTGAAAATGGCTAATCCTTTGCGGATGTTTATATTACATGGTCAACGTGGTCCCTATAACACATGCTGCAATCAAACTTCATTCCTAGGTATGTCATCAACCTGTCCTTCATCGCCTCATCAGCTCCCATTCATACCACCAGTGTTTCCATGTTAACAATATGATTGTTAAGGGAGAACCATGCAACTGATGCTTTATTAGGTTTAACCAAGGCACCTGATACTCCACACCAGGAAGAGATGCGATCGAGTTCATTTTGCGGTGTGGAGACAATTTCCCATCTGCCTCTTCCCTGTCAATATACCAGAATGTCATCAGTAAAAGTCATAGTTCTTTCCCTTCCATTCAGTTGTTGTTCTGTGATCATTATTGTATATACATTAAATAAAACTGGTGACGATGGTGAGCCTTGTGGCAACTCTGGACATATTTATATTGGCTCAGATGACCAACTTCCACATCTGAGTATCACCTTCCTCTGAAATAGTGCTTAGTGATCAATCTGATGAAGAAGGGTGCACCGCCAGTTTGAGGAGCATGTGCATAAGGTATTCAAATGGAAACTCTGTTATATGCATCCTCCAGATCTATGGAAACAGCACATGTCTCTCCTTGTCTGTGGAAGCCTTTGAAGACATCAGATGCGATGACTGCAGCATTGAGCCATGTCTGTTTGCTACCTCTTTATAAAATTATGATTAATTTTAAAGTAAGAAGAGGAAGGCCAAAACATACATAGAGAAGACAGGTGGAAGCAGAGATGAAGATGGTGGAGAAGACAGGTATAAGCAGAGATGAAGATGATGGAGAAGACAGGTAGCAGAGATGAAGATGAAGGAGAAGACAGGTATAAGCAGAGATGAAGATGAAGGAGAAGACAGGTAGCAGAGATGAAGATGATGGAGAAGACAGGTAGAAGCAGAGATGAAGATGGTGGAGAAGACAGGTATAAGCAGAGATGAAGATGATGGAGAAGACAGGTAGCAGAGATGAAGATGAAGGAGAAGACAGGTATAAGCAGAGATGAAGATGATGGAGAAGACAGGTAGAAGCAGAGATGAAGATGATGGAGAAGACAGGTAGAAGCAGAGATGATGGAGAAGACAGGTAGCAGAGATGAAGATGAAGGAGAAGACAGGTATAAGCAGATGAAGATGATGGAGAAGACAGGTAGAAGCAGAGATGAAGATGATGGAGAAGACAGGTAGAAGCAGAGATGAAGATGACGGAGAAGATATAGAATAATCTTAAGAGAATGTCAAGAAACAGAACGGGTTGAAAAGTATTGAAGACCATTTTCCACAGAAGATATCTTCACATTTTGGACCCAGACACAGCATGTAAACTATTAGGTTAGTGACCCATAACTAACTGTTGGTGGTAGGGTGAGCAATCAAGATCTTATCTAAACTCTGATCTACTTCCACGCAATGGTCCCCAAAAACAGGCTTTCCATCCAGGTAAAATTAGTAAGTATCAATGAGTGAATGTAAATATGGTCTCTAACAAAATTGGGTGCACTGGACTGTAAAATTATAATAGGATAAACTTCTCAACTACAACATAAAACAACAAACACTGTTTCGGGGCAAATTACAAGAAACAAGAACAATACCCTATGTACAATAAACTATTACAATCTTCATTCAAACGTGGTTGTGCCACCAATACCACACCTGGACCCTAGATGCAAGAACAATAAGCAAAAGAACCACTACCGAGATTAGATATATTAGATGAATCTGGAAACAGCTTGAGAGATAAGATCAGAGATGAAGAACTGTGAAAAAATCTAGGAATAATTCCTGCCTTAGAGTACATAAAGAAACAACAGATAAAATGGTTTGGCCACCTGATAAGGCAGAAAGATCAAAACACAACAATACACAAGATGATGATAATTTTAATTTTCTGTTCCCACATTCTTCTAATGATAATCATAAAGCAGATTTCCAATATTCTAACTGAATAGTTCAGTCTGTTATTTTGGTATCATTTGGTACCAATGATACTAAAATAAGGATATCAAAAGCAAGAGGAGCTTTTGTTGCACTGGGAAACATAGGGAAGTCCAAAGAAATTAGGTTAAATACAATTAATAAAAATCTTCAACTCCAATGTTAAGTCAGTCCTATTATATGGCTGTGAAACATGGAGAACAACAAAATGATAATCATGAAGATACAGACTTTCATTAATGGATGCTTACGCAGAATAAAAGGATGGAAATGGCAGGACAAATTCACTAACATAGAATTATGGAAATGTACCAGTCAAATACCAGTGGATAAAGAGATACAGCGAAGATGATGGCGCTGGATAGGACATACACTGCGGAAGCCATTTGAGAGTATTACACAACAGGCCCTTTTTTGGAATCCCCAGGGGAAAAGACAAAGAGGAAGACTAAGGAATTCTTGGAGAAGACAGATAGAGGCAGAAATGAAGATGATGGGGAAGACATGGTATGATCTTAAAAGAATGGCAAGAAACAGAACGACTTGGAAAGTGTTTGTTGAAGACCTATGCTCCACAGGGAGCTGAAAGGTAGAAGAAGAAGAAGTTTGGTCTGTTATGGCATATATTAATTAAACAATGAGAACATTGATAAATAGTTTTAATAAAAACAACATTTTAAGAATAAAGTTCAAATTCCTTGAAAAATCCTGTTAACATACATACAAGTAAGATAAAATGTATAGCAGACTATAAAATAAAAGTTGCACAATGTTAAAAAGAGAAATACTATAATATGGTAATGTTTGTCAAACACACTTTCTGTGATGTTTTAGCATGTCTCATTCATGATTTGCATTGATTTAGAATACACTTTTAAAAATTAGGATAGTAATTTCATTTAAGTAGTTGCTGTCATTTGTATAGTTTTCATTCACCCTGTCAGTAATTAATAAATACATTTAGATACTGAAATGATGACAATGTTAGAATAGTTTTTGTAATCTACTACAATACCTGCTACAATGCAAACAAATAGTTATAAATGTGTTGCATCACTTGTTCTATTATTTTAAAAATATATAAAGTACAAGTGTCTTCTTACAATTATCTATATTATTGTTAATTTCAAAGAAGTAAGCCAATAGCATTTTAAAATTACAAGTTAAATGTCATATATATATGATCAATTAAAAGGCAATAAACTTTGCAGGTCAAACATGCTCAGAAATGAGTTCTTAGTAAACTTTTTCATAAAGAAATAAACAATAATAAGATATAGCACACATTACATAGATTATGTGATAGATAACATCAAAGCTGACAATTATGAATGAATGAAAATAAAAACACTGTTCAGCATTATAAAGAAAGCATAAGAATACACTAATTGAAATGAGTTGTTATATTAGTCATAATTATTAAAATAATGTTTCCCACTACTATCAATCTCTCATACAATCATGCTCTCACCTCCTATAAAACAGCTTGAAAGCTATCAGTGTAAACATGAGCATACTCAGCAAAAACAGAGCTAAAACATTCATTATATCTGGAATTGTGCGTCTAATGTTGCGGAATGCTCTTCGGATCTAAGGAAAAGAATAAATATACAATAATAGGTGTTTTAATTTCTAAAATAAACTGGTAGAAAACAAAATTGTATTATGAAACAGATTGTATTGAAAGATATAATTAAATTACAAATTCAAAGCAAATTAACAAAATTCCGAACTTAATTTATGATATCACATATGGCAGATAAAGAGTATGCATTTAATTGTTACATAGTTTGATGCCTCAAATTAAAATTATATGGTTGTCTGACTGTTCACAGTAGTAAAAATGATATCATCACAGAAATATATATATGAAAAATATATTTCTGGATGACAGCTTTTTTAAAACAACTCAGTGATATTATTCTCAATACTCCATCTACTGGTGCTTAGCTTATTTGTGTATTGGTACTATAGAGCAATTATTAATAATAAAGTATCTATCTTCTTCTACCTTTCAGCTCCCTGTGGAGCATAAGTCTTCAACAAACACTTTCCAAGTCATTCTGTTTCTTGCCATTCTTTTAAGATCATTCCATGTCTTCCCCATCATCTTCATCTCTGCTTCCATCTGTCTTCTCCAAGAACATTTTGGTCTTCCTCTTTGTCTTTTTCCTTAGGGATTCCAGAAAATGGCATGTTGTGTAATACTATCAGTTGGCTTATGCAGTGTATGTCCTATCCATCGCCATCATCTTTGTTGTATCTCTTTATCCAATGGTATTTGACTGGTACTTTTATAAAGTATCTATAAGGAAAACTATTTGGTTCACTGCTAGTAGCTTATGTTTTATCAGAGACACTGACATGCATGAGAGCTTTTTAACTTCCATGCTGAAGATATTGCAGTATTTATAAACAACAATATAACATAGGTTGTATTTTTCAATTACATTCCTATTTATATATACATATCTGTTTAAAATTATTCACAAATAAATCAAACTATTTATTCAGTACTAAAATTATTCACAAATAAATCAAACTATTTATTCAGTACTAAAATTATTCACAAATAAATCAAACTATTTATTCAGTACCTGTTTAGCATCAGGAAAGTTGATGATAAATAGTGGTCTTAAGGGTCTTGACCACCTAACAGGATGAGTGTCTGGAGCAAGGTTTACCCACAGGATGTAGCAGAACATGTCAATCAGTGTTAACTAACCAAAAGTAGACAAAACATTTGTAAATTACTACAGTATTGAAATGTGAAACTCGTGCCACAAAAAGATCATAATTTACTGTCACTAGTTGTAATTTATAAATGCCATATCTTTTATAATTTTAAGTGAAGCTTGCTTTTTGTCTTTTTACTTGTGAATTCTCATAATAAACGATCTTAAGACTCAAACCTCATCATCAAAGAACAAGTAACTATCTTTAGAGTATGCGTGAGACACAGAAAATTGTGAAACCATATCTAGGCGGGACTTTTAATTGGCTATATTGACTTCTAATTGATGATGATGATATATACACCTGTGGACAAATACCACAGCTGCTCAATACACTATACAGGATTGTTGATTCTACAGACAGAGATTTGCAGAATAACAGGACAAATAAAGAGAACAGATCCACAGGAAAGATTGAAAGAACAGAACCATATGAAAGGCAAAGAGAACAAAACTACAGGAAAGGCAGAGACAACAATACAAGAGGAAAGTTGAGAGAACAGAACACAGGGACAATTGAGAATAAAAAATCACAGGAGAAAAAAGAGGACATATAATTCAGCAACATATTATAGGGTTTCTCTTCTTATTTTTCACGTACGTGAACAAATTAATTTGTACAAACATAAAATGTCAATGGTGAATAAAAAAGTCAAGTTTAAATGAGAACTTACTATTATGACAACTAACACCAGTACATTTTTAGCATCTTTAATAAAAACCTTGGAGTACTGGAAATGAAAGGCATGAAGTAATCTGGCCAAGAAGTAGCTCAGGCAGAGAACTTCAACAATCATCGTACCCTGCAAATCAAAGTATGATAAAAATTTATTGCAGTACTAAAGTTTTAAAAATAACAGGACTAAAACTAAAAGCATTTAAGTATCATATTTGCTTTTCATATAGTTTTACTTTTCCTGCTGAATTCTTTAAAAATGTAAACAATGAAATAATGATTGTTGTGTCTAATAAGACAGCATTGGAATGGATATCTGTTCCTTGAGAATGTAAAACCACCTTCTTTTTACCACGTTAGAGAGAGGATGCACAGAAAGAGTCTGAATGAAGTTAATGCAGAAGTGTATGACTTCATTTATGAAAACTGCAGTTAAATGGATGTGCTAGTCTTCACAGATGGATCTGTGGTACACAATCAATGGAGTGCTTGGGCATTCACTGCGCGATCTTAGGGCAGAACTGCTCACAAGGCTAGTGTTGCCTAAGCAATGATGACCAGGAATTTGATGATGGAAATAATTGCAGTGATGAAGGTTTTTAATTGGTTGGAGACTCAAGAGTGTTCTCATGTGTGTGTGCTGAGTGACTCAATAAACATGATTGGCAAAGTAGAGACAGGCTTAATTCATCGACTGTGGCTGAGATCAATAGAGAGATCCAAGATTTACAGTATCACCTTCATATATGTCCCAGACAAGCTGGTGTTGAGGGCAATGACAGAGCAGACAGATTGACCAGTTCAGCAATATTAGCTGATGAACAGCCAATGGATCAAGCAGATATCATTAACAATCTATAAGAAATGAGTTGAATCAAGGACTTTGATAAGAGTGAAAAAACATGGCTATCTAAACTATGTGAACTGCTGGAGATGGCTGCTGTTGCCAGAACAGAGCAATACTCTGGACAAATAAGTCAACCAATAGTTAACTGGCATAATTAATCACTGTGTGCTGAAGAACATTTTGAAGAGAAGATCAGAGCACTTATGAATGTGTCCAGAGTGCTGTTACAATGCTAATAATATAATGTAACATTACATAACACACCATAACATTACATAACACGCCTTCATCAGTGCATGAATGGCACACCACGACACAGAGGCATACCAGACTTTCAGAGCACAGGCCAGATATGGCACAAATCTGATGAGAGCAAAGGGAAGGCCCTGCTTGTCCGCTACATTGAGCAGATGGATCAAAGAAATGAGGCTGTAAAAATGAGGATACGGGGATCGCTGTCAGAATTGTGTAAGGATGTAGGGCTTGAAGAAGATCTCACGATTCGCACGACACTTAAAAGGTCACACAACACTGCTCCTGGTCCAGATGGTGTTCGGTACGATGACATAGGCAATTTAGCTGACGACGACTTGACAAAACTGGCCAATGAGTTTAATGCCAGTATTTGGAGTGGCCAGATTAAGGAGGAGTGGCTACACAGCTACTTACTACCGCTACCGAAGCCAAACAAGGACCATTCTCAGATCAGTGCCTACAGAATCATCACAATGCAGAACACTGCGGGCAACTGCTGGAGAAAATAGTTGCCCGTGTCCTCACCTGCCACCTTGAACAGAAACGTGTATTCCCACCCACACTTGGAGGTTATAGATATAACAAAAAGACATGGCTCAATGCGGCAGTATTTGCCTATGACGTCTTCGAAGGCTTCCACAGACGAGAGGAGACATGTGCTGCTGCTATAGATCTGGAGGATGCATGCAACAGGGTACCATTTGAATATCTCATGCATATGCTCCTCAAACTGGAGGTGCACCCCTTCCTCATTAGATGGATCGCCACGGCACTGTTTCAAAGAAAGGTGATACTCAGATGTGGAAGTTGGTCTTCCGAGCCTACATCCATTTGCCCAGGGCTGCCACAAGGCTCACCATTGTCACCAGTTCTATTTAACATATACACAATAACGATCACGGAACAACAGCTGGATGGGAGGGGAAGAACTATGACTTTTGCTGATGATATTCTGGTATATCGACAGGGAAGAGACAGACGGGGAATCGCTTCCACAATGCAAGACAAACTCGATTGCATTTCTTCCTGGTGTGGGGTATCAGGTGCCGTGGTTAATCCTAATAAAGCATCAGTTTCATGGTTCTCCCTTAACAATCATATAGTTCATACGACCACACCGGTAGTACGAATGGGAGCTGATGAGGTGACCAGGGACAAGTTGATGACATACCTTGGAGTTAAGTTTGATCACAGCCTGTGTTTTCGGGACCACGTCGACCATGTGATAACAAAATCCCACAAAGGATTAGCTGCCTTTAAGGTCATGGCAGCTGCCAACATCGAGCAGAGACTACTTACTCTTCTGTTCCAGGGATTAGTCCTCACACCAATCGAGTATGCCCTGGCAATTCTTACTGTCAGTACGACTCAAATTGATAGGCTGGAGAAAATACAAAATGAAGCCATGCGCATTATCCTGGGATGTACGAGGGACACTCCCTGTGTAGCAATGAGGTATCTTCTTGACTTTCCAACCATGGATGACAGAATCAAGATCTGGAGAGCACGAGCATACCTGAAGATTAGTACAGATACAGTGCATCCATTGCACCACGTGCTCAACACAGAGAAAAGTGCCAGGCTAAAAAGAGGCAAATCATGGGTGGGCTGAGCAGAAGATGTCATCAAACAGGTTTGTGGGCTTACCAATATCAGCGTTGGTGAGGAGTGGATACCGGTGCCTACGTCATTCAAGGGGACTTTCTCGTGTATTGTCACACTCGACAGGAAAAGTAGGGAACAGAACCCGGTCGTGGTTAATGCTGAGGTCAACGGTCTCATCTGCGATAACACCGATGAGAAAGATGCAGTCATCTATACAGACGGATCTGTAAGGTGACACCAAAGAAGTGCATGGGCATTTACAGCACGCTCGGCAGGCAGAATAGTCTACGAAGACAGTGGTGCATACGTCGTGACCACGAGTAGCATGACAATGGAGGCGATGGCAGTGACCAAAGCATTCAAATGGTTAGAGTCACAAGACTACACCCACGCATGTATACTGAGTGATTCGAAGAGCATGATAAAAAAAGTGGAGGCGGGCTCTGTACGCATGCAATGGGTAGAGTCATTGCAGAAATCCAAAATACGTAATGTCACCTTTGTCTATGTCCCTGGACATGCGGGAGCACAGGGAAATGAAAGGGCGGTCAGGTTGGCTAGCTGCGCTGTCGTTGAGGATGGGCAACCAATGGATCGGGCGGACATCATCAATGCCCTCCGAGATGTGGGAAGAGCACAGGACTTCGACAAACACAGATCCACGTCACTTCTTCGGATGATGGAAATGGGAGTTAAGTTGGACACAGCCAGAAATGAGACACTTAATGGCCGTGAAAGAAGACTTATCAACCAACATAGAACTGGAGTCGTCAGTCGCTGGACACTGAGGGAATTGCTGAGGAGGGAATCTGAGCACCTATGGACATGTTCGGAGTGCAATGATGATGACCCGCAAATAACTCAATAACTCAATAATAACACACCATAACATAACAGTAATGTATAAATGTTCATATTATTCACTGTAGTCCTGTGATCATTATATATATATATTTTGCACTTTTCTTTCCAGCAAAAAGAAAAAAGTGAAAAAATAAAAAGAAAATAAAGTTAAATTTTCTTTTTTTTTAATGTGTGAATCAGTTTAACGGCAAAACATATATGAATAACGTAAGTATAAATAATTTGTAAATGCAAAAAGAAAAACTAACACCAGTAACTTAGTAACAATTAAAGTAGTCAAAAAGACAATACACTGTTCAATTTCATGATTATAAAAGTAAAGCAAATATAATATAACAGAAAACTGAACAATGTGCAACAACACTTTGACATCTATTACAAAATCAATAAAAATACAGAGATGAGTATACAAATTCTATAGTCCTTTCATAAATTCATGAACACGTTACTTTCGATATGTGCAAAAAATACATTTTAGATTGCAGTGATTTTTTGCATGCAGCCTTATAATATCCATGATGTTATATAAATATTATTTGCTCTTAGACTTGATCTAGTTTGCAAGATTTCTTCTTTAGGCTATCTCAAAATCAACCTCACATAATTGGACATAATATTAGCAGATCTATGGTGCTAGTCATGTTGTTCTAAAAATAGTTGTTTTCACATTGAAATAGGCCAAAGAAATACAAATTCTTGATGTTCCCATGCACCAATTTGACTTTCAGTTGAAACTGATAAATAATAAATGTAATAATGTGAGGCAGCTTTTCATGTTAAAGATGAATCCAATCATTATTGTTAAGCTATTATGGTATAATGTTGGCTTGTAAAAACTTACATTTATAAATATTATTCTTATAAAATTATTATTAATAAAGTTATTATTATTAATAAAGAATAGCAATATTTTTGGGTCATAGATATTCAAAGGCTGCATCCAAAAAATCAATGTGATCTTACAGGTACTTTTCACAGAAATCAAAAGCAAGCGTGTTCATGAATTTATGAAAGGACTATAAATCAATAACACTTGTACATGTTATTCAAACATAATAAACTGCACAAAGGTATTGTTATTCAGCAATAAACAAGTAGCAAAGAAATATCAAGATAAATTGCAACACATCCATACCCAGTAAGGAATAGATAACTCTGGCACAGCAGGTTTTTCAAAAAGAGCAAGAGCAAGGTCAACAGCTATACAGAAGTAAAGCAGCCATTTGAGGTATCTCTTGTTATACAATTGGTAAGATCTGAAAAATAAACAGAACAGTTTTATTTTAAGATCTATCCACAAGATTTTTTCACTTGCTATTTTCTTACACAGTTTTTTAAATCATACTTATTTTATTAAAAAAAGTAACAATCACTGAATATACAAAAATATAAATCAGAAATAAATACTATGCCTGCTGTAATAGCTAATCATGTCTGTCCACAACTTTCTATCAATAGCTGTTTATCAATTCTATTGTTGAGTTCCATACCAATCTGTACTCTTAATTTATCTTGTATCTTCTCTCTCTGTTTCCCCTTTGTCTTTATTCCTCAGCTTTTTCTCCACTTGCTACCTTCTTATCACATGGTAAACACAAAATGGTGATTGTTTTCACCGGCTGGTTGTAATAATCTTTATTTTCTGATTTGATCTCTTTCAGAACATTCCCTGTACTCTTTTTAGTCGTCTATGGTATTGTCAACATTCTTCTGTAAAACTATATTTCTTTGGCCTACAAAAGATGCTTTTATCTGAAGTTTGATTATCCAAAATTCACTTTCATCTGTTATATACAAATGGCTTGACCATACATCAATAATCAATGCTTTTGAAGAAGCTAACATTTTTAGTCTTACAATGACTAGGTCTGAGAGATAAGATCAGAAATGAAGAACTGAGAAAAAAGCTAGGAATAGCCCCAGCCATAGAATATATAAGGAAATAACAAATAAAATGGTTTGGCCACGTGACAAGGCAGAAAGAACAAAACACAACGAGCCTTCAACAAACATTGTGAGAACACCAGACCCAAGGGTCGACCATGAAAAAGATGGATCAATGGAATATTAGAAGCACTAGGAAACATAACAGCAGCAGAGGCAAACAGAAGAGCAAAAGATCGCAAATTATATCTCCCCTTGACGCTGAATGGCAGATGAGGAAGGAAAGAAGAAGAGGAAGAAGAATCACTAGGCTACGTAAGATGCATGAAAGATGGTAGAATCATAAAAAATATGTACTAGGCAACAATTTGGAATACCACAGAAAGTCATTAACATAATAAAAGATCTATACAATGGCTATATATGTGCAGTTCATACAGAGGAAGGATTGAGTTGGTAGTTCCAGATCTAAACAGGAGTAAAACAGGGATGCATTTTATCACCTTTGTTGATTACATAATGAGGAACTGTTGTACTGGCAAAAATGGTATTAAGTGGTTCAATGAAATTCAGCTGGAAGATTTAGATTTTGCTTACGACATTACTCTTCTTAGTGATAGTATGAATAAGATACAGGACACCACAAATTCTCTATCATAATTAGCTGACAGAATCATCATCATCATGTGCCATACCGGTTGGCGTAGGTGATCATGTCCCTCCACAATCTTCTATCTACAGTGTATCGTATCAGTTCTGTTGTTGACTGTTTTCCATGCCATGACACCAAGCTATCCAGTATTTTCTCTTTGTCGCCTGCGATCTCTCTTTCCTTTTATTTTGCCAGTTGTAACCAAGTATTCCAACTTTCCTCTTCTCATGATGTGCCCGAAAAATGTTGATTGCTCCTTTCTGATGTTTTTTAAGAGTTCCCTTTTTGTGTTGGCCTCTTTGAGAACTTCCTCATTGGTCTTTTTAGCTGTCCAGGGAACTCTCAACATTCTTCTGAGCAATCCCATCTCTGTGGCCTCCAATCGTCTTTTCATTTGTTTGTTCACTGTCCATGATTCGCTTCCATAGGTCAGAATTGGTTCTATATAGCACCGATGAACTCTCTTTCTCATTTCCATTGACATAGATTTGTTGCATAAGATATTTTTAACCTTCTGAAATGCTATTTTGGCCTGAGCTATTCTGCTTTTTATTTCTGTGGTGCATCTCCCATCTGATGTTATTATTGTGCCCAAGTATTTGAAACGTTGCACTTGTTTCAGATTTGTCTCGTTTATTTTTATGCTGCATGATGGTGATTGTTTCTTCGATATAACCATTACTTCTGTTTTCTTACTATTCAGACTGAGACCTTTCTTGTTGTTTTCTTTTACTATTATGTCTATCATTTCTTGTATCTGACAGAATAGGACTTGAAATTAACAGAAAGAACACCAAAATAATGACAACTGGGGCTGTACCAATTACCTGGAAGAGAAAAAGGTGCAGTAAGTGGATTACTTTATATACCTTGGTAGCAGTATAGATCTACTTTATATACCTTGGTAGCAGTATAGATCTACTTTATATACCTTGGTAGCAGTCTATTATCTACTTTATATACCTTGGTAGCAGTATAGATCTACTTGATATACCTTAGTAGCAGTATAGATCTACTTGATATACCTTGGTAGCAGTCTATTATCTACTTTATATACCTTGGTAGCAGTATAGATCTACTTTATATACCTTGGTAGCAGTATAGATCTACTTTATATACCTTGGTAGCAGTATAGATCTACTTTATATACCTTGGTAGCAGTATAGATCTACTTTATATATCTTGGTAGCAGTATAGATCTACTTGATTTACCTTGGTAGCATCATAGATCTACTTTATATACCTTGGTAGCAGTATAGATCTACTTTATATACCTTGGTAGCAGTATAGATCTACTTTATATACCTTGGTAGCAGTCTATTATCTACTTTATATACCTTGGTAGCAGTATAGATCTACTTGATATACCTTAGTAGCAGTATAGATCTACTTGATATACCTTGGTAGCAGTCTATTATCTACTTTATATACCTTGGTAGCAGTATAGATCTACTTTATATACCTTGGTAGCAGTATAGATCTACTTTATATACCTTGGTAGCAGTATAGATCTACTTTATATACCTTGGTAGCAGTATAGATCTACTTTATATACCTTGGTAGCAGTATAGATCTACTTGATTTACCTTGGTAGCATCATAGATCTACTTTATATACCTTGGTAGCAGTATAGATCTACTTTATATACCTTGGTAGCAGTATAGATCTACTTGATATACCTTGGTAGCAGTATAGATCTACTTGATATACCTTGGTAGCAGTATAGATCTACTTGATATACCTTGGTAGCAGTATAGATCTACTTTATATACCTTGGTAGCATCATAGATCTACTTTATATACCTTGGTAGCAGTATAGATCTACTTTATATACCTTGGTAGCAGTATAGATCTACTTTATATACCTTGGGAGCAGTATAGATCTACTTGATTTACCTTGGTAGCAGTATAGATCTACTTTATATACCTTGGTAGCATCATAGATCTACTTTATATACCTTGGTAGCAGTATAGATCAAAAGGGAAAAACTAGAAAATAGATCAGAATCAGAATAGTAAAGGTGGCTTTAAATCTTAAAAAACTTTGAAAAAAATGTGGGAATCAAAGATACTCAGCATGAAAACAAAACCTGGAATGCTGATCTAATGTTCCAAGTTCCAAATGATAGTGTATCTTTATTTTTGATCTAGCATACAGTAGCTTGGGAGTCGCAATAGCTCATTGGTTAGTGAGTGAACTGAACTACAAAGGACAAGAGGTCGGGTTCGATCCTGACCGATGGCTTCTGGGTTCACCCAGCCTTAAATGGGTACCAGATTTTTTTGGGGGAAAATAAAGCAGCACCTGACAATATAAAGAAATAGAGATGATACAGGCACTAGAAGATTTTGGCATTGAAGTGATCACAGACATATGCAATGATATATACCATAGAAGATACATATCAAATGAACTAAAAACATCAACTTTCATTGCAATGCCTAAAAATAATGGTGCAGTTAAATGCAGTGATTTTAGAACAATAAGCCTAATGAGCCAGATAACCAAAATTTTACTAAAAGTTATACAGGGAAGGATTCAGAAGAAAATCAATACTGAATTAGATGAGCAGAAATTTGGATTCAGGAAAAACAGTGGGACAAAAGAAGCCATATTCAGCATGAGGACATTGATTGCAAAGTACATAAAAGTAAACAAACCAATATATGCCTGTTTCATAGACTACACCAAAGCATTTGATAGAATACACCATAATCAACTTATAGATTGCCTAAAAGATATAAATCTGGACGACACAGATATACGACTAATGTGTAATTTGTATTGGGAGCAACAGCAATAATAAAATATAACAAGGAGAACTCTACACCCATTGATATAAAAAGTGGAATAAGACAAGGATGAATCCTATCACCAAGCTTGTTCAATCTATACACCGAGCAAATCTTTAAAAAACATCACAGAGATGTCAGGCCTAAACATTAATGGAAAGATAGTCAATAACCTTAGATATGTTGATGATACTGTACTACTAGCAGAAAATCCTAAAGATCTACAACAATTACTTAATGTAATAAACATGACAAGCAAAAAATATGGGCTAGATATGAATATCAAAAAGACTAAAACTATGATCATAAACAAAGAAATTTCTCAAGACCTACAATTAAATATCAAAGTTGAAGGAATACATCTGGAGACAGTTCAGAGCTACAACTACCTGGGGCATACTATAACCAGTGATGGAAAATGTACATCTGAAATAAACAAAAGAGTAGGTTTGGCAAAAAGTAATTTTAATGCCACGAAAAATATACTAACATCAAAACAATTAACACCAGGGCTAAAACTAAGAATAGCAAAATGTTACATCTTCTTAATATTCCTGTATAGTGCAGAAACATGGACATTATACAATTAAAAAAGAACAGAAAATTGAAGCCTTTGAAATGTGGATCTATAGAAGAATAGGTAGAATTGGATGGAAAGAAAAGAAAACAAATGATGAAGTTTTAAAACAACTAAAAATGAAAAGAGAACTACTAAACACAGTTCTATCTATCTATTGTCCTTTCGAGCCAAAGATGGCACATAGGGCAGAACCACAATTTCAAAAACAGAAACCTTGCATGCCAAAATGGTACGTATTGCAGAGATCACTTCCTCTAAAGTGTATGGTTTTTCCATAACAATAATTTTTACAATGACAGCTTGTCAAGCCATCGATCAACCTCCTTAGTCGCCTCTTACGACATGCTTGGAAGGTCACAGTGTCACTGTTCTTTACTCATAATGAGACCCCGGTAACACACAGAAAAAAACACAATTAGAACAAGACAAATGAAATTTCCTTGGCATGTTAAAAGACACAACAGCCTAATAAAAGTAATATTGGAAGGGAAAATACAAGGTAAAAGTGGAAAAGAGGCAGTCCAAGACTGACATGGACGAGTAACATCAAAAGATGAACAAGTCAACCTATGACAACCTGCACCATCAAAGCAAGAGACAGAGTGGAATGGTGTTCCATGGTAGCCAACCTTTGATGCGGAGACGGCACTCAATGATGATTCCGATGAAAGCGGCACGGGCATAATACCGACCACATTACCCCAAAAATCATGTGCCGAAGGTCTGTAAAAATTATGGTCACTAACTCCAAATTCCCTATACGCCACTTGGTGTGACAGGGCTCTTTACCTTTTACTTTTACACAGTAGCTTTTTTGACATTCGGGTGTCACATGTAGCACATCGCACTCCCTTCTGGACGAGGTGGCTCTGGTGTCCCCGTTAACGTCGTTAGCTGCAGATGTTAAATTGTATTTTGATATAATTTTACTTGGCAATATAAGAAGGTAGATTGACATTCCTTTCCTTCTTAGCAGTGATTGTACTAGTCGAAGATCGTAGCCATTGTCTCTACAACTGAGATCCTCTGCCTGCCATCATGGAGTAGGGTTCATAACCAGCACTACTTGTCAGCTGCTCACACAACACTATACACCACTTGCTCTGATGGCATCATGTAACCCTGATAGGGGAGCTAAACAGGAGTTCTATCTTGCCCAACGGTGTCCCAAAGACTAGAAAAGGAAAGGAGACGCATTACTCCTCCTTTGGTAGGGGACAACTCTACCCCGCTAACCTTGACTAAACATAACATAACAATTTATAGTTAGTCGAAGGCCCTGGTAAAACTGCAAACAAATTAAAGTCCATAATTGCTCAACCGCCCATGCCAGTGGAATCATCCAAATTAACATCTCATCTCAATGAAGTAATTCAAACAAAGAAAGGCAGCTGCAGTCCCCAACATAAATGCCACAGTACATGCCAAAAGACATAAGGCCAAGCCACACTGATAGTGTACACAATCAAACTTTCTTTCTTCATATGATATCATCATTCATCGTAAGCAATAGAAATATTAAAACACGATCCACATTAAAAGCACAGCTTTCGGTGTTTACAGGGCACTAAATCTCAGTAGCTCCAGCAACAATTAAACATAATTAATTTGTTTTCGAAGATAATACTTTAGTTTAGAAAATATTATTACCTGACATATTTGTTTCCAAGAATGTATTCTAGTGTCCGTCCTCCTTTTGCATCAAGAACTAATGAGGAAGCTAGCAAGATAGTCTGAGGACACAGTTTGTTATAAGAGTTTGAACAAACTAATACTTCATTATTATGATAAAAAAATTCTATAATGTTATAATAATGTACCTTTACTAAACAGAAAAATATATCATCAATATAATCAAAACATGGGGAGCCGCGACAGCTCAGTGGTTAGTCAACTGGACTACAAAGGACAAGAGGTAGGGTTCGATCCCAACCGACGGCTTCCGGGTTCACCCAGCCTTAAATGGGTACCGGATTTTTTCTGGGAAAGTAAAGCGGCACGGGCGTAATACCGACCACATTAACCCAAAAATCATGTGCTGAAGGTCTGCAAAATTTAAGGTCACTAACACCATATTCCCTATACGCCACTTGGCGTGACAGGGTTACTTTACTTTTTTTTTTATAATCAAGACATACAGTATCTATACTCTTGTGGTATGCTTAACATCAGCATCAGTAATTTGACATTTATATAAAATTCATCCTTATCACTAATATCACACTCATTACCACAATACTATTTTATTCATCGGCATCAGTCGTTGTCCTTGTTGCAGCACATCCCCATTATCAAGATTCTTTTAATGGCACCTTAATGACTGATGTTACTGCTGCTCTATTCACCAAGATGAGTCGAGATTAGGATTTGCATGATATGGTTTTCTACAAACTTCGCGATGCTTGGGGTTGCCATAAGTCCAAAATAAGACTTGGTCCAAAGATGATAACCTAAAAGTATTACCATACATGGCTATGACTTGGAGTTGCCATAAGTCCAAAATAAGACTTGGTCCAAAGCTGATAACCTAAAAGTATTACCATACATGGTTATGACTTGGATCTGATAAACAGATTTAAGAGTTACCTAAGCTTTATCACCATCAGTGAAAGTAAAACTCCAGCAAAGAAAATGGAGTTTGATTTGATCTAAACAATTGTATCCTTGTTATCACAAATGAACAGAAAATCAATTGATGACTATTAACAATTAAGTGATCAAAGACGTATCTGTCTCACGGCATTCACAGTATTTTTAATTGACAATGAAAGGCTTTTAAAATTATAAGAAACAACATTCTAGGAGTTTAAATAAGATTCTACTGTTCATTGTACATGAATTACCCTCCAGGGTAATATCACAAATAAAGTTACTTAAAACTTGTGAAGATGGTAGAAATCTGACTCTTTTTTCTCATGTATGTTTGGGATAAGAGAAATGGCCATGCAACCAATGATCTCATCTACCATTAGGAAGAGAAGATGGACATATGTCGGACATGTGTTGAGAAGAGACAACAAGAGAAGTCCAAAACAGATTCTTTTACGAGAAACATCAAGATACTTTCAATATGTGGTTTTTAATTTCACACATTCACATTGCGGGAAGATCTTACGGTCTGTTGTTTGATGGGCGACGGGGATAATCTGACGACTAACTCGGAATTGGAGTCAAAAACAATGTCCTAACATCATCAAGCGCTATACATTTTAAAAAATATAACGATTGTCATTTTCAGGAGGGAAAACAACAAGAGATATAGAAACAAAGTTGAATGCATTCAAAAATAAATGTCTATGGAAAATACTTTGGTATAGTGTGGAACGAATTAAAAACAAACGAGGAAATTAGAGAAATCGCCAATCAACCACTAATATCTTCAGTAATAAAGAAAAGACGATGGTCATATGTTGGACATGTGATGAGAAGAGATAATAACCGAATATCAAAGCAAGCCCTCATGTGGGAATGTGGGAAACAACAGGTAAGAGGAAAAGAGGAAGACCCAGAGAGACACTGAGAAGAACATTGATGAGAGAAACAAGAGCAGCAGGAATCGGCTCCCTCAATGAGACAGAGCTGCTTGCACAGAACAGAGACAAATGGCAAGATTTGATAAAATATCTTTAAAAGAATTGAAAACTGCTAGAACAAAAATTCAGATAAGAGGAGTATCTTGGTCTACGCCCTATGGGCCGGCTACGGCTTGAAAGGTCAATAAATAGATAGACAGAAATAATCACCACCATCATTGACTTCATCAAATATCACCATGACATTTGCATCATTGACATCCATTACCTCTTCATCCAAACGCTCATCTTTATCTTTCTCTCTTGCGGACATTTGTTTTGGTTGCGAATCTTGTTGTTGTATTCCATCAGTAGTAGCTGCTAGACTTCTACTCAGAGACAACTTGGAGGAATCACTCTGAATATCACTACCAAGCACGCTTGGTGTTGTAGTTTCATCTGAGCTGCTCTCAGATGTTATCCCAGCAACGTCGACAGCACTATTTTTAACATCTGCCATGAGGACAACCTTGTCTTTCCCCTTTTACTCTGTCAAAGGGCCAAATATTGGGACAGCTTTCCGTCATTTATTTGTCATGACTTTCACTGCAAAAAATACATATACAGCAGTAAGTATGTATGTTGCATGGCTCACTAAAAATGGCAAATATAGTCAATGATATTGATAAAATATGTTCATCTTCAGTACCAAAATATGTGATCTTGAGGATCTAGTTTAATTAGAGACAGCAATCAATGGGAGGCTACATGCGTACCATGTGCATGAACGCTTAAAAGAAACTGGTATTTAATATAGAAACTGGTATTTAATGTAGAAACTGGTATTTAATGTAGAAACTGGTATTTAATGTAGAAATTGGTATTTAATATAGAAACTGGTATTTAATGTAGAAATTGGTATTTAATGTAGAAATTGGTATTTAATGTAGAAACTGGTATTTAATGTAGAAATTGGTATTTAATGTAGAAATTGGTATTTAATGTAGAAATTGGTATTTAATGTAGAAACTGGTATTTAATGTAGAAACTGGTATTTAATGTAGAAATTGGTATTTAATGTAGAAATTGGTATTTAATGTAGAAACTGGTATTTAATGTAGAAATTAGTATTTAATGTACATGCTATGTTATTTTAAAGCTAAATACGGCACATATAACTGAAAGAATTGGTCTACTACAACATCTAAGACGTGGCTCTGTTAAATCATGTGACTATTATAGTCTTGCATATTTTTCAAACACACGATTGGCCATTCTCTGTCAATTAGGCTAACTATATTTCCTTGATGCAAAAACGGAATTTGGGGTGGCAAAAACGGGATATTGGGGTGGCAAAAACGGGATGTTGGGATGACAAAAACGGGATATTGGGGTGGCAAAAACGGAATGTTGGGATGACAAAAACGGCATATTGGGGTGGCAAAAACGGGACATTGGGGTGGCAAAAACGGGACATTGGGGTGGCAAAAACGGGATGTTGGGGTGGCAAATACGGGATATTGGGGTGGCAAAAACGGAATGTTGGGATGACAAAAACGGGATATTAGGGTGGCAAAAACGGATATTGGGATGACAAAAACGGGATATTGGGATTACAAAAACGGGATATTGGGGTGACAAAAACGGGATATTGGGGTGGCAAAAACGGGATATTGGGATGGCAAAAACGGATATTGGGATGACAAAAACGGGACAGCGGGATGACAAAAACGGGATATTGGGATGACAAAAACGGGATATTGGGATGACAAAAAAGGGATATTGGGTTGGCAAAAACGGGATATTGGGATGACAAAAATGGATATTGGGATGACAAAAACGGGATATTGGGTTGGCAAAAACGGGACATTGGGATGACAAAAACGGGATATTGGGTTGGCAAAAACGGGATATTGGGATGACAAAAACGGATATTGGGATGACAAAAACGGGATATTGGGTTGGCAAAAACGGGATATTGGGATGACAAAAAAGGATATTGGGATGACAAAAACGGGATATTGGGATGACAAAAACGGGATATTGGGATGACAAAAACGGGATATTGGGGTGACAAAAACGGGATATTGGGATGACAAAAACGAGATATTGGGGTGACAAAAACGGATGTTGGGATGACAAAAACGAGATATTGGGGTGACAAAAACGGGATATTAGGATGACAAAAACGGATATTGGGATGACAAAAACGGGACAGCGGGATGACAAAAACGGGATATTGGGATGACAAAAACGGGATATTGGGATGACAAAAACGGGATATTGGGATAACAAAAACGGGATATTGGGATGACAAAAACGGATATTGGGATGACAAAAAACGGGATATTGGGATGACAAAAACGGGATATTGGGATGACAAAAGCGGGATAGTGGGATGACAAAATCGGATATTGGGATGACAATATTGGAGTAAAAAAGACAAAAAGAGGGATAAAAGATGAAATGATCAAACTAAAAAGAGATGTGATACATATAGGAGGATAAAAATTGATAATATGTAAAAATTAGTAAGCTAAAACATATTTTAAAAATTCAACCGAGACTTAACTCTTTTCGTACGGAAGTTTTTTGTCAATGAAACGGAAGAGAATCCCGAGACAAATTTTAAAAATAGTTTTAAGAATCAATCTACATATTTATATTTATCTAACATATATCATAGTATATGAATTTTCAGATAATTGAGCAAGGTATTAGATTTCACTAATACCAAGATCAAGACATGTAAAAAGAATATGGTTTGATGACGGTTCACACTAATCAAATTGAGTGTGACGCACTATGCGGCGAAACGTAAGCGGCCGAAATAAGCTTGGCGCACAGTGCGTCGAAACGTTATGGAAGAGTTAACTGAGGCACGATCCAAAAGTTTCCACCGAGTAGATGTCTGTGAGTCAAATGTGGATATTTTGGTATCCAATATCACAAAATAACTTACACATCACACAAAGCACAACACACATCACACAAAGCACAATACACATCACACAAAGCACAACGCACATCACACAAAGCACAACACACATCACACAAAGCACAACACACATCACACAAAGCACAACAAACATCACACAAAGCACAATACACATCACACAAAGCACAACACACATCACACAAAGCACAACACACATCACACAAAGCACAACACACATCACACAAAGCACAACACACATCACACAAAGCACAACACACATCACACAAAGCACAACACACATCACACAAAGCACAACACACATCACACAAAGCACAACACACAAAGCACAACACACATCACACAAAGCACAACACACATCACACAAAGCACAACGCACCAAATAATAATATCATTGTAGTTAACATAATTTGTTCAATAAAGTTCTTACTTCTAATCATCATCATCATCATCATCATCATCATCATCATCATCATTATCATCGAATGCCTCCTCCGCAACGAAGGTTGGCTACCATGGATCGCCATTCTACTCTGTTTCTTGCTTTGATGGTGCAGATTGTCATAGATTGACTTGTCCATCTTTTGATGTTACTCGTCCATGTTAGTCTTGGTTGCCTCTGCCTCTTTTGCCTTGTATTTTTCCTTCCAATATTACTTTTAGTAGGCTGTTGTGTCTTTTAACATGTCCCAAAAATGTCATTTGTCTTGTCTTAATTGTATTTAGTAGTTCTCTTTTTATTTTCAGTTGTTTTAAAAACGTCATCGTTTGTTATCTTTTGTTTCCATCCAATTCTACCTATTCTTCTATAAATCCACATTTCAAAGACTTCAATTTTCTGTTCTGTTTTCTTGTCTAATGTCCATGTTTCTGCACCATACATGAATATTGAGAAGACGTAACATTTTGCCATTCTTAGTTTCAGGCCTGCTAATATTTGTTTTGTTGTTAGTATATTTTTCATGGCATTAAAATTACTTACTTCTATTGAAGTTAAAAGTTCTTAAATGTGATGTAGAGCTAGTCTTAACATATGGATGTCAATCATGGACGATAGGACAACAGACAAGAAAATCACTAGTGCTGTAGAAATGTGGTTTTACAGAAGAATGTTGAGAATACCATGGACAGCTAAGAAGAGTAATGAAACCGTTCTGAAAGAGGTCAAAGCAAAGAGAACTAATTTCCAATATTAGGAAGAAACAATCATCATATTCTGACCATGTAAATGAAAAGAGAACAGCTGCAATATATTGTAACAATTGGAAAACTCGAAGAAAACGAAGAGACAGAGGGAAGCAAGGAGAAAAGATACCAGACAGCTTAAGAGAATGGCTTGGCAGAAGGTCAACAACAGAAATGAAAAATAACTGCCGAGATAGAAAGTTGTGGAGAAACATGATCACCTACGACAACGGGCACGGTACATGATGATGATGGAAAGTTTTTCAATGATAACTAACTCGCGTGTAAAAGCTATGATAAATAAGGGCTAAAGACTTTTGTTAGCTGTGATCTCACAGCTGTTATCAAGTAGACCAAAGTAGAACTCTTCTGTGGCTCATAACTTCAAAAGAATAATGGTTTGTTGTTGTCTAATCACTTTGACATGTAACTGTTGCTACATAAATATCAATAGAGACCAACGTTTATCAAGTACCTTGGCTATTTCAGAGTGGAATTGTCCGACACACACAGGGGCGAATCAAAAAGTTATTATCTAGAAAAATAAATCAGCTTTTATGTACATTAGAGAGATTAATAGAAATAGAATGCATGGGAAAAGACCAAGAGGAAGACGAAGAAGAAGATAAATAGATGAAGTGATAGAGACATGTAACAAGAAAGGAAAATCACTAATTCAGACAGCTCGAGCAGCGCAAGAACGACAAATGATATAACCACGACACCTTTTCGATACCAGTGAGAAAGAGAAAAGAAGAAAACGAGAAAGAGATATTAATTCTGTTCGTTATCAAAAGCTATATTTAGAAGATATTTTAATCAATTGAAAGTATCATTGTAATCAAAAATGTATACAAATGTAATTGACCTATCCTGGTTACATAAGTTATCTCATAATTACGGAATCTAAGAGCAGAAAATACATTTAAATACCCAGAAAACATTGCAATATCAGTTGATGGGACCCATGGTGATGTTAACAAAGGAACGAAGAAATAAAAGTAAAATTAGTCTTGACCAATACAAATAACACAAACCAAACTAGGAATAAATTATAGACGCATGCTTTCAATAAAAACATATAGATATTAATGCCAGAGAACAATAGAAATGAAAACACGAAGACTAAGAGAACTGTCGTGAAGCAAACTAAGAGACAGACAGGCAGGCAGGCAGGCAGGACAGGACAGGACAGACAGACAGATAGATAGATAGAAAGAGAGAGAGAGAGAGAGAGAGAGAGAGAGAGAGAGAGAGAGAGAGAGAGAGAGAGAGAGAAAATCAGACGTAAGCTAACCTTGCGGAGAACAGTGGAGATAGAGTTCATAATGTAGAACAGTTTAAGAGAGATGACCAGGTTAAAGGTAAGGTAAAGTACGAGACTTGAACCGGCGTCTTTGCACGCAAGTTTTCACCCATATGTGCTTGGCCGCCTATCCAGAAGTGTTCGGATACAGTCAACTAGCGGAAGAAAAGATAATGGCAAAGTTCAAGGTCATCGGATTATGAAACTAGAGAAGATACAACTACTGATAGTGATATCTACAAAGTGAAGGCGGGCTTTTACTAATGTGCTCAGAGAATAGAGGAATGCGTGCGCGTTGAGAAAAAAATAATGAACATCCGCTTCATGGTCGCCTATAATGATATTTTAGTCATTTATAACTGAAAGAGATTTGTGCTAATGTTACTTTTACTATCGTTGAGGGACAGAGAGACGAAGACAGCAACATAGATACATGACAGTCTAACAGTGTGACACAGAAGGAATCAGCAGAATTGTTAGGAAGTACTGACGGAAGAAGGAGAATGAGAGACATGATTGTCAACGCTTCCGGACGGGAAATGATGATTACTGCCATTACAACAACTATAACTACAAATACAGTAGCAACAACACCTACTACTACTACTGTTTAGTCTTGGTCAATGCGGAGGTCAACGGTCTCATCTGGGATAACACCGATGAGAAAGATGCAGTCATCTATACAGACGGATCTGTAATACGACATCAAAGGAGTGTATGGGCATTTATAGCACGCTCGGTAGGCAGAATAGCCAAGGAAGACAGTGGCGCATACGTTATCACCACGAGTAGCGTGATGATGGAGCTGATGGCAGTGACCAGGGCATTCATCTGGTTATAGTCACAAGACTACACCCACGCCTGCATGTTGAGAGATTCGATGAGCATGATTTAAAATGTGGAGGCGGGCTCTGTACGAATGCAATGTGTAGAGTCATTGCAGAGGTAAAAAAAATACGTAAGGTCACCTTTGTCTACATGTGAGAGTAAGGGGAAATGAAAGAACGAACAGGTTGGCTAGTTGTGCTGTCATTGAAGACGGTCTACCAATGGATCGAGCTGACATCATCAATGCCCTACGAGATGTGGGAACATCATCCTAGGACATCGACAACCATGAGTCCACGTCACTCCTTCGGATGAATGAGATGGGAGTTAAGATGGGCACTGCTAGAAACGAGAAACTTAGTGGGCGTGTAAGAAGACTTATCAACCAACACAGAACTGGAGTCGCCAGTTGTTGGACACTGCAAGACTTGCAGAGGAGGGGATCTGAGCACTCATAGATATGTTCGGAGTGCAATGATGATGACCCGCAAATAACTCAATAACTCCATAATTCCATATCTACTATTGCTGTCACCGCTACTTAGAATGTATTCATCTTGCAACACACCGTGTCATGACGTATAATCCATGTGAGGACATTCGTTTTTGATTGATTTATAGACATACAGACATAGAAATACACACACAGGCAGGCAGAGAGACATAGATAGATGGGCGAACATAGACATCAGAAAGATGCACAGACAGTCAGAAAGATAGAAAACACAGTGTGTATGCGAGGAAAACAAAGAAGGAGAAAAGTTAGGGGGAAAGTTTATAATAAACTGACTGCCACATTGTCGACGTGACGTGGGGGACTCCAATGGTTCTCGCAATTACCTAGGTTTGACTCTAGATGTTACTTATTGTCCTTCCTAGAGGTGCTGCAACACTAGACCTTCTATATTAACAGATCTCACCACGGGTGGGGAAGTGGGGGGGGGGAGACTGGGGGAAACTGCGACGGTTCTCGCGATGTTAGTCTGTTTTGACGGAAGACTGTTACCATGGAGACCAACAACAGGAACATGAAATTACGTCTTGATCAACTGTGAGCGGTTGACCCTGTCACGTTGTCTCTGCAGATTGCCTAGCGCAGGCCTCATAGAAAGAGTTGTTAATAGACAGAGAGAGAGAGAGAGAGAGAGAGAGAGAGAGAGAGAGAGAGAGGGTTAATTCGGGAGGTGGTTAACAGCGGTTTGATGATACTTTTATATGTTAAAATGATATGTGTGCAGTCTGAAGCATGTTTTCTCTTGTTACTGTCTTTCTTTTACTTGAAACTAGAAAAACTCAATCAATTATGCCAAAACCTTGTCGATCCTTGGGGCACCTGACACGTTCCCAATTTGCTTCCAATCGTCGCGATTTAGAACAGCTCTCTACGATACAACGAAAGACATTGCTGACGATTCTCTGATCTTATCCACTTTTCATTTGTTGCGTGTTTCTAAGGCTTAACCGCTTTGAGGTGCCTAGTATCTCCTATCCAAGCGATTACGTGGCCGTCTAATAAATCGAGATTTAGACAAACTAAAAAAAAACACAATGAGTATTCGTGTTGAAGTCCAAAACCTAAGGACATGAGGCTAACAACTTCACAGAGAAAACATATTGGACAACCTGTCTTTGTGGACAAAGGGTGAGTGAACTGGTGTATATTATATTGATTTACATCGTTGAGAGGTTTCCTAATCTACACAAGTTAAGAAAAAAACAAACAAATAACGTCATAAAGATAGATTTAAAAGAAATTAAATTACGCTAATCGTGGAGACAAAGCAAATTATAAACTGTACATATTAAAATAAATCATTTTTTTCTTTAAAAAAACTATTATTTGTTATAAAATAACAGGTTAAGAAAATTAGGTAATCAGTAGAGAAGTAGTGAACTTAGTAGTAATCAGTAATGAGTCAGTGCTTGGAAACTTCATCCTAAAAAAGTGAGGTGGGTCATCTATTTTTTATAAGCACTCAAGTCTTAACTGTTTGCACACCACATATTCAACAATTAAAGATCATAAACAAATTTGAAATGAGCACTTGCCTGTTTCAGGTCAGTCTCTGCAGATAAAGCTACTTTTGCATGTGAAACTGCCGTCAGCGGTAAAGAAAAGGGGGTGTGTCTGCTATTGTCTTTGTTTCCGTCGATTCATTTTAACCTAACCATAAAAAAATAAATGTTATAAAATGTACAGCTCCTTGCCTGTTAAAATATTACTAATTATTCTCATGGAGGAATTTCTCCCCCCGATTTTTCCTTGTGCTGATGGTGTGAGAGAGTAATGTATTTAAACAAAAATTAGTCCGCTTTAAACGTAAGATATAAGTATTAAATCGTTGCACAGAGAGTACAAGTTTTTGAGCAGCCGGTGTAGAATAAGTTTATCGCCGAGTCATTTTTGTATATATATATATATATATATATATATATATATATATATATATATATATATATATATATATATATATATATATATATATATATGTTTGTATGTTAACCTCCGGTTTATAACCCCCAGTTAAATGCTGCACTGGTAATAAAGGCATCGAATGGATACAAGGAGACCATTTGGAGGACCTCGACTTTGCTGATGACATAGTCCTCATCAGCAGTCAGATAGAAATGATGCAGGAAAACACAAATGAACTATCAGCAATAGCCAGCAAAATTGGGCTTGAGATCAATCATGAAAAGACTAAAGTCATGAAAAGTTTAATTCCAACAGATGACAAAATATACATGGAAAACAAACCAGTAGAAGAGATCGATCACTTTATCTATCTTGGAAGTCACATTGATCGAGAAGGGGATACAAGTAAAGAAATTAGAATCAGAATGGCTTAAGCTTCAGAAGCTTTGAAAAGTTGTGGAAATCAAAACTAATCAGCACAAACACAAAACTTAGACTATGCAAATCAAATGTACTATCAACCCTTACGTATGCGTGTGAAAGCTGGAAAACAACAAGAGATATAGAAACAAAGTTGAACGCATTCGAAAATAAATGTATAAGGAAAATACTTGGTATAGCGTGGAACGAATTCAAAACAAACGAGGAAATTAGAGAAATCGCCAATCAACCACTAATATCTTCAGTAATAAAGAAAAGACGATGGTCATATGTTGGACATGTGATGAGAAGAGATAATAACCGAATAGCAAAGCAGGCCCTCATATGGGAAACAACAGGTAAGAGAAAGACCCAGGGAGACACTGAGAAGAACATTGATGAGAGAGGCAAGAGCAACAGGATTCGGCTCCCTCAGTGAGATAAAGCTGCTTGCACAGAACAGAGACAAATGGCGAGATTTGATAAAATATCTTTAAAAGAATTGAAAACTACTAGAACAAAAATTCAGATATGAGAAGGTGTATCTTGGTCAACGCCCTATGGGCCGGCAACGGCTCAAAAGGTCAATAGATAGATAGATAGATGTTTGTATGTATATAATTACATACTCATTTGTTTTTCGGTTTGTTGTTCTTCTTTCATTTCAAGTTTGCATTTCAGCGACGAGGAGAGATAGAATTTGTGGTCTTTTGCTCTTCTATTGACCTCCCTGCTGTTATGTTTCCTAGTGTTTCTAATATTCCATCAATCCATCTTTTTCATGGCCAGATGTTCTCTGAAGGCTTGTGTAGTTTAAAAAAAAAAATCTGTCTGCCTTATTACGTAGTCAAGCCTTTTTATTTGTTGTTTCTTTATGTACTCTGTTCTTCTTCTTTCCTTTATCATTTTCCTTTCAGCGTCGAGGGGAGATACCATTAGCGGTATTTAGGTTCTCTGTTCGCCACTGCTGCTATTATGTTTCCTAGTGTTTCTAACACTCCGTCACTCCATCTTTTTTCGTGATCGGTCCTTGGGTCTGGTGTTCTCGCAACGTTGCAAGGCTCATTGTGTCGTGATTTGGTCAATCTGCCTTGTCATGTGGCTAAACCATTTTATCTGTTGTTTCTTTATGTATTCTATGGCGGGGGTTATTTTAAGCTTTCTTTTTCAGTTCTTCATTTCTGATCTTATCTCTCAGACTGTTTCCTGTCATTCGTCTAACACATTTAATCTCGGTAGTGGTTATTTTTGTTATTGTTCTTGCATCTAAGGTACAGGTATGGTATTGGTAGCACAACGTTGGAATGAAGATTGTATTGTAGTGTCCGTTTTGCCTCTAGAGTTATTTCCTTGTTGAACAATAGCTGCGACAACTGTCCGATGATTTGACAAGCTTTGCGGCATTTTGAATCTATTTCTGTTGTTTGTAAATTGTCGTTTGTCACTAGACTTCCTATATATTTAAATTGCTTCATTTGTTTTAGTTGTCTGCCGTTCATCGTTATGTTTATGTTTTGCTTATCTTTTGCGATATTCATGACTTTTGTTTAGTTAATGTTGATTATCATGTTGTATTGAGCGCCTTATGTCTCATTAAATGTTCTTGTAGATCTGATATTTTCCCATGCATTTGTGGATGATCAAATGCAAATAAAAGCTCGTTAATCTCCCCTGTCTCCGACGGGATTGTCTAATTTACATATGTAGCCGATGTAAGTAATAAACAATAAGGAAGAAAGGGGAGGGGGGGGGATACGCACCCCTGGTCTTACCCGTGTGATAAAACTTCGAAGTGGTCAAAATGGCTTCAAGGGAGAAATAGTTTAGGGTCTTTTGTTCTTCTGTTGGTATGTTTCCTAGTGCTACTTCCATCAATCCATCTCTTTTACGTGGACGACCCTTGGGTCAGATGTTCTCGTAGCGATTGTTGAAGCTTCGTTCGTATTAAAAAAAAATATCTTTATGTCTTGTCACGTGGCCAAACCAATTTGGCTGTTGTTTCTTTGTATTCATCCATTGCCATCTAAGTCCAAAACCGACCCTGCTCGCAAAGAGAAACTTAACTCTGAGTTTCCACTGTCAGTCCGTACGGTTACTTCTATTGATGGCGATGTTTCAGTTACGGGAACTATTCCTAGCTAAAGTTGACAGCGTAATTGATAAACAGCTGTAGAGATAGTAGTGGAGAGACATGAACACATTCACCAGCAGGCACTGTACTTGACGATGATGAAATGTCTCATACATTTTCTATCTTAAAACAAAACTACCAGGCTTAACATTTGCTGAGTTTTGCTTTATCTTCACTCAATGTATTTCCGTTTTGGCGTTTTCCATAAATATATTTAAATAGGCGTAACATACTTTTCAGAGCTTAACCTGGGACCAATCTGAGTATCACTGGATGGAGTATGCCAACCATGCCTTCCTTTCATACTTTTCACTTGAAACTACATTTCTAAGGAATGCCTTGTTCTTGTCAAAAGCTCTGAGCACCTTAATGAGAGTTTTAGTTTAATAATCACCAGAAGACTTGTCACTCTATCTTCCAACATATGGCTTTTCTCTTCTGTTCACATATGATTTATTTCAGAAAACACCTAATCTAGTAGTGCTAAAGTACCAGTGAGACAGAGAATGTTTGCTACTACAGTACTTAGGATTTTTTACAATTATATTTAATGACCGTTGTTACTTTTCTCCATAAATTTTGCGTTGCCCAAATGTCTGCCTTAGAAGCCCTAAAGCTCATTGCAATAACATTCTCATGAAATAGTTCATGTTTGCTACTTGCTTTCCGATCACTTGGAAGATCGTAAAAACAGGCAGGTCAACACCAGGCCAAGTAGACACGTCTCTAGAATTTAACCACCAAAAATCTTCTGCCAGTCTAAAATCTCTCATCCCATAGGTTAAGGTATGAGAGACATCTTTCATTAAAAAAAAAAAAAAAACTTGTAAATTCTCTCTTTACATTTCCAATGATTTCAACATTTTCTACAAGTTTGCTCTTGAACTTCTTTGCTCCTTGATGTACAAATTTACAGTTTTTTTTCCGTTCTTCAATATTGTTGTTGTCTTGGTGGGTTTTGCCTAACTTCTTGGTGAGACACGACCAGTTCAACATGGGACTAAGTCTTTTACATTATATTAGACCACAATTGACATCAAAAACCCAAAGTGAAAATCACTTTTGTCTTAATATGAGCAACAATAAAGTAATATATTTTTGCTCTATTCTTTATTTGTAAACATGGTTTACGTTTATACCTGGATATTGCTTCACTGGCGTTGTTCTTGCTCTTGACCAAAATCACGTTGTTGAAAAAGCTGACCAGTCCAGGTACAAACCAGAAATACATTTCTCTACAATCAAAGAATTGTTTCTTTGAATCGTCATTGGCCAGTACTGGCTGGGTATGGGTCGGCATGATTCTTACAGTTCTCTACAATCAAAGAATTGTTTCTTTGAATCGTCATTGGCCAGTACTGGCTGGGTATGGGTCGGCATGATTCTTACAGTTCTCTACAATCAAAGAATTGTTTCTTTGAATCGTCATTGGCCAGTACTGGCTGGGTATGGGTCGGCATGATTCTTACAGTTCTCTACAATCAAAGAATTGTTTCTTTGAATTGTCATTGCCCAGTACTGGCTGGGTATGGGTCGGCATGATTCTTACAGTTCTCTACAATCAAAGAATTGTTTCTTTGAATCGTCATTGCCCAGTACTGGCTGGGTATGGGTCGGCATGATTCTTACAGTTCTCTACAATCAAAGAATTGTTTCTTTGAATCGTCATTGGCCAGTACTGGCTGGGTATGGGTCGGCATGATTCTTACAGTTCTCTACAATCAAAGAATTGTTTCTTTGAATCGTCATTGGCCAGTACTGGCTGGGTATGGGTCGGCATGATTCTTACAGTTCTCTACAATCAAAGAATTGTTTCTTTGAATCGTCATTGGCCAGTACTGGCTGGGTATGGGTCGGCATGATTCTTACAGTTCTCTACAATCAAAGAATTGTTTCTTTGAATCGTCATTGGCCAGTACTGGCTCACTGGCTGGGTATGGGTCGGCATGATTCTTACAGTTCTCTACAATCAAAGAATTGTTTCTTTGAATCGTCATTGGCCAGTACTGGCTGGGTATGAGTCGGCATGATTCTTACAGTTCTCTACAATCAAAGAATTGTTTCTTTGAATCGTCATTGGCCAGTACTGGCTGGGTATGAGTCGGCATGATTCTTACAGTTCTCTACAATCAAAGAATTGTTTCTTTGAATCGTCATTGGCCAGTACTGGCTGGGTATGGGTCGGCATGATTCTTACAGTTCTCTACAATCAAAGAATTGTTTCTTTGAATCGTCATTGGCCAGTACTGGCTCACTGGCTGGGTATGGGTCGGCATGATTCTTACAGTTCTCTACAATCAAAGAATTGTTTCTTTGAATCGTCATTGGCCAGTACTGGCTGGGTATGAGTCGGCATGATTCTTACATTTCTCTACAATCAAAGAATTGTTTCTTTGAATCGTCATTGGCCAGTACTGGCTCACTGGCTGGGTATGAGTCGGCATGATTCTTACATTTCTCTACAATCAAAGAATTGTTTCTTTGAATCGTCATTGGCCAGTACTGGCTGGGTATGAGTCGGCATGATTCTTACATTTCTCTACAATCAAAGAATTGTTTCTTTGAATCGTCATTGGCCAGTACTGGCTGGGTATGAGTCGGCATGATTCTTACAGTTTTCGACCGGACAAATGAACTTTCCGTAAACTGATTGAAATCGGGACATCATTGACAATCAGGGATATATGGTAAGTCTATATTTAAATGGGAGCCGCGACAGCTCAGTGGTTAGTGAACTGGACTACAAAGGACAAGGGGTAGGGTTCGATCCCAACCGACGGCTTCCGGGTTCACCCAGCCTTTAATGGGTACCGGATTTTTTTTCTGGGAAAGTAAAGCGGCACGGACGTAATACCGACCACATTACCCCAAAAATCATGTGCCGAAGGTCTGTAAAATTTATGGTCACTAACACCATATTCCCTATACGCTGCTTGGCGTAACGGGGGTACTTTACTTTACTATATTTAAATGTCTTTACTGAAGATTTTTTTCTACTTTACATATACACTCCATGCATCGGACGCTTAAATACATTGCAATTTAGTTTAACAACTCGAGACATGAGCATTTAGATTATAATTAACCAGCAAAGTAATTCTCTGCCAGTGAGTTGATTAAATGAAGGTACTTCTGGTACTTTTAATGTACACTTTCCTGTTTTTTTTTTTACTTTTAGTGTCGAGGGGGAAAAAAAGTAAAGTTTGGGTTAATGGGGTAAGGGCATACAGATGAGGCTGCTGTAAAGCTGACGATAAGGCTGAAAGAATAAAAACATTATGCAGATAAAGTATGGTTACAGCTTTACATTGGGGAGGGACAATTAAAACGGCGTTGCGGCTCAGCAAAGCCACCTGCTGAACAATGGACGAAACACAAACATATATAAATAAACAGATTAAAACTAAATAGTGACTTCAATAATCAAGTTACTATGTACTTTTAATTTGTTTATCTATATATTATAAAGAAACAGAACATATGGTTTGGCCACGTGATGAGGCAGAAAGATCAAAACGCAACGAGCTTGTAATGAGCGTTACGAGAGCACCAGACTCAAAGATCGACAATAACAAAGATGTAATATTAGAAAGAAAAGGAATGGCAAAAAGTAATTGTAATGTCATGAAGAACATACTAACAACAAAACAAATAACACCAGGGCTAAAACTAAGAATAGCAAAATGTTATGTCTTCTTCATTCCTATATAGTGCAGAAACATGGACATTAGACAAGAAAACAGAATAGAGAAGTGAAGCCTCTGAAATGTGGATATATAGAAGAATAGGTAGAATTGGATAGAAGGAAAAGAAAACAAACGACGAAGTATTAAAACAACTAAAAATGAAAAGAGAACTACTAAGCACAATTCAAACAAGACAAATGCGATTTTTGGGCCATGTTAAAAGACATAACAGCCTACTAAAAGTAATCCTGGAGAAGAAAATACAAGGTAAAAGAAGCAGAGGGAGAACAAGACTAACATCAAAAGATGGACAAACCAGCCTATGACAGCCTGCACCATCAAAGCAGCAGACAGAGTGGAATGGCGCTCCATAGCCAACCTTCGTTGCGGAGATGGCACTCGATGATGATGAATGTTAGAAACACCATGAATCATAACAGAAGAGCAAAGACCCCAAATGATCTCTCTCCCTCCCCCCAAGTGAAATGAGGATTGAAAAAAGAAGGAATTCCTGTGTTTTGTCCGAGAGTTTGGGTTGATGCTTTGCACATTTCCAACTTTGCAACATGTGACCGTGAAACATTCTGACAAAATCTAAAACACACACTACAGAACTGCAGCAATTTTGACACACTAAGAACACAAATATGGCCCACAGAAACAAGCCTGCGTGACAAGTTGTGGGGAACCGGTGATGACCTCAAACGTACCGCATTGTTCGTGACCCATCATCATGTGCCATACCGGTTGGTCTAGGCGATCATGTCCTTCCACAATCTTCTGTCTATAGTGCATCGTATCGGTTCTGTTGTTGACTGTTTTCCATGCCATAACACCAAACTATCCAGTATTTTCTCTCTTTGTCGTCTGCGATCTCTTTTTTTTCTTTATTTTGCCAGTTGTAAACAGGTATTTCAACTTTCCTCTTCTCATGATGTGTCCCAAAAAATGTTGTTTTTTTCTGATGATTTTTACGTGTTCCCTTCTTGTGTTGGCCGCTTTGAGAATTTCTTCATTTGTCTTTTTAGCTGTCCAGGGAACTTTCAACACCTTGTTCGTGACCCAAGCTGGTCTAAATGCATAGCAATAGCTGATCACTGAAGAAGACGATATGTGTTGAGACTAGCAAGGGTCACGAACAAGATGCGTTCGAGGTCTCCAACGATTCCCAATAACTTGTCATGCAGGACTGTTTCTGTGGGCCATATTTGCATTCGTAGGGTGTTTACAGTGATGCAGTATAAGCTTTAGAGTTTGTCTGGATGCTCCGCTGTCACGTGTTGCAAAGTCACAGACATCTTGTGTAGTAGGTATACTCTGAGTCCACAGTAACCTGTTTTGAGTCTGAATATCTTGGTCTGCTCATCTCTACTGAGTGTGTTTAAGCTGTCATATTCTGGCTCATACAACTCTCTCCATTCTGTTTTCCTAGCATTTAAGGAGTCTTGTGTCATTGTTTTCTTATATTAAAAACTTCATGATTATTTTAGATAAAAAATGTGAGCGGCCGGTTGTCTCGTGGTTAGGCCACCTGTCTAGAAAAGTTCAAATGCACACATTTTGTTCCGAACTGAAAGGCTCTTGGAATCAACCCAGACTCTTTCAGTGTGTAGCAGAGATGTCAACATAGTCTCTCATTGCACCAACAAAAAGCTCAAGAAGATTGGCAACAGGCAATGACATTACCAATATGGTAAATGAAAGTTGCAAAAGAGACTGCAATATATAGAGGTATATCTCTTTTCAGCATTGTAGGAAAGCTATAGACCAAAATTGTGGGAAAAAAAGACTGAGACCAATAATAGAACTACAGTTAAACGATTCTCAAATGGGTTTCTGAAAAAAAAACAGGACTAACCCACTATTCACCTTAAGACAGCTTGCAGAAAAAACAACACAACACAACCAAAACTTATACATAGCTCTCATTGACCAGGAAAAAGCATTCGACAGAGTAAACAGAGAACAACTGTGGGAGATACTAACAACACACGGAGTAAGCCAACATCTAACCAACCTTATTAAAAGCCTCTACGTCAACAGCAGCTGCTGGGTCAGAACAGCAGCAGGCTACACAGACCACTTCGAAGTTAGATCAGGTGTAAGACAGGGGTACGTACTATCCCCCCTACTGTTTATTACATACATGGACTATATATGCAAGTTAGCCAACCAATCAGAGACAGAGGAGATCAATGAGCTTTTATTTGCAGACGATCAGGCACTAATACATGAAACAATAGAAGACCTACAAGAACATGTAAATAAACTCAACAGCACAGTCACAAAATACAACATGAAAATCAATGTCAACAAAACAGAAGTCAAGAATGTTGCAAAAGAGAAACAGAACATCAACATAACTATAGAAGGCAGGCAACTAAAACAAGTAGAAGAATTCAAATACCTAGGAAGTTCAGTGACAAACGACAATTCACAAACAACAGAAATAGACTAAAGATGTATCAAAGCTTGTCAAATCATTGGACAGCTATTCACCACCATTGTACAACAAGAAAATAACAGGCAAAACGGGCACTATACAATACAATCTTCATCCCAACATTGTGCTACCAATGCCAGTCTGGACCCTAGATGCAAGAACAAAATAAAAAATAACCACTACTGACATGAAATGTGTTAGACGAACAACAGGAAACAGTCTGAGAGACAAGATCAGAAATCAAGAACTGAGAAAAATGCTAGGAATATCCCCTGCCATAGAATATATAAAGAAACAACATATAAAATTGTTTGGCCACGTAAAAAGGCAGAGTGATCAAACACAGCACAATGAGTCCTCAATAAACGTTGCAAGAATATTACACACAAGGGGCAACCACAAAAAAGATGGATCGATGGAATATTAGAAGCACTAGGAAACATAACAACAGCAGAAGAGCAAAAGACTGCAAATTATATCTCCCCTCGACACTGAAAGGCAAATGAGGAAGGAAAGAAGAAGAAGTCACGCAAGTGATTCCAACACAAAATGTTACGCGTGGGATGACAATAATGAAGTTAACAACCAAGTGACATATCCAAACTGAAAAGTGCAGTGGAAACATCTTGAAGTGCAGTTCCTGCTAACATGGGTGATTATGTCTCTCCTTAACTTTCTGTCTCTAGTCTACAGTACTTTATCATCTATATCACTGACTTCCCATCATGCCTTTTTAGTATCTTATCTCCATACTTCCCTCGATCTGTTTAGATCAAATGATCTTCCTAATAAATTTTTCCAAAGTCAACAGGCAACTACAAAACATAGACATAGTTTGAACCATTAAAAATGATGACACAGCACAGCAGGAAAGATCACAACAAGCACAGGAAAAAAAAGCTTGTAAAAATACAGGATAATGTAACTGGAGAGAGATGATCACCTACACCACACCAATCTGCACGGCACCTGATGATGATGATGAATGTAACTGGTGAAATAAATTACATGTGAAACACTACATTTTGAAGAAAGCAGTGATTATTAATGTCACAATGTAGGATACATCCTAATGATGACTACCTAATGCTCTAGTCAAGTCTGTAATGTATTCCAGTGTACCTCCCAAGGTGGCTTACAGTCTGTAAATAAATAAGGTAGAGATATATTATTGTCACCTTGTAACTCACAATTACAGTTAACCTTGAAAAAAAATGCCTTCAGAGAAATTAACATCGTCCAAACTACCTCATCCACCCTGAAAAGTGTGTGAGTTATCTCCACCTTCAACTTCTGCTCTGCACTAAATATCTTTTCTCTTTGATCCATACCTTCTTGGTCAAACTAGTTAGTCTATATCTCCAGATGTAGGATCTTGATCAGGGTTAGTTCATTCATTCAGCTAGCTATGAGTCGATGACTATTTTTTCATTCATTTCATGCATCTTGTGACTCTAATACAGGATTAGACACAAGCTACTGATACCCCACAAACATGTATAGTCTTCTTCCTAAAAAATTGTATTTACAAGATATAACCACCACAAACATTAGTCATGAAGTAGATCTGCATACTAAATGATAGAATTGACATCACTGCACTCCAGACAGTGTCACAGGTGCACAGATAGTACAATTTATCTCACACATGCTGATGGTTCTTGTAATTCACTGGTTACACGCCCTCAAGATCTGATCTCTCAATCATGAAGTCAGGCATTTATAAAGCCTGATTCAAAATTTCAAAAATGTTCTCTCAAAATTCGCCATATAAGGCAGACCAAGAACAATCTTTAGGAGAACAGTGGATGTAGAAATGAATAATATGATCAGATTTGGGGTAGCCTGCAAATGATGACCATACAGTGTTAAGTAATGTGTTATTGCCACACAAGATACAACAACTGACTGCTTTATTAAATTGTGGCCAAGAAGGTGATGAAGAGGAAATCATGATCACACACACACACACACACACATACTAATAAATTGGCAGCAAAAGACTTCAATATCTTCTATCATGTCGACCTGATGAGTCCTGTTGTTGGTGTGTTCTGGAGTCCGGGTGCTCCACAATAACATGTGGCAGTGTCACTGAGTCCTATTTTGTGTAGACATGCTCTCTGTGATGTAACAATGATCTGCTGTACTTAGTCTCTTGCAAAGTGCTGTGACCCTTTATGGCTCTGCACTATGAGCTAATACTTTTGATGTGTGGTTATTCTAATGTTTATTTATTCTCTTGGCACATGTATTTACATGTTAGCTTAAAAAATGTAATATAAACAACATAAACAATTAAAGCTGTGCAAAATTATAAATATTACAGTTGTAATCAATATATTCTGGTTATTAAGAAATTATATATTACAATTATATTAATAAACACATATTACACCACATCATCCTTTTGAAGCTGCTGCAGCATTATTTCATACAACAATTTAACAGTCATACATTTAACATGTGAAAGAAAAAGACATAACACTCACTGCTTGCTCATTCTATCGTTATGAAAGCCAATAAGTTCTGAATAAAAACAGCCAACAGACAAACATTACAATTATAATTCAAATACATGTTTTACAACTCCCTAAAAAAATTAAACATTCTACAGAGATTAAGAATATTTATACAGATTTCTGCACTAAGAAAACACTTATTACATTACACTGCCATCTCCTTTCTATATGGAAAATATAGAGATAAAACACTACAGATTTTGAAACACACAACAGTCTACAAAACATCAATGCTACCAGTCATTTAAAAAGGACCTCTCTGGTTATGGCATAGGTACAACTAAATTATTTCCTGCTGATATCAAAAGTCAGAAAGTTTGCATGCTGAGAGATTCTACAACTTGCCGATTACACACACACACACTCCTGTTCTCTCTCAGGCATTCCTCTATAATTTGTCCCAGCGTATAACCCCAGGATGACACAGGCACACGTTTCATGCTTTTATAAGCCCATGTGGATCTACTGTTATTCTTATTTCACAAATGGGGGTTAAAACAATGAAATAGAGGATAGCTGCTGACCTCAATAGTCCCTTTGGTGGTGACAATTTGGGGTACATACTTATATCCAGCTGTAAACACAAGATTTTGTTACATTTGCTATGGTAACTCAGAAAATTGTTACATTCAAATTGATGGATCAATTATTTCACTTGTAGAATGTACCTTGCTCACCAAGAACAAGTCACAGAGTCAATAAACCAACTAGTATTACTGAGTTTTTAATGCACTGACTCAATAATCCATACCCGAACATCTACTAAAATCTATCTTTGCAGCCATACCGAAGAAGTCAGGTGCCACTGATTGTGAAGATTCTTCGCACTTATAGTCTCATGAGCCATATGATGAAAATATTAATAAGAACCATCATGAGACCTGTAAGGAACAAAATAAAACCAGAAATAAGTGAGAACCAATGTGGATTTGTGGAAGAAAAGGGCAACAGTAATACAATACTCATCCTGAGAACATTGATAGAAAGAGCTATAGATGCAAAGAAAGATCTATATATGTGATTTATAGACTACGACAAAGCATCTGACAAAGTTAAGCATGTGGAAATAATAATAAATATGTTGGAGAAATTAAACATTGATGGCAAGGAGCTGCAAATCATAAAAAAATATGTACTGGCAACAAACAGCAACCATAAGAATTAGCAACCAAAGAGGACAATTCCAATATATAAAACAAGGAGTCAGACAAGGCTGTGTTCTGTCGTCAGACTTGTTTTCACTTTACAGTGAAAATATTATGAGATCAATGGTAGATATGAAAGGATTTGAAGTCATCGATCACAGCATAAACAATATGCGGATGACAGAAGTAATGGTCATATCGAAGAAACAATCATCACCATCATAAAAATAAAGAGGACAAATCTGAAACAAGTGCAACATGTCAGATACTTTAACATAATAATAACATCAGATGGAAGATGAACTACAGAAATAAAATGCAGAATAGCTCAGGCCAATATAGCATTTCAGAAAATGAAAAATGTCTTGTGCAACAAACCCTATGTCGATAAAAGTGAGAAAGAGTTCATTAGTTCTGTATAGAGCCAATTCTGACATATGGAAGCGAATCATGGACAGTATATAAACAAATGAAAAGACGATAAGGTGCCACAGAGATGGGATTTCTCAGAAGAATATTTAAAGTTCTCTGGGCAACTAAAAAAGACCAATAACGAAATTCTCAAAGAGGCTAACACAAAAAGGGAAGCCCTAAAAACATCAGAAAGAAACAATCAACATTTTAGGGCACATCATGAGAAGAAAGTTGGAATACTTGATTGCAACTGTCAAAATACAAGGAAAGAGAGATTGCGGATGACAAAGCAAGAAAATACTAGATAGCTTGGTGTCACGGCATGGGAAAACAGTTAACAACAGAAATTATACAATGCACGGTGGATAGAAGATTGTAGAAGGACATGATCGCCTATTACAACCGGGATGGCACATGATGATGACTCAATAACATATTGAAGGTTCTCAAAGACTAGTTTCTTACTGAAAATTATCTAAGCAATTTTTATAATGGTTCAGTTTAATATTTTAAACTCTTTTCTTTAATCATTGGTCTCCTCTCCTTTTCATTCATGTGTCTTATCCCTATTTATCCCTGCATTATCTTTATTACATCTCTTGCTCCTCACCCCCCTTGCCACCAATATCTTCTCTCACTTTTTCTCCATACCTTATGAGAAACCTTCTTTCATCCTTCCTCATGAGTTCCCCTTCCTAATTTTTCCCACTTTGGCTCCTTTCGGTTCAATTAATTCCTACCTACCCTATTGATCTTATAACCAACCTCTATGCAAAACCTGGCAACCATCTCTTTCCTCAGTTTTTAGATCTGTGTTGTGTTTTCTGGCTTGGAATTATTTCTTTAATTTGTATAGTCTTGTTTGTTATACCCCATGAAGGATTTAGCGGAAACATCATAGTTTGTCTTGTCTTTCTATTATTTCAGATGCCCCATACCATTTTATGTTTATTTATTTTTTCCCCATTTGCCAGCTTTCACGTCTGGTCAAGTCCATATGTACTAGGAACTGAATTTTGTGTGTTAATCTGTTTTTCCATGGAGCTTTGTGCACAGGAGTCCCTCGCCACACAAGCAGATAACTTTGACTTTGGAGGTACTTATATTTTTTTCCGTCGATGAGTAATTGATGTTTCATGCGAAGGCTTGCTGCAGAGAGAAATCATAAATAAAAATCCCAACTGGTCAAGCCAGGATTTCAACTCACAACCTATCTGTCTCAAGACCAACCAGTCCCCCGTGTTTATTTTATATGTTCCCTGCAGCTCAGAATAATATTTTGTATATTTGATATTTATGCTTATCTCTGTTTATCTATTTTATAGTTTAAAGTGGTAAGGAAAAAGGTATGTAGTAAATTAATTTGGCCCAAAACTAAAAAAAAATCAAGCTCTGAAGGAGCATGTACAAGACCCCCCTCTTGTTTGCTGTTACCAAAATGGGCTAGACAGAGGATCTTACTACCAAGAGACCAAAGGAGAATAAAGCCAAAAGAAACCATGAAGCCTGTGGTGGGATTTGAACCAGGAACCATTTTGTTCAGAAGCGGACATATTACCTCCAGGCAACACCCCCCCCCCCCAAAGATCACCGAGGATATTACTGGGTCAATGCATTTAAAAACTTAGTAATATTAGTTGGAATAATATAGTCACTAATGTCATATATAAAACTTAGTAATATTAGCTGGAATAATATAGTCACTAATGTCATATACTCAATACGCCAAGAAAAGCAGGGGAGGAAACCTTTACTTGTTAAAACACTAGTTGGTTTGTTGACTCCATGACTTGTACTTGGTGAGCAATGTACATTCTGCAAGTTTAATAAATGTTTCATCAATTTGAATATCACAAATTATTTGAGTTATTACAGCAAATGTGACAAAATCTTGAGTTTACAGCAGAATATAATAATGTATCCTAGTGACATATAACTGATGTGCAGTCCTGACCCGACAATATCACCAAAACTGATGATAACATGGTTTGTAATAAAGTGCACACAATCTGACACTTATAATAACTTCACAAGTTATATAACAAAGGTATGAGGTATATTATATATGTTATTATGAGAGCATTCACAGTCTCAGAAGTGCTATAACAAGAATATATTTCAATCATTGACCATAACAATACACAATCAAAAGGAAACATTGGAAGACTTCATCTCAATAGAGATCAGGCCAAAGACACAGAAAAACCTGTAGACATCTGTGTCGATCGTTTATGGCTCCCAGCGAGACGGAGGAGGACTGGCTGGTCAGTGTATCGTTATCTCGGTCTATTACCCGTGTGTCGTAAACGGGATAAATAACATTGGCGGCGGTTAATTAGCCTGGTCTCTGGTCGCGTCATACGGTGAGCGCCGTAATCAGTGTTAGCATATAGTAAAAAACTCGGGGAAATTGTAGACCCGGTCCTATAACCAGGGAAACGCTTTAAACAGGTGGTCCTAAGACCAGGTTCGACTGTATCAATGGATGGTTAGTCTCTATGCAAGACAACATCTCAAAATAGAAAGGTTGTGAGTTCAAATCCCGGCTGCCCCAGTTGGGATTTTTATTTGTGAACTCTTTCTGCGACAAGAACCCTTGGTCTCAGCAGTGAGGCCTGGTTTGAAATGACAATTACTCATTGATAGAAAAAATAATAGTACCCTCGAAGACAGTCATCTGCAGTGAGGGACCTCTGCGCATATGGCTGCCAGAAAAAAAAAATGGATTAACACGTAAAATTCATTTCATAGTCCCTAGTGACTATGCCAGAGGTGAAATAAGGCAAAAAAAAAAAACCCTACAAATCTAGTCAAATATTTTCAAGTAATGATCACAAACAGCACAAAATACACCACCAGCTAGGGAAACATACACAATGCATTTATATATGTTATTCCACATAAATAAATATAATTTACAAATGCTGCTATTGAACAAGATGCTAAGCATGATCCTGCAGTTATATAATTGTTTTGCATAGCAATAGATGCACCCCAAATGGTTGCAATCAGAAGTCCATAAAAGAGAACACATAATGTGATGACAAATATTTGAATGGAGTATCAGAAAGGCCAGGTTCAATCCTCAAACGTGGTGACAACTTTTTTTTTTCAAAGTGGTACAGCCTCCGGGTTCACACAGCCTCAAAAACTTGGCACCAGAGATTTATCTGGTAAAGTAGGGTGGCCTGGTGTCATACTGACCATGCCACCAATTTATTCATTGGGTGCTGTCTAAACATCAAATGGAAGGCCATTTTTACTCAGTCTTTTTTCCTGAATGGTGAACATTGTCACAGGTTCACCTTTTGATGTTATCAGTCCGCCTTAGTCTTGGTCTGCTTCTGTTTCGTCTACCTTGTACCTTCCCTTCCAAGATGACTTTTAGAAGGGTATATGTCTCTTCACATGGTCCAAAAATTCCATTTGTCTTTTTCAAATTGTGTTAAGTAGTTCTATTTTCATTTTTAGCTGATTCTGTGTCTGGTAGAGAGAACATAAGTTTGGCAAAGTCCACTTTAAAATGCTTGTAAAGATGAAAATGGCCTTTTCTTGAAGTAAAGTTTAAAAATTCCATAAAAAACAAGGACTCATCTTGTGTGTGATCAACAAGTTTAAACCCAACCATTCACTATAACTTATCAAAGAAACAATGAAGCTAAATCATCATAGCCATGTAGTTACAAATATCTTTAGCAACAGGCAAGCACAAAGCACATTGACAAGCACACCATAAACATACGAGTACATCATCATATTTTACAACCAAATAAATGCCAACACCAGGCTGTGCACTCAAAGAAATGAGGTAAAATAAACCTTTGTTTTGTGACAGAGCTGCACCAGGAAATACTTTGAGATTACTCAGTAAACACTAGTATAGTAAGATCACAAATAACATTCTTTTTATGACTAGAATGGAGATTTGAAACCGTCTCTGTGGAGCAAGCTAGTCTTCTGCAAGAACTGTCACATAATAAGCACCAACCAATAAATCAATGGCATATACTGACACATATGATATCACCATTTAACTAATGAATAATAATTAAAACTTGCACAGAAGTCTAAAATAAATTCTGCAACCTTTTTTCACTGTCAATTAGTGTTCAGAAAACAGTAATACTAGCCAAGGCGACATCAAACCTCTATTAATCACTCTAAAAGATTGTCCGCTAGAATCAGTTCAGAAATTCACGTATCTTGGATCCACAATTACGCAAACCATTTCTCTTGATGATGAAATAAACAGCCGAAATGGTAAGGCAACTACAACTTTCTACAAACTCACAGAAAGGGCCTGGAACAACACAAAACTAACACTGAAGACCAAACTCTTAATAAATCAAACTTGTGTGCTTAGCACACTACTATATAGATCTGAAACACGGACATCATACTCAAATAAAGAAAAAAGACTAAATGTCTTCCACATGCGATGTCTCCGCAGAATAATGCATATCAAATGGCAGGACAAAATAACCAACTTAACTGTCCTGCAATGTGCTAAGACCCAAACAATCATTCCGATGCTCAGATGTGGAAGACTAAGATGGCTGGGGCACTTCCAGCGAATGGAAGAAAAATGCATCCCCAGGCAAATACTATATGGTGAACTAACACACAGAAAAAGACTAATTGGCAGACCTAAACTACGATATAGAGATATCTGTAAATCATCTCTGAATGACTTCTGCAGATGTGAATATGACTGGGAACATCTGGCAAGTGGTCGCAATTCATGGAGAACATATATAAGGAATGGTATAACATCATTTGAGACTGTGCTAAGGCAAAACTTAAAAGAGAAAAGACTCACAAAAAAGGATGGAAAACCCTGTGGATCAGAGGGCCTAACTTGTTCATTCTGTGGCCATGTGTGATTGTCAAACATTGGTAGAACTAGCCACGAGAGAAGTTGTTTGACAAAAACAAAACCTAAAAAAAAATACACAATAGCCTCCACTAGACCGTCTGACAAGAAGGGCCATATACAGAAGTCTACAAAACAATAAACTAATAATCAGTAAGATTTTTGCAGACCCAATCATGTAACAAATATTAAAAACACAATTTGCCCACAAATAAGAAATTATCTTGAAAGTTACAATCTGATCCATTATGGCTCTGACACATTCTAAAGTGTTACACGCTCCATTTTGGAATAAACTGCTTTCTTTTTCTTCTGATCCTCCACTTTTGATTCTTCAGATTCTTTTTCTCCTTCTACCTCTCCCTCTTTCTTTCCAGTTTCAAATCCCTCTACTGCTTGCTTTGTCCACTTCAGAGATGCTCTGTAAAGTTGTTCTTGGAGCAATTTGTCTGTACATTTACCACCAAGAGGCGCCTCCTTGCAATCTCTGTAAAGGGGAAATCACATTAAAAAATATAAATTATTATATAAACTTTCTTTTTATGCAAACAAATTAATCTTAGTTAATCTCAGGCAGAAGAAGGTACAAATTATATCTTTTACTTTTATACAAAATTATAACAAAATTAATTAGAATAACAGATATAAACATTTTTATGAAACTAAAATCTGGAAGATATTTATAAAGGCAGCCACTGTACAATGCTGGTGGTCAATACCCAAGAAGTCTTTCTAAAAGATATGCATTTAAGCTGTGCCTTAATAATTACAACTTCAAGCAATGAAAATTGTAAATTGTTGTTAATTGAAATAAACACTGTCTGTAGTAAAAATTGACAAAACAGATGAATGGTTTATTGTACCTATAAATTCATTTATAGTTATATCATACACAAGTCCCGGTGGAAGAAGCTCAGTGGCCTGCCGATGCTGGAAGTTTCCAAGCTGAAACCGATCAACGATCTTTGGTGGAGCTCAGTGCGAGCTAGCGCCCAGGTTCGTGTGGCTAGGATGCTCTCTGCCTTGTCTCTGTCTTACATCATCATGAACGCACCCAGCCACGAGGCCAGACTGTACTAACTGATGCGGACTCAAGACTCAGGGGACATGAAATTGACATTCCATAAAGGTATTATCCGGCTGATCTTCCAGCACGTCAGCCATGCCCACCATACCTGCAAGTTTTGGATCTTCATAGTCGTCAGTAGAAACTTTACCGGTAACCTCAGACAAACTTTAGTGGACGTTACCAAGTGTATATGCTAGTCGTGGCTTATATCTTGGTGGTTGTCTGTGCTAACCATGGCTCATATCTTTATGTGTGTATGTGATAGCCATGGCTCAACTCTCAGTGTGTATCCGTGCTAGTCGTAGCTCATATCTTGGTGGGTGTATGTGCTGGCCATGATTCATATCTTGGTGTGTGTCTGGGCTGGCCATGATTCATATCTTGGTGTGTGTCTGGGCTGGCCATGATTCATATCTTGGTGTGTGTCTGTGCTGGCTATGGTTCATATCTTGGTGTATTTCCATGCTAACCATGGCTCATATCTTAATGTGTTTCAGTGCTAGTCATGGTTCATATCTTGAGTGTTTCCGTGAAGCCATGGCTCATATCTTGGTGTGTCACTGTGCTAGCCATGGCTCATATCTTAGCTTGTGTGTGTGTGTGCTAGACATGGCTCATATCTTGGTGTGTGTCATATCTCATATCTTGGTGTGTGTTTGTGTTTAGTCATATCTCATATCTTAGTGTGTTAAGCCATGGAGAGAAAAAGTAATTTTAATGCCATGAAAAATATACTAACAACAAAACAAATATTAGCAGGGCTGAAACTAAGAATGGCAAAATGTTACATCTTCTCGGTATTCCTGTATGGTACAGAAACATGGACATTAGACAAGAAACCAGAACAGAAAATTGAAGCCTTTGAAATGTGGATTTATAGAAGAATAGGTAGAATTGGATGGAAAGAAAAGATAACAAACGATGAAGTTTTAAAACAACTGAAAATAAAAAGAGAACTACTAAATACAATTAAGACAAGACAAATGAAATTTTTGGGGCATGTTAAAAGACACAACAGCCTACTAAAAGTAATATTGGAAGGGAAAATACAAGGTAAAAGAGGAGAGACAGACCAAGACTAACATGGACGAGTAACATCAAAAGATGGACAAGTCAATCTATGACAGCCTGCACCATCAAAGCAAGAAACAGAGTAGAATGGCGATCCATGGTGGCCAACCTTCGTTGCGGAGAAGGCACTCAATGATGATGATGAGTGTGTATCTGCGTTAGTCATGTGTCAAATCTTTGTGTGAGCATGTTTGTGTTAGTCATATCTCATATCTTTGTGTGCATGTCTATGTTAGTCACAGCTCATATCCTTGTGTGCATGTCTATGTTAGTCACATCTCATTCCTTCGTGTGTGCATGTCTATCATGTCTCATATATCTGTGTGTATGTCCATGCTAGTCACATCTCTGTGTGTTTGGTATTTAGTCATATCTCATATCTTTGTGTGTGCATGTTTATGTTAGTCACATCTCCTATCTTTGTGAGTGCATGTTTATGTTATTTATGTCTCATATCTTTGTGTGTGCATGACTGTGTTTAGTCATATCTCAGTGTGTGTATCACTGTGTTAGTCATATCTCAGTGTGTGTATCTGTGTTAGTCATATCTCATATTGTAGAGTGTGTCTGTGTTAGTCACAGCTCATATCTTAGTGTGTGTGTGTGTCTGTGTTAGTCATATCTCATATCGTGGTGTGTATCAGTGTTAGTCATGCCTCATATCATTGTGTACACGTCAGTGTTAGTCACATCTCATATCTTTGTGTGTGCATGTCTGTGTTAGTCACCTCTAGTGACTCGGGCAGATGGCGCTCGTTAACCTGGGAGGGCCTACCATCTAAGGGCAGAATCCCCCTACAGAAAAGACAATCTGCTGCCTTGCAGGAAGATTGGGGACAATCAAAGGCTAAGGAAAGCAAACCTGAATAAAATGCTGGCTGAAATCGGATGCACTGGGCCACTGGCGCAGAACACAGTGCAACGTTTTAACAGGTACTCAATCAGGGTGGATCTAACAGACTCTAATTATGATGTTCTGTCTGTGGGGTCGATCAATTCACTTAAACAGACGGCTGTCTTCATGTGAGAGTCTGGAATCCTACTCTGATTGAGTCTTGATTGCAGAGAGAGAGAGAAATTCATTTCATTTTCTTTTTTTCTAATTTTATCTTTCAGCATTGAGGGGAGAACAGTCATTTGCTTTTCTGTTGGCTTCTCCTAACTGTTATATTTCCTAGTGTTTCTAATATTCCATCAATCCCTATAATTTTTGTGGTTGACACTTGGATCTGATGTTCTCATAGCATTTGTTGTTGATATTCTGTTTCTCCGGGTTGTGGACTTCCGGTCAACATGGTGGATAGGCGACAGGAACCATTAAGGCTCTGTCTTAAAAGTATTCCTTGCTGCAGTTTCCTCATATTCAAAGTCTGGCTTGCTACTTGGAGCTACTGAGCTTAGTGCCCTGTGCACACCATAAGCTGTGTATTTCATCTGGATCGTGTTTTGATATTCCAATTGCTTACGATGAATGATGATATATTACGAGGACTTTTCGATTGCGTTCACTTTCAGTGCGGCTATGCCTTATGTCTTTTGGCATGTGCTGTGGCTGCTATGATGGGGACTGCAGCTGCCTTTCTTTGTTTGGATCCTTCAATGAGATGAGAATTCAGATGATTCAACTGGTACGGACAGTTGAGCAATTATGGATTTTAATTAATTTGCAGTGATACCAGGGCTTTTGACTAACTACAACTATTCTGTTCTTTCAGTCTCATCACATGGATAAGACATTTTATCTGCTGTTACTTTATGTATTCAAAAGAGGGAGTTGTTAAGAGCACTTTTCTGAATTCTTCAATTCTAATTTTATCGTTTAGTCTGTTTCCTGTCATGTATCTAATAGCTTTAATTCTGGCAGTATTTATATATCTAACTGTTATGAAATCTAGTGTCCAAGTCTGGCAATAGTAACACAACATTGGAACAAAGATGTGTACTGCACAGTGCTCATTTTGCATCTAGGTACATCTTGTTAGACAGTTATGGCAACACCTGTCTGATAATTTAGCAAGCTTGAGACTACATCTGCTTTATGCATGTTGCTATGGCATAGACTTCCTAGGTAGCTACTATGATAAAAATGTAATAAACAGTTATGATTTGTAATTGTTGTTGCCATTTCATTGCACATTCTAGACTTTTCCAGAACACACTCATTAAAGTCATGAAGTAGACTCAAGTCTTAACACCACAGATCAGTCTAGGGTAGACAATTTACATATGGTGCACAGTGCTATCTATGTACATACATGTTTACAAGAATCAATAAAAACTTACTTGAAGTGCTTTCCACTGACTTCTGCAACCTCGTCTGCTGTTGCACAAAATATTGCAATCTGAGCTCCATCCTCTCCATACTTCATGAGCATCCACATAAAAGGTGCAAAACTGATGCGGATAAATTTTTTTGATTTGAGTGGGAGGTGCCGATAGATGTCAGTGTTACATATACCAGGATTAATAACATTGCAGGTAACTTTAGTGCCTGAAAGGGAAAAGGTCACATCTGCAGTCACGTTTTTGAGTGTTTCTCAAAATTATTCGAGATTATTCTCTTGGTCTGTTGTTTCCAGTGTTTTTTGATAGCTGTGTGAATTGAGTTTAGTTGTTTCTGTCTTGGAAATGTACCAGTCAAACACCAGTGGATAAAGAGATACAGCGAAGATGATGGCACTGGATAGGACACACACTACGGAAGCCAACTGAGAGTATTACACAACAGGCCCTGTTTTGGAATCCCCAGGGGAAAAGACAAAGAGGAAGACCAAGGAATTCTTGGAGAAGACAGATAGAAGCAGAGATGAAGATGATGGGGAAGACATGGAATGATCTTATAAGAATGGCAAAAAACAGAACGACTTGGAAAGTGTTTGTTGAAGACCTATGCTCCACTGGGAGCTAAAAAGGTAGAATTAGAAGTTTCTGCCTTGTTATATGGCAGAATTATTTAATTTGTTGTTTCTGTGTATATTCTCTGTCCTCTTAGCTCTTTATTTCTAATTTTGTATCCCAAGCCAGCTACCATAATGTCAGACAAATTTTTATTTAGATGGATTTTATACAGAATCTAGTGTCCATGTTTGATACCGATAGCACAACTTTGGGCAGAAGAATGTTCTGTTTGCTTCTTTTGTGATTTCTTTGGACTAAAAAAGCACAAGACCTAGATCTATAAGAAACAAATCAAACTCTATTATGGCTTTATCTCAATTCTTATGGGGTTGGGAAAAGATATCATAATTTGAGGAACTGAAACCATAGCTGGATGCTGGCACTAGATACTGTAAAAGTTTCTTTCTTTAATTCTTGAGAGGAAATACTTTTGATTCTATCAGGAACAAAATTGACAATGATTTGATTGGCAAACAAAATACTTTAGACCATCCAGTATCAGGACCTGGTACTATGACATTAAAACACAGTCCCCATTTATGAAGACCCTTGTTACGAGTGAGTCATTCTACTGTGCCATTGATGACCTGCTTTTTGTCTTTTTATGTCCTCTTGGATATAAGGTCAACTTTACAAAAAACTATTGTTGTCCATCCTGAGCCAGCTACTCAAACCCATTCTACATAAAGTCATTTCCCTTCAGTTCCTAATGAACCATTCCTCACCATGTCTCCACTGGTCTTCCTCTTGCCTCCTGGAGTCTAGTAAAGAACTAATTCTCACTTTAGTTGAGACATTCTGATCACAAGGTCCATCCAGCACCACATACTTGAGTACAATTCTGTAGTGATGTCATTAGTGCTTTAGTAGATCTAGGACAATTATCAGTGGACTTTTGGGGATCACAATTTTAGTCTTAGTTCTGTTGTGTGTCTTTCAAAAGTCTCTTAGACTTGTCCTTTGCAGTATAGATTCTGATTTCTGCTTCAGCTTGTCCACAGGCAGCTATTTTTTTTAGCCCATGAAGGAAAATTACTCCATATCCTCTTTGTTCACTTCCAAATGATTTATCATTACATTCAATGACCGTTATTAAAGTCAAATTCTCTCTGCAATGGTCGCTGGGTCTTTCCTCTTAGTTTTAACATTTATAAAATGAAGAGAAGTCTCTCACTTCACACATGTATAATCTGCAAAATCCAAGACCTCAAGAACATCAATAACAGTCTATCTACTTATAATTTCTCTTTTACAAGAATGAACAATGATTCTCATGGTCCAGTCAATGCAAAGTGAAAATAAAAATGGTGATGGGGTACATTGATTGTTAACACCAGTTGTAGACTTGAAAATCTCCATGAGAGAATGACCATTTATTTAGTCAGAAACTGGAAAAAACTGTACCATCCTAATGATGTCCATAACTTCCTGGGAAATACCACAAGCCCCCAAAAAAGGTTCTCTATGAATACTATCAAATGCTTTTTCCTTTTCCAAATTAAAAAAAAAAAATTTGTGTATTCCCCAATTATGATTTAGTGATTATGATGCAAGCTCTATGCTATCTGTCACCGACCACTTTCAGTCCAGATGTTGCTGAGTCTTATGCTCATCCAAATTTGACAATCAAAGGTTTAGGGCATGCCTGAGAACATAAAAGTCCAACAGTTACATCAAATTATGGGGTATATATGAAGGCCTACTGAAAACAGTGAAACTCATGGAGAAGACACATCAAGTTGTGTAAATTATAGAACAATGGAAGCTGAACACAGTAAAAGAGACAATCAAATTGATATTCAGGTGAAAAATGTTCAAAGAGATTTACTGTTTCGATGGCGATTGAGCTTACAATGAACTAATACAAATAAAGAAATCAGCGGTTAAAACCTGACAATATGAACATCACTTTAATTTAATAAGTGGCACCATATTTTTTATTGATAAGTTATTAACCTGAACAAATGTACCTGCCAATCTCTCTGCCAGTTGAAAAGTGTGTAAAACTACAGCCAGTTTACTCTGTGCATACAACTCTCCTGCAACATAGTTTTTGTTCTCATGATTAATATCTTCAAAGTTGATCTCTCCAAGGTTATGTGCTGATGCTGTTGTGTTGATGATGCGACTTGGTGCGCTTTCCTTCAGCATATCAAGCAACAATTCAGTCAGGAGGAAATGACCTGAAATAATTATAAAAAAAAACAACCACTTGCAAGTGTCACAAATACAAATTAAAATGATCAATATTAACACTGTTACCAAAATAATTGACAAATAGTCAGGAGCTGAGTGCAGAAGATGACATTCACAGAATTGGGAAAAAATATCTAAGAAAAATATAGAGGAAAATGGGTGCAAATTTTCTCTATGGTAGAATACTTAGAATATAACCACTAATGTCTTCAGTAACAAAGAAAAGACGATGGTCATATGTTGGACATGTGATGAGAAGAGATAATAACTGATTAGCAAAGCAAGCCCTCATGTGGGAAACAACAGGTAAGAGGAAGACCCAGAGAGACAATGAGAAAAACATTGGTGAGAAAGGCAAGAGCAGCATGAATTGGCTCCCTCAATGAGATAGAGCTGCTTGCACAGAACAGAGACAAATGGCGAGATTTGATAAAATATCTTTAAAAGAATTGAAAACTGCTAGAATAAAAATTTAGATAAGAGGAGTATCTTGGTCTATGCCCTATGGGCCGGCTATGGCTCGAAAGGTCAATAGATAGATAGATACTTATATAAAATGCAAATGATATTGCACTTCTAGTTAACTTCTGCCAGCAGATCACAGTACAAATCTATCTATCTATTGTCCTTTTGAGCCATGGACGACACATAGGGTAGAACCACAATCTTAAAAACAGAAACCTTGCGTGCCAAAATGGCACATATTGGAGAGATCACTGCTTCTAAAATCTATGGCTCTGTTTCCAATACTTTTTACAATGACAGCTAGTCAAGCCATCGATCAATCTCCTCAGTAGCTTCTTACGACATGTCTGAAAGGTCAGTGTCAATGTTCTTTACTTCCCTCATAATGAAGCCCCGGTAACACACGGGCAACAGTACAAATACAGTCAATAAATGTGAATTTGTTTAAACATAAAAAAAGAAGACAAAAAAGACACAAATATATCCGCAGTAAGTCTAGCAGCATGCTCCTGGCGAGCCTCTCAACATCAGCAATGGATCTCATGCCTGATGTCAATGCTTCTTGTGTCAATGTTATTAGTATTTCTCTAGGTCAACCTCTTTTTCTTTCGCCAATAATTTCCCATCTGAAGGAAAATTTTTGTTCTTTAGTCTTTGGTCCGTGGATCGCTTTGCACACTTCCTCGTTAGTGATAATGTCTGTATAAGATATGCACAAGATCTTTCTATACGTACCTTCAAGATAGGTAGTGTGTGTCCATAATTGGCAAGTATATAGAAATACATATATGTAATAATTCCTATGTATTTTTCCTTTTTATTTTTAAAATATACTTTAGTCTAGCCAGGGCTGCCGTTGCTTGTGCAGTTCCAGCTAATAATTCTGTACCAGATATATTTATTTAGTTCCTCTCAGGTTGAAGATGGCACATTGCTGCTAGTTCTTGTAGGTCTTAGTTGTCTCACAATCCCATGATTGAGCCTGCCATAGTGATTGTTCTGTGTAGTGTTTCCTTTGGTCTTCCTTGTTTTCTTTTACCACATGCCTGGTGGGGAAGTCTTTCTTCATCCATCTACATGATCGATGTATTTCCAACACCTTGTTTTAGAGCATATAACAAATATGCATATCTCAAAACATATTCTTGCTGAGCTTTATCTCTAATCATTTCATTTTAAATTTATTTGAAGCAACTGCAGGTAAAAATTGTATTTGTTCTCCCTACTCACTTTTTCTCTCCAACTTATGTACCATACATACACACACATTCAACAACAATAAAAATATTTCAGACCTAGACTGTGTCTTTGCTGTTATGAAAGCTGAAAAGTTAATATTCATAAAATATCAACCAACAAACCTAAATAATTGGACTGGAACTGGGAATCAAACCCATCTTCTGTTTTCTCCTGTGGGCACATCATGACACCAGCATTATTGATCAGAATATGAAGATTTTTCTCCTCTGAAAATAAAAAAAAGTTTCATGTTAGGACATCTACAAAATATGAAAAAATATATGGCCTCATTCTTTTAAAAAAGAAATGTCTTATTAATATTGGTATCCATAAACTTGTTACAAAAACTACTAGAGGTAAAGATGTGGGCTGTGATGAAGCACATTTTAAATTATACACTCTAATTGCATAATAGTATTTAGATGCTGTTAAATTACAACATAAGTATGCCAATTCTAAAAATTATTTTGTTTAACGAAGGTACAACAAATAATAAACATTACTTTTCTTGAATTTTTCCACAAATTCATTGATAGACTTGAATGAGTTTAGGTCTAATTTCATGAAATAAACATCCATATTTTCCGTTTCCTTGCGAATGAACTCAGCACACTTTTTCCCTTCAGTTTCATTCCTACATGCCAAAACAATTCTGCCGCCTAAAAAATAAAAAATTAGCAGAGGGAAAAAAACAAAACAATTATCAATAAATGTATTATCTTTCTCTCAGGTACTTTAAATTCTGATTTATACACAATTAATGATCAGCAGGAGGACAGATCTAAGTACTTTTTCAAATTTAAAAATGCATTTGGTTGTGTTGATTAATACTTTTGCTAATAGTTGAAGGATTTTAATACAGATCTTAGATGCCTATTTTTTCTAAATATATATATGAATAAAGACAAGTGGAACAAAATTAAAACAGGTAAATGAATTTAAATATCTAGGAACAATGTCAACCTCATATGGTAGATGTACAACAGAGGTGAGATGGAGAATGGCTCAGGCAAAAGCAGCTTTCCAAAAAATTGAGGACGATACTGTGCAATCCATTTTTGACAATTGAAACAAGAAAGAGTTCTTAAATGTTATGTAGAGCCAGACTTAACATATGGATATGAATAATGGACAACAGACAAGAAAATCACTTGAGTCTGTAGAATTGTGGTTTTACAGAAGAATGTTGAGAATACGTTCTGAAAGAGGCCAAAGCAAAAAGAGAGCTAATTTCCAATATTAGGAAGAAACAATCATACTTTTTTTGGTCAAGTAATGGGAAGGGAACAGCTGGAATATATTGTAACAATTGGGAAAAATGAGGGGTGAAGAGATAGAGGAAAGCAAAGAGAAGAGATATATGACAGCTTAAGAGAATGGCTTGGCAGAAGGTCAACAACAGAAATGATAAACAACTGCCGAGATCGAAAGTTGTGGAGAGACAAGATCACTTAAGCCAGCTGGCATGGTACTTCATGATGGTATATAGCATCATCATCAAGTACCATGCCAGCTGGCTTAGCGTAGGTGATATATATATATATATATATATATATATATATAATTTATAAAAATTTACGAATTTATATGTATATATATATATATATATATATATATATATATATATATATAAATGCTTTAAAAAGTACTCAAGTACATTCTTCTTCTTCTACCTTTTTAGCTCCCAGTGAGCGTAGGTCTAAAACAAACACTTTCCAAGTCGTTCTGTTTTTTGCCATTTTTTTAAAGATCATTCCATGTCTTTTCCATCATCTTCATCTCTGCTTCTATCTGTTTTCTCCAAGAATTCCTTGGTCTTCCTCTTTGTCTTTTCCCCTGGGGATTCCAAAAAAGGGCCTGTTGTGTAATACTCTCAGTTGGCTTCCGTAGTGTGTGTCCTATCCAGTGCCATCATCTTCGCTGTATTTCTTTATCCACTGGTATTTGACAGGTACATTTCCATAATTCTATGTTAGTGATTTTGTCCTGCAATTTCCATCCTTTTATTCTGCGTAAGCATCCATTAATGAAAGTCTGTATCTTCGTGATTGTCAATTTTGTTGTTCTCCATGTTTCACAGCCATATAATAGGACCGCCTAAAAACATTTGAGTTGAAAATTTGTATTTTTGTATTTAACCTAATTTCTTTGAATTTCCATATGTTTCCCAGTGCAATGAAAGCTCCTCTTGCTTTTGATATCCTTATTTTGGTATCATTTTCTGTCCCCCTCCCTCTTTATCTATATTACTGCCCAGTTATATGTAAGATTGTATGTCTAGTAGAGGTATTTCTCCTAGTTTTATTTGGTTATTGCCAACTGTATTAATTCTCATAATGTTGGTCTTATCTCTATTAATCTTCAGTCCTAGCTGTTGTGATCTCTCATCAAGTATGCACATTTTATCCTGCATCTGTTGATGGCTGTGTGATAGGAGAGCTATGTCATCAGCAAAGTCTAAATCATCAAGTTGCTTGGTCAGTGACCACTGGATCCCATTTCTGTTGTTTTGAGTTATTCTCATAATCCAATCTATGGCCAGTAGAAAGAGACATGGAGACAGAAGGTATCCCTGCCTTACTCATGTTCTTATTTCATATGCTTCTGTAAGCTGTCCACTCAAGTACATGACTGCATATTATTTGTGGGGAAAAAAAGGGGATCATAAATTACAGCCTGTAACAATAATATAGGCAAATCTGCCTGTCATAATAAAAATGGCATTTTGCATCTTCAGAGATTCCTGGAAATAAGCAGATGATCTACAATAGTAACTGTTTGGTGCTACTTTGTCGAGAAACGTCTCTCATGGATCTTGCCAATGTTGGAATGTAGGTCTGCAGAATGATTAAGACAGTCTTATGTCAAGGGGTCTTGCCTCTTTCCTCTTGTGTTTTTTTTCCCTTTTAACTTTAGGCTTCATTAACAAATTTTATCAACCACTTTTTGATATATCTTTCCATGTATTACTGTTCTGTTCATGGAATCAGTATCACTGTGGTTGGGAGGATTTTCCATATCTGCTCCACTCATGTCACAGCTCCTGCATAAGCATAGTGTCAATTTCTGTTGACAAGGTAGACTACTGTGCAGCCTTAATCTAAGCACACAGGTGATGATTCTAAATGACTGGTCCTTACATTCCATGTGCCAAGTTTGAAAGAAGAGCTTTTATTTCTAATTACCATGTCTTCTTTGCTTAGGTTTGAGATAAAAGCATAGATACTGTATGTTTTGATTATAAAAAAAAAAAAAAGCAAAGTACCCCCGTCACGCCAAGTGGCGTATAGGGAATATGGTGTTAGTGACCATAAATTTTACAGACCTTCGGCACATGATTTTTGGGGTAATGTGGTCGGTATTATGCCCGTGCCGCTTCACTTTCCCTGAAAAAAATCAGGTATCCATTAAAGGCTGGGTGAACCCGGAAGACGTCGATTGGGATCGAACCCTACCTCTTGTCCTTTGTAGTCCAGTGCACTAACCACTGAGCTATCGCAGCTCCCAGGTTTGAGATAGTGCTCTGCAAAATTAGCTTTCTCCTACTTTTTGAAGTGTTGTATAGGAGAGATGAGGTCCTTAAATTTGGAAATAAAGTAGAACTACAAAGATAATAGTGTAAAAGGGGGAGGAATGGAGAAAGAGAGCAGTAAAAAACAAAGATGAGAGAACACTGCCAAGGAGAAAAAAAAGGAAAAAGACATTAAAACAAAGTCACGATAAAAATAAAGAGGATGGGCCGAAACGCACGGGAAAAATGTGAAGACCAGGTCCATAAGTGAGTGGGCAGACAGATGCGTAGGGGTAGAAGGAGAGAATAGAGGAGTAAACAGGTGAGAGAACAAGGTCAAATAGAAAAAAGGAAAAAGACATTAAGACAAAGTCAGGAGAAAAAAGAGACTATGGGTCGAAATTCATGTGCAAAACGTGGAAGGCCATGTCCTGAAGTGACTGGGTAGATAGAGCGTAGGAAGTCAATTTTGATTGGCTGACAAGATCCAAATTTAAGAGGTAAACACAAAAGATTGACAAGCACAAGAGAGACGAAGCACTGGAGACCAGAACACTTGGAGAAATGTAGTCGGCAGGGCACACACGCTCGTTAGGAGATGGGCGACCATGTGGTCGGCCCATAGAGAGGCTAACCTTAGCCTAGTAGAATTAGATGATGAGGAGCTAACAAAATATTTCAGGATTTTTGAAGGACACTGCAACATATAATTTATACCTCTCTTGGCTAAATTTTGTGCAATTTCCCTGCCAATGCAACCATTTGCACCTGTAATAATCACAGTCTTGCCTTTTATGCTTGATCCACCAACACATTTTGGACCTCTCACCCACTGTCTGTAATGAGACCCAACAAAAGGAACAAGATCAAACAAAATGGACAATAAATGGAGAAAAAAAATTTGCACCTAGACTAAAACAATCATCCACAAAATCTTTAGTAATCTAATAAATCTTTAACTTTAATGCATAGATAAACATAGATAATGTTCACATGATATTTGGCCAAATGAAAATGAAGACCGTAAACACTGCACTGAGCAACAGGCAAATGTTTTAAAACATGGGCACAAGTGCACATAATATTGATGCCACATCAGAAAAATTTTTGTGTGTGCTGAATTTCACTTGTTGTTGTTATTGAATTATTTGTGGGTCATCATCATTGCATAATGAACATGTCCATAGGTGCTCAGATCCCCCTCCTCAGCAAGTCCATCATCTCATTAAGCTAAAAGCAAGATGTTTTTAGAAGCTCACTTTTTGTGTTGACCTCACTGGTCTGTTGTTTGATGTGCGACGGGGATAATCTGACGACTGTGTGTTTATATGTTCGAAATTGGAGTCAACAACGATGGCCTAACATCATCAAGCGCTATACATTTTTAAAGAAATAGGACGATCATCACTTTTGGGAGGACGTGAACTTCTGGTATATGGTGGATAGGGGGCAGGAACCATTGCAGGCTCTGCATGAAAAGTGTTCCTTGTTGCAGTTTCCTCATCTTCCAAGTCCATGGGGGACTGGTTGGTCTCGAGGCAAGATGCCGGCCTCGGGACAGAGAGGTTGTGGGTTCAAATCTCGGCTACACTGGTTGGGATTTTTATTTATGATTTCTCTCTGTGACAAACACACCTGGTCTCTGCAGCAAGGCCCGGCTTGAAACGTCAGTTACTCATCGACGGAAAAAACATGAGTACCTCTAAAGTCGGAGTTATCTGCCTGTGCGGCGAGGGACCCCTGTGCACACGGCTGCCAGGGAAAAATGGATTAACACGCAAAATTCTGTTCCTAGTCTCTAGGGACTTTGTCAGAGTTGAAAGCTGGTGAACGCAACAACATTGGCCTTTTTAGCAGTCCAGGAAACTCTCAACATTCTTCTGAGAAATCCCATCTCTGTGGCCTATAATCGTCTTTTAATTTGTTTGTCTACTGTGCATAATTCCCTTCCATAGGTCAGAATTGACGCTGTATTACACTGTTGAACTCTCTCATTGCTATTAACATAGACTTGTTGCACAAGATGTTTTCCATTTTCTGAATTGCTATTTTGGCCTGAAGTATTCTACTTTTTATTTCTGTGGTGCACCTTCTGTCTGATGTTATTATTGTGCCCAAGTATTTAACACTCTGTGCTAGCTTGAATTTGTCTAAATTTCATTTTAAAAACATAAAAAGGTGACATTTTTGCTACTTTTTTTTAAAGTGGAAAAAGTATCTTCTCTTCTATTACAAATGATTATAAACACTATTTGTGCTTCAAATGTCCGTGTCAAATGGAATCAAAATGTCAGTGAATTGTTCAAACATGGAAATATGGGGAAAGAAAAATTGTTCTGTACTTTACTGTTGTGTAGGATTAGTTTGAGAGAAGTTATAAGAACATTTTATTCTCAAATTTTGTTTACTCATTGAATTACATTTTGCTTACCACCTTTATTATACAAATATCAAACAGTATTGTAAACAAAATCTCTCTCTCTCTGCGATCGGGACCCAATCAGAGTAGGATTCCAGCTCCTCACATGAACTCAGCTGTCAGGTTAGGTGTGTTACAAACAGAACATCACAATTAGAGTCTGCCAGATCCACTCTGATTGAACACCCGTTAAAAACGTTGCACTGTGTTCTGCGCCAGTGGCCCAGTGCATCCGATTTCAGCCAGCATTTTATTAAGGTTTGCTTTCCCTAGCCTTTGATTGTCCCCAATCTTCCTGCAAGGCAGCAGGTGATCTTTTCTGTAGGGGGATTCTGCCCTTAGATGGTCGGCCCTCACAGGTTTACGAGCACCATCTGCCCGAGTCACTAGAGGTGACTAACACAGACATGCACATAGCGATACGAGGCATGACTAACACTGACATACATCAAGATTTATGACACATGACTAACATAAACATGCACATAAAGATATGAGATATGACTGACATAGACATGCACCCACAAAGAAATTACACATGTCTAACATGGACATGCACACAAAGATATGAGATATGACCAACATAGATAGGCACACACAATGATATGAGATGTGACTAGCATAGTCATGCACACACAAGGATATGAGATGTGACATACACAGACATGCACACACAAAGATATGAGATATGACTAACATAAACATACACACAGAGATATGAGATATCACTATCCCAGACATGCACACACAAAGATATGACACATGACTAACACAGATACACACTAAGATATGAGATATGACTAAACACATACACACTTAAAGATATGAGACATGATTAACACGGACACTCCAAGATATGAGATATGACTAACATGACACACACCAAGATATGAGCCATGGCCAGCGCACACACACACACACACACGCACACACACAAGCCAAGATATGAGCCTTGGCTAGCAATGAAAAACAACAAGAAATGAACCATGTCCAGCACAGAAACACATTAAGGTATCCATATGCTTGGGTTTGTTGTAGTCGGAAGACTCTTCTTAACGTGGGAATCATCGACATATGAGACGCCGGCCCCCATGAACTGTTAACAGATATCGTCCAAACAGTTGTACGGAGATTTGAGAGTGCAGTAAACAAAATGAACAATCATTCATAAACATTTTTATACACAAGACAGTCAAACATTGGAAAAAAGCACACATTTAATTACATTTATCACAGATGTCCTGTGTAAAAATTTGTGTTGAAAAATGGACTAGTAAAACCAGTTTTGGTAAAGTATCACGAAATAGTTGGGCCAGTCTATGTATTTATATCTTGTAGTTTGTATGTGAAAACTTACCAAAAAAGGCAGCTTGATTAATATTATATATATATATTGCATCTAGTATATATACTTCTGTATATCGTTTTCTTTAATAACTGTATACAAAATTAATTTAAATGAGAATTCATTACTTTTTAAGGATAATTTATACACAAATGCCTTTTTGAAGGACTACATTATTACTTTTTGGTGATTTAGTTTTCATGTGAAGATATCCGATATCGTCAGACTTATTTTTTTGTATGTGCACATATTAGCTAGTTTAGTATCTATAGCTTGCCTTGATTTGAGTTCGACTGCATTCAGTGGACCAGCACTCAATATTATCTACCCCTTGCCTTAACAAGTTTTTTTAAATCAATGACAACATTAATGTTAGTAATTCTCATGTGATGATGACAGATCAGATTATTGCAGGATGGGTCTTCCTTTGATTTGTCTTTCTTGTTGTTGAAGATTAAGACTGTGTAGTGGTGAGTCACCATCTCTACAGTCCATATATGATATATAATAAATTACTAGATCAGACATGTCTTTGTTGAAAATCCAATCATGACGCACTTGAGGTGACAAACCCTCTTTTAGTTTTTGGAAGATAGAAAATGTAGCATATGATTTCATATTCAGATAATGAGATATCTTTCACTGTGACTATTTTCCTTTCAGGCGAGACATAAGATTATATATTTTGCAGAAATTCATCTATCTCATCTTCCAGTTTAGGTGCCTCAGACTCAATGGCAGCTGTTCACGTGAAACACAAATTATGAAATTATATTTATTAATACCATAGGCCATAGATGATAATGAATGATGCATGCATGTGCATGTTGTTTTATTCGAAGGTGACCATAGTGTAACTGTAAAGCTGAATCCGCAGGTCATAATGATAATAATATATAATTATAATTACTTAACTTAATTACTAAGAATTTAGAATTATCTATCTTAGAATTGAAAGCTCAACACGAACACGCATCATCATCACGCATGCTTGACATAATACAGTACCTTGTCCTTGGTGCTGCAATTTAAAAAAACAGTCACAATGGTGTCAGTAACAAGTCAAAGTCACAAATCTTTAACTTTAACACTACTTTAGTGAAGTGTTACAGTGTGAGTAAATTTTACTACTAACTAACCGAACTTACCGGATACCATAAACTGTACCACAAAAACCTGCAATTAGAAAAGGCCACCATGACTGAAAAATTGCGTCAGGATTTGGCATATTGGCGATGAACTCTTCCATTGCTTTATTCGACCCCATTGCATATATTGTGCTTCCTTCTCAGAGCTGGGAGATGTGATCTACATAAATTCTGAATTATTTCACGGATATCAATATTAAATCGATTATAACATTTGCCATGTATCTTTCAGCAGTTTAAAAATAGTTCTTCGTTCTGATATTTTTTCGCAATTATGTTTATCTTACAATGTGACCAAATTATGAACTTTTACAATTAAATTGCAAATAGTGTCTGATGACGCGGAGCTATACACTATTATTGTTTAGCGAAATCTGATATAATATTTTACACAATTATTTGCTTATTTAATACTGTGCATGAGTTTAATAGAAAGATCGATTTTTTGACAACTGAAGCCGAGAAGCTTTCAGTTTTTACAAAAATAAAACTAGGTTTTTGCAACGAAAAGAAACGTATGGAAGAATGGGTCCGGACGGTTTATTGTTCATGTTTTCTTTATTAGACGAAGGCGCGCTGCTATTTCTAGCAGTATATTTTGTATCCTTGGTTAATATTAATTGTCAGTAATTAATAACACAATGAAATGCAAAAGAATTGTTATTCTCGGGGAAGAATTAGACCTGTCCTGTAGTACTGTAGTCGTAGTGTTTTAAATAAAATAGTTATTATAAATAATTAATAATTATAATATTATTTAGTAGTAGTATTATCTCACTATCTTAACTATCTGTAGTAAGTAAAGCAAAGTGAAGCGTAATATATAATTTATAGTAAGTTATTGGTTATGGGAGGTCTCGGTATCACTGCAAACGAATAAGTGATTCATTGCAATTAAATTAAACTGAAATTCTATTTTTAGCATTTCATTGGCAAATTTATTTTTTGAGTCACCAATCGAAATATTATATGAATAAAATAAATAGATTCTGATTACTTGATTTTATGTTGTCTGTGTTACATGTAAAGTGTAAAGGAAGCATGGAACATAATTTTTGTTAAATGATGATGTATTTTTCTTTCTTTGATTGTTAGAAATATTTTTTTCAAAATTTTATAAACAATACCGCCAAAGGTAAGGCAGGAAAGGCAGTGTGAGTGTGGTGTGAGTGTTTTCCTTAACCAATCGTCAGGTAATCACTCTCTCAGACCTGGAGTGTGACTATCTCAATGCGAGAACATGCTGTGACAAGCTAAATTATGTAAGTACTTAACAGATGTCTGCTAAAATTTGCTTCATTACTTTACTGTCTAATGTATATCAATACTGTCTCTAAGCAGTCAACAACAGAACTCATACGATGCACTGTGGATAGAACATTGTGGAAGAACATGAACGCCAACCGGTATGGCACATGATGATGATGACTGTCTAATGCTGCTTGTTCACACTGAAAGAACCAACTACCCATGGGGATCTCAATAAATGATGTACAGTACACATAACTAAGTACACTCTTCAACTTCAATATCAGCGTTTACAATCAATGTAACCTTACACCTGACCTAGTGTTTAACACATTTATTGTTTTATGACTTTTATGTTGATAAATTATATTTTATATTACAGTGGATTGTGCTGGAACTGATAAGCCATAATATATTGTCACTACTCTTGCTTCTATGTGGGCACTGGTTTCTCTTTACCTTATATTGCCCACTTGGTGCCTGGCATTTATATAAGTAAGTACACAAATAAAATACTGCTTTATTTAAAAATGGTTGGGAGAGAGAAGGAAATAGGACTGTGTTCCTTATGATAAGGCTTATCATATGTGATTATTTCATAAGTCTCATGAAACTGGTGATTTCTGTATGTGTATAAGTGGGTTGGGAAGGAATTAATTAAGCAACGGAAATGTTATTTACACATTAATACTTTTTATGGCTTATAACATTATGATGCAATGTTGAATAAAAAAAAATTAAATGATATTTGTATCTTACATTTCAAGAAAGGGAAAATGGAGTGTCATGACAGTGCCCTTCAGTTTGCCTCACACTTGGTGCTTTGTGTGAGGCTTAGATATTTCACTACTTGTCCATCACTTGGGATGTCTTCCTTGATCGCTTCTGTTTTTGTATTAGATAATGAATGTTTGTTTGGGATGCCATTTACCAGTAACTGTCGTGCATACAATACCAAAATGGGGATAACATTAGAGCATTGTACCAAACATGTCAAATGGTAGTATATTTGTATAGTTTGTTTGTTATACCTCATGAAGAATTTTGCCAAAATGTTGTAGTTTGTTATGGTTAGTCGAAGGCCCCTGTATCACAGCAAACGAATTAAAATCCATAATTGCTTAACCACTCTTGCTTGTGCACTCAGATTGCTTAACATCGTGGAATCATCCACATTAATATCTCATCTCATTGAAGGATCCAAACATAGAAAGGTAGTTGCAGTCCCCAGCATAGCAGCTACAGCACACGCCAAAAGACATAAGGCCAAGTGGCACCAAAATTGAACGCAGCTGAATTGTTCTTCTTCATACGATATCATTTATCGTAAGCAATCAGAGTATTGAAACATAATCTGGATGAAACACAGCTCACGGTGTGCACAGAGCACTAAACTCAGTACTACAACAAGGAACACTTTTCAGACTATGCCTCAGTGGTTCTTGCCACCTATCTGCTATATTAACCAGTATTACAATGATGCTTGGGTATCACTGTTGAGCTGAACATGGCTGCAACAGATGCTGAATGTCTAGCACAGGACAGCAAAAACTTCAGAATAACTATCATGATAGCCAAGCTTTAACTGGGTCGAGCTAGGAGATAATGGTGTTGAAGTAATCACAGTCAATAGGGGCTGGTTGGGCTCAAGGCTGAGAGGTTATGAATTAAAATCCTGACTGTACCAGTTGGGATTTTTGTTTTTGATTTCATTCTGTGGCAACCACTCCTGGTCTCAACAGCGAGGCCTGACCTTGAAACGTCAATTACTAATCAATGGATAAATATGAGTATCTCTGAAGACAGCATTTTCTGCCTGTGCACATGGCTGCCAGGGAAAAACAGATATAAAAAAAAAAAAGAAAATAAGTAAATGAAACAGACTCAGAATATATAACCCACTGAATGAATTATTTTTTGCCAGATCACATTTTAATAAACAAATATGAAAATCTACAACAGAACGGAGTTGTGTTCCATTACTGCCACGAAGGATACAACATAAAAATTAGCATATCCAAGACAGAATTTGTTAAAATTAGTATACTGACTCACTTTTAACATTCATGTCAGTGAAAGGTATTAAGCTTAAGCAGGCATGAAAGTATTGTGAAATATTTTTCGTAGTTAATGGAAGACTCAATGCAGAAATTTAAATTAGTTTATGATTGTATTAGCTTCTTGACATCTTGTTTTAAGTGCACTTTTGAATTTGTGAATTCTTTGATAAATTTTGATGTTATTTGTTGTGGGCATTATTAAAGATGCTTATTTTATTTTGAAAATATTTAAAATTTGCTAATTATCTTGACTGTACATTGTACAATAAAAAAAACAACTTTTAAATTGTATTATTTACAAAATGTATTTTTCAATATTTCTAGGTTTGTTACAAAGCCATCTGGTAATATTGGCATGTTTGATCCAACTGAAATTCACAACCACAAGCATTTGAAAACATACATGAGAGAAAGTCTGGTGCGGTTGGGTTTTCACATCATCTTCTTCTTTGTATTTCTGTATTGGTAAGTTCATTTTGAAAGTAGTCCACATTTTAAGTAATTTTTATCATTTATCATTAATGATAATTGCTATGATGTATGTCAAAAGTTATCATATGGAAATGGAATTCGTGAGAAAGTGGTTTCCACTTCTTAATAAAAAAGTTATATTTGAATGAGTAAATTATAGCACTCACTGAGCAGGCTTTTAGATGGGAGTTCATTGAGGTTTCTAGGTTTAAAATGTTTTGCATTGCTTAGCTTTGTGTTAGGAAACTAATAGGCTGAAACACTTGCCCAACAAAGGCTGTTCTGATGATCAGATTGCCTCCTACTGCGAAGCTCTATATAAAGAGTGTCCTATTAATGTGCTATTTTGGCATGCAAGGTTTCTGTTTTTGAGATTGTGGTTCTGCCCTATGATTTTTTTTGGCTCGACAGGACAATAGATAGAGACTACTGTGGCTCCAGACTCAAGATGCTGAGTAGAAAGTGAACCATAAACTATCAATGCTGATTGTTAGGTCAGGATCAGTAAATGAGAACTGATTAAGATCCTATTCCACCTGCCCTCTACACTTCTAGGAACATACTAGTCTGCCAAGTGAATAGGGACAGAAGAGAGAATGTGTACCCAAAAAATGCTTGCTGAAGATATATTTGTTGGGCCAAATGGCAGAGATATAGCATCTTGTTGTAACCCTTTTATGAAGTGGACTAGGAAAAAAAATAACTATCTGGTTAATGCAGAAGGTGATGATGGAAATGTTTTGTCCTCAAGTAATAGTAAACATATAGCCAAAAATTCATCATCAACATTGAGTACTGTCTCTGCATTGAAGGTTGGCTACCCTGGAGTGCCATTCTGCTCTCTCTCTCTCTCTCTCTCTCTTGCTTTGATAGTGAAGATTGTCATGGACTGACTTGTACATCTTTTGATGTTATTTGATATTACTCGTAGTAATAGTAAACATATAGCCAAAAAATTCATCATCAACATTTAGTACTGTCTCCGCATTGAAGGTTTGCTACCCTGGAGTGCCATTCTGCTCTCTCCCTCTCTCTCTCTCTCTCTCTCTCTCTCTCTCTCTCTCTCTCTCTCTCTCGCTTTGATAGTGAAGATTGTCATGGACTGACTTGTACATCTTTTGATGTTATTTGATATTACTCCAAGTAAGAGTAAACATATAGCCAAAAAATCCATCGTCATTGAGTACTGTCTCCGCATTGAAGGTTGGCTACCATGGAGTGCCATTCTCCTCTCTCTCTTGCTTTGATAGAGAAAATTGTCATGGACTGACTTGTACATCTTTTGATGTTACTTGTTCATGTTAGTCTTGGTCTGCCTCTGCCTCTCTTACCTTGTATTATTCCTTCCAAGATTACTTTCTCTAGTAGTTCTGTGTCTTTTAGCATGCCCCAAAAATCTCATTTGTCTTGTTTGAATTGTGTTTAGTAGTTCTTTTTTTATTTGTTTTAAGACTTCATTTGTTTTCTTTTCTTTCCATCCAATTCTTCTATAAATGCACATTTCAAAGGCATACATTTTGTGTTCTGTTTTCTTGACTAATGTCCATATTTCTTCACCATACATAAATGTTGAGAAGATATAACATTTTGCTATTCTTAGTTTTAGCCCTCCTGTTTTGATATTGGTATATTTTTCATGGTATTAAGGTTGCTTTTTGCCACTCCTATTCTTTTATTTATTTCAATTTTCCATCACTGGTTATTGTATGTCCCTGGTAGTTGTAGCTTTGAATTGTCTCCAGGACTCTTCCTTCAACTTTGATATCCACTTGTAGGGTTTGAATGTTATCTTTGTTTATGATGGTAGCTGCGATAGCTCAGTGGTTAGTGAACTGGACTACAAAAGACAAGAGGTAGGGTTCGATCCCAACCTATGGCTTCAGGTTCACCCAGCCTTTAATGGGTACCAGATTTTTTTCTGGGAAAGTAAGACGGCACAGGCATAATACCGACCACATTACCCCAAAAATCATGTGCCGAAGGTCTGTAAAATTTATAATCACTAACACCATATTCCATATACGCCACTAGGCGTGACTGGGGTACTTTACTTTTTACTTTTTGTTTTTATGATCATAGTTTTAGTCTTTTTGATATTCATATTTAATCCATATTTTTGCTTGTCATGTTTATTTCATTAAGTAATTGTAGATCTTTAGGATTTTCTGCTATTAATACAGTATCAACAACATGTCTTAGGTTATTATCTTTCCATTAATGTTTAGGCCTTGCATCTCTGCATTGTTTTTAAGATTTACTCAGTGTGTAGACTGAAAAGGTGTGGTGATAGGATGCATTCTTGTCTTACTCCTCTCTTACATCAATAGGTGTAGAGTTCTCTTTGTTATATTTTATTATTGCGGTTTGCTGACAGTATAAATTACATATTAGTCGTATGTCCATGTCGTCTAGATGTATATCTTTAAGGCAGCCTATAAGTTTTTTATGGTGTATTCTATCTAAAGCTTCGATGTAGTCTATGAAACAGGTGTAACTGGCCTTTTTCTCTATTTCTTTGCACCGTAACTGTTGATCTGTCTGATGCTGTGAAGGCTTGTCGAGATCTGAGCCCTCGTGCACCAGAACTGGAATCCTGTTGACGCTGTGCGTCAAGATCTGAGCCCTCACCCCACTCTGAGCTGTCCGCCCTGCACAGTGGCAACTGTCTTAACACGCCTTTGACGTGCCTAGACAGGACACCCTGGACACCAGTCCATTTGCACTGAACATGACAACATCAACTGCCTTGCTCAACTGACCAGTTGAGTCGCCCCCTGCCTGGTCTAGCAGGTTACTGCCCAGCACTGTCGTCGCGATGAACTCTCTTTCCTTGGATGACAACCTTGGCCTGTAGATCGTGTTCTGGTATACTCCGCGCTGTTACTCCCCTTGGTTCATAGCTGCCGCTCCTTCCTTTTGGAGTATCGTACTCCCTATAGAGCCCTCTCTAAGTTGATGTGACCCCGTGAGTTGTTCTCGCTCGAGTCACTCTCCTGGCTCTGTGGCACTGTCTACCACCTAGTTAATTGTGTCATGCTTCTACATAATCTTGACATCTTTCTGATATACTGTACTGTCCCTGAATTGGACGTAGCTGCCCCTTAGCACGCTATCTTGTACTCATTGCTCCACCAGAAGCTTAATTTGGTGAGAGACACTCACAATCTAACACAGTCTCTGTGAATGGTTGAGTCACTAACTACATTAATAATGTCTCTGTATGACTCACACGAAGCCTAATGTTGGTGAAGGTCACAATCTACAAAGTCTCTTGAAATTATGGTAGCAACTAACTACATCAATAATGTCTCTTTATGACTCATATGAAGCCTAAAGTTTGTGAGAACACTCACACTCGAACAAAGTCTCTTGAAATTGTGGTAGCAACTAACTACATCAATAATGTCTCTTTATGACTCATATGAAGCCTAATGTTTGTGAGAACACTCACACTCGAACAAAGTCTATTTAAATGGTTGTAGTCCCTAACTACATCAATAATGTCTCTTTATGACTCATATGAAGCCTAATGTTTGTGAGAACACTCACACTCGAACAAAGTCTATTTAAATGGTTGTAGTCCCTAACTACATCAATAATGTCTCTTCCGGACTCACATGAAGCCTAATCAAGCAATGTTTACTTTGAACACCACGATATATGTTATTGCAGCGAGTTAGCAGATTTTTGAAAATGTATTCAAGGGTTTGAACATAAATGTTTGTTCACAGTTCGTTAACCTTCGCTGTAGATAAAGTCTTTAATTTGATGGCTTAGTGTGTGACCTTGGTAGCTAAGGACCTAACTTGTGCAAACAGATGGCATTGGCAAGGATCATTTTGAATCTATGAAGTGGGCTCATTTTGTGTTTAACTCAAAAGCATATGTGCTTTTTAACCAAAGACCTTATTTTTGGGGACTCAAGGAAGATATCCCCGATGGAAGAATAAATTGTATTAGTAGTCCCATAAATGATTCGCTTCCAGAGGTTTATGATGTAAACAAAGCAGTTTTGCCATTGCAAGTGAATAATGTCCACACCTATAATTGGTCAGGATTGTGTAGCAGCAGCAGTTTTATAGCGAACACAGAAAACATCATAGGTTTGTACTGTTCTGAAACAGCTATGCCATGCTACCCTAGAATTGCCTTTAATGGAATTACTGTGACCACAAACCCAAACCACTCTCCATGTGTGTGCCACATACTTACACCCCAGAAAGAAATACTTAATATAACAACATCATATGCCGTCTGTGATATTAATGACCACAAATCAGGAGCCTCCTGTATGATTGATACAACTATTGCACCAAGCACTTCATCAGCAGAGCCAGATCTATGGAATGTTAATCTGACATTGTTCTTGAATGATGTCCAAGTTAATGAGACATCAGAATCGTGTGGCAGCAGCTACAAGAAGGGAGCAGAGAACATCAAGTTCTGCTGCTATAAAGGAGACTTGCCTTGCTATAACAGAATTGCCTTAAATGGGATCACTGTAGTTGAAAACTTCTCCTCTTGTGTAAACTACACATTCACATCCAAGAGTGAATCAGTGAAGGTCACAAAATCATATTCTCTCTGTGGTTTTACTAACTACAGGTCAGGTGGCTTCTGTTGGATTGGAAATGATAACTTACCACCACTTTGTGTCTATATGCTTGGAATTGGAGTCATCAACGATGGCCTAACATCATCAAGTGCTACGACGATCATCATTTTTGGGAGGACGCGAACTTCCATAGTATATGGTGGATAGGCGGCAGGAGCCATTGAAGGTTATGTCTGAAAAGTGTTCCTTCTTGCAGTTTCCTCATATTCCAAGTCCGGCTTGTTGCAGGAGCTACTGAGTTAAGTACTCTGTGCACACCGTGAGCTGTGTGTCTCATCCGTTTTGATCCTGTTTCGATATCCCGCTTGTTTACGATGAATGATGATATCGTATGACAGGGAACAGTTGTCTGTGTTCACTTTCTGCGCGGTTTGGCCTTATGTCTTTTGGCGTGTGCTGAGACTGCTACGATGGGGACTACAGTTACCTTTCTTTGTTTGGGAGATATGTTAGTAATTCGGATGATTCCACTGGCATGGGCGGTTGAGCAATTATGGATTTTAATTCGGTTGCAGTGAAACTGAGGCCTTCCATAACCAATAACCAATAATGAAGCCTCATGATTGTGAGGGCACTCACACTCTAACAAAGTCTATTTAAAGGGTTGTAGTTCCTGACTACATCAATAATGTCTCTTCCTGACTTACATGAAGCCTAATGTTTATGAGAACACCCACAATCTACAAAATCTCTTTAAATGGTTGTAGCCACTAACTACATAAATAATGTCTTTTTATGACTCACATGAAGCCTGATGTTGGTGATAACCCTCACAATCTACAAAGTCAATTTAAATGGTTGTAGCCACTAACTACATCAATGATGTCTTTTTATGACTCACATGAAGCCTGACTAACTCATACTTGCTAATCATACAAGGTGCTACCATGGCCACCTTATCCTATTGTTACACTACACGTTGAGTTGGCCTTGTGCTTTAGTATTTGGTTTTCATGGCAAGATGCTGTGCCATGGAGTACAGGTTTGACCCTTCTTTGAACCATCTATTGTTCTTTGTTTTTTTTTTCTGTTGTTGATTATTTGTGATTTTTTTTTTTTCAAAGTGTTGTAAACATACTTCTTTCCCTCAAATGATTTGCTGGTCTATCACCTCAGAAGTTTCCCTCCATAATAATATTCATTTATTATTATTTGTCATCCTTCTTTTGTCCCACTATTTTTCCTAAATCCAAATTGTTGTTCTTCTAATTCCATATTGATTTTGTTCTGAATTCTTCCTTGTATAATTTTTAGCAAGATTTTTGTTGCATGGGTCATTAGACTTATTGAGAACATCAAGTTCTGCTGCTATAAAGGAGACTTGCCTTGCTATAACAGAATTGCCTTAAATGGGATCACTGTAGTTGAAAACTTCTCCTCTTGTGTAAACTACACATTCACATCCAAGAGTGAATCAGTGAAGGTCACAAAATCATATTCTCTCTGTGGTTTTACTAACTACAGGTCAGGTGGCTTCTGTTGGATTGGAAATGATAACTTACCACCACTTTGTGTCTATATGCTTGGAATTGGAGTCATCAACGATGGCCTAACATCATCAAGTGCTACGACGATCATCATTTTTGGGAGGACGCGAACTTCCATAGTATATGGTGGATAGGCGGCAGGAGCCATTGAAGGTTATGTCTGAAAAGTGTTCCTTCTTGCAGTTTCCTCATATTCCAAGTCCGGCTTGTTGCAGGAGCTACTGAGTTAAGTACTCTGTGCACACCGTGAGCTGTGTGTCTCATCCGTTTTGATCCTGTTTCGATATCCCGCTTGTTTACGATGAATGATGATATCGTATGACAGGGAACAGTTGTCTGTGTTCACTTTCTGCGCGGTTTGGCCTTATGTCTTTTGGCGTGTGCTGAGACTGCTACGATGGGGACTACAGTTACCTTTCTTTGTTTGGGAGATATGTTAGTAATTCGGATGATTCCACTGGCATGGGCGGTTGAGCAATTATGGATTTTAATTCGGTTGCAGTGAAACTGAGGCCTTCCATAACCAATAACCAATAATGAAGCCTCATGATTGTGAGGGCACTCACACTCTAACAAAGTCTATTTAAAGGGTTGTAGTTCCTGACTACATCAATAATGTCTCTTCCTGACTTACATGAAGCCTAATGTTTATGAGAACACCCACAATCTACAAAATCTCTTTAAATGGTTGTAGCCACTAACTACATAAATAATGTCTTTTTATGACTCACATGAAGCCTGATGTTGGTGATAACCCTCACAATCTACAAAGTCAATTTAAATGGTTGTAGCCACTAACTACATCAATGATGTCTTTTTATGACTCACATGAAGCCTGACTAACTCATACTTGCTAATCATACAAGGTGCTACCATGGCCACCTTATCCTATTGTTACACTACACCACCTATCCTATCACTTCTCCTGGAAATACATCTGACCAGTTCAATGGCCATACACCAACTAACCTGCTATCGAAAAAATGTCCGAAACCAACTCTCCTTGTTCCCGGTGTCGGCTGTAACACAACATACAGTCGTCCGGATTGAACCATCGCCCCATCTCGAATGACTTCACCCACCTATTCTTTGTCTCAGCTTTCCTTTGCCCCACCAATCATAATTCATTTTACATCTACCCTCGTTCCTACATTGCTTACAGCTCTCGTACCTCATGATTTGTTCAGACTCTTCACATTTCACGTGGACCATGAGTTTCCCCCTACTTCTATTTTACCCTCAACCTTTCTCTAACCTTAACCTCTACTACCTCACTCCCCTTTTCTTGTCCTCTCCATATCACTGCTATGTCCCTGTTTCACAGGCATACATTGGTTTGTTTACTTTTGTGTACTTTTCTATTAACATCCTCATGCAAAACATGGCTTCATTCTGTCCCACGAATCATATCTGGGAAAGAGGTATGTTTACAACACTGGGAAAATGTCACAAATAATCAACATCAGAAAAAAAAAAGAAAGAAAAAAACCGAAGAACAATAGATGGTCTGGAGCAGGATTGAACCTGTACTCCTCTGCACAGCGCCCTGCCACGAGAACCAAATGCTAGGGAAAATTGAAAACAAAAATAGAAAAAATGGTATTGTAAAAGCTTTACGTGATTAGTAGACGACACAGATTTGAACGACGTTTCGACCCAATAGGCCTTCAGCAGGAACAAACAAACAACACGCACACACAGATATGTAAGTAAATAAAATTAATCCTACATAGCTAACTAGTAACAAAACATTCAAAACAAAATAATCGGAATTGGTTAAAGAAAAGAAAAAATGACTTCCCTGTGTCATGGACTATGGTCAGAATGGGAAAGGGTGAGTCACACAGGTATAGCTGTAATTATACCCTCTGGTCAGGTGAAGGTTATAAAAATACACGAGCGGGGGGAACGCTGTCTAGGTTACCTCGACTGCAAAGACACTGACAATGTCTAAAAGTATCTAAGGGCCCGTAAATACAGGTATACACAGATGTGTGTATACATATATACACATACAAACAGACATGCACCTACTTATACATATCACCATACATCTATCTATCTATCTATTGACCTTTCGAGCCGTAACCGGCCCATAGGGCGTAGACCAAGATACACCTTCTCCTATATGAATTTTTGTTCTAGCAGTTTTCTTTTAAAGATATTTTATCAAATCTCGCCATCTGTCTCTCATATCACCATACATATACACATATATATGCATACATACATGCACACACATACATGCATATATATATATATATGTATACCAATACCCATAAATATGAACACATACATGCATGTGCACACCCATACGGGGACAATCATATATGTGTAGACATGTGCACATAACCAGAAGAGTGCACACCGAGGTCAGTGTGCAAACACAAAGGAGAAAGAATAGAACAGTAGAATAAACAGGTACTCAAAAGGCTGAGAGTGGGGTACAATAAGAACATATGAGGGGTAAGTAGCACAGAAAAAAGGGGTATAGGAGAACACCGAAGTGTCTCAATAGGGACTAGTGGAGGTGAACTATGAATAGCATGGCATAGTAGATAGACTAAAGAGCCCAAACATGGGCAGTAGAGAAGGCTATGCAAAAGGGAAGGAGTAACCGAAAGGGAACTATGTGTACGAGTGTGATACATTCATGCCTCGTGGGGTCAACGAGCCATACTGGACTATGAGGCGATTTTCCAAAGCAAATCGGCTGCGGTCGCCAGAGTGACAAAGGACAATACCAGTGATATGGATGTCATCTTTGCCCTTGTGATCTAGGGAGTTGAAATGGGAAGACACTGGAGTGCCAGTATTCTGTTGAACATCTTGTAAATGTTCACAAAATCTTTCCACAATCGTCTAATTGTCTCCCAGACTCGCCAATGTAAGTCATGTGACATCATTGGCATATGATGACATAAATGATGTTATGGGACACACATGTGAAGCCATGCTTGATCTCGAACCGTCCATTAGGGAATAAGACCAAGTCAGTAGGGAGCACATAGGCACAGGTGATACAGTTCCGACCACAAGGGGCCGTACCGAAGTGTTGAGGATCGGAGCGAGGGAGATGGCTCCTAACCAGAATGTCTCCCAAATTCCTGTCGTGCTTGAAGGCGATCATCGGGGATCACTGAAAAGTAGACGGGTAGTGGGATCAGAGAGGAGAATGGAACGGTAGTGGTTGAGTATCTTCACAGCAGCTAAATTGTGAGGATGATAGGTGAAGGTGAGTATGGTTCTCTCAGAGGAGGGGGGTGGTTGGAAGGGGTGAGTGCTTCAGGACGGGAGATAAGGAGGACCCTCTTGATGGCAGACTGGAGGATCGAATCTGGATAAAGCCGGCGGCTGAAGAAACCTAACATTAGGTGAGTCTGTTGGAGGAAATCTTGGTCATCCTGGCAGATGCGACGGAGACGCAATAACTGTGAAAACGGAATTGAATCACGACAAGAAGGTGAATGTGATGAAGTATAGAGAAGGTAACAATGGGCGTCTGTGGGTTTATATAAAACCGAAGTGTGGAGGCCAGAAGTACTCAAAGAAACAATAAGATCTAGGAAGGTAACAGAGGAAGTGGATATACAAGATGTGATCTTGATAGCTTTGTGATAGCTACCAATGTAGTCGATAAACCTGGAGAGGTCATCCTCAGGTAGATCGGTAAGTCCGAAGCAGTCATCAATGTACCGGAGATATATGATGGGAAGAGGACCTTCGCACACAGCTAACTCAGCTACCTAAAAAGATAACTATCATTAGTGATGTTTTTCACACATGTGTACTCATGACTACAGCATAGGGTTGCAAACACAACTTGGGAATAAATTGTATCTGAATATTTGCATTGTAGACAAACATTTATAGGATGAAACAGTGCAAACATTAGTTTCCATGGTTTAGACTAGAGAGAAATAATAATAAATAAATATTATTATTAAGGGAAACTTCCAAAGTGATAGATCAGAGAATCATTTTAGGGGAAGAGGTATGTTTACAACACTCTAAAAAAAAATCACAAATAATAAACTCCAGAAATAAAAACCAGAACTAATGATGGTCTGAAGCAGGATTGAACCCATACTGCTCGACACAGCGCTTTGCCAAGAAAACTAAACGCTAGAGCACACGTCCAACTCAGCTACCCAAAATGATAGCTATCATTGGCAATGTCTTTCACATATGTGTACTCATGACTATAGCATATGGTTACTAACACATCTTAGGAATGATTTGTATATCTGTATTTTCCTATTAAGTCAAGTATCTTCCAGATAGGGCTGAATACTTGCGTTGCAGACAAACAGTTATAGGACGAAACAGTATATATAATAGTTTCTTGTGGTTTAGACTGGAGACAAATAATAATAAATGAATATTATTATGGAGGGAAACTTCTGAGGCAATAGATCAACGAATCATTTCAGGGGAAGAGGTATATTTACAACTCTCAGGAAAAAAATCACAAATAATCAACAGCAGAAAAAAGTAAAGAACAATACATGGTCTGAAGCAGGATCGAATCCGTACTCCTCGGCACAGTGCTTTGCCATGAGAACCAAACGCTAGAGTACACAGCCAACTCAGTTTTACCTAGAAAGATAGCTATCACTGGTGATGTCTTTCACACATGTGTGCTCATGACTATAGCATATTTTCCTGCTAAGACAAGTAAAATACAGATATACAATTTATTCCAGAGTTGTGTTCATCATAGACACGAGTATACATGCATGAAAGACATTGCCAATTATAGCTTTACTTTTAGGTAGTTGAGTTGGCCTTGTGCTTTAGTATTTGGTTTTCATGGCAAGATGCTGTGCCATGGAGTACAGGTTTGACCCTTCTTTGAACCATCTATTGTTCTTTGTTTTTTTTTTCTGTTGTTGATTATTTGTGATTTTTTTTTTTTCAAAGTGTTGTAAACATACTTCTTTCCCTCAAATGATTTGCTGGTCTATCACCTCAGAAGTTTCCCTCCATAATAATATTCATTTATTATTATTTGTCATCCTTCTTTTGTCCCACTATTTTTCCTAAATCCAAATTGTTGTTCTTCTAATTCCATATTGATTTTGTTCTGAATTCTTCCTTGTATAATTTTTAGCAAGATTTTTGTTGCATGGGTCATTAGACTTATTGTTATGTTTTTAGTTCAATTGATATGTATCAAGTATCATTAATATCTTTTTGGTTTAAAATTGCTATGTCTAGTGATATTGTTGGTGAATTAGTCTTTTGTTTGTTTCTCTTTAGTTTGACTTTAATTTTAATCATGGCGAGATTGTGATCTGAGTTAATATCTGCTCCTGGATAGGTTTTGGCTTTCTTGACGCTGTTACGGAACCTATCCTTTATCATTATATAGTCTGATTGGTTCCTCTTCTTATCTTCAGTTCTTTTCCATGTGTATAGTTTCCTTTTTTCTTGCTCAAAGTAGGTGTTAAATATTTTCAGCCTGTTTTCTTCACAGAATTGTATTAATCTCTCTCCCCTTTCATTTCTTTTTCCTAAACCAAGATTTTCTGTGGTGGTCTTATATCTACCTTTTCCTACCTAAGCATTCATATGACCAATTACAATCAAGATATAAGACGATTTCACTGGTTTCATAACTTTATTTAGATCTTCATAGTATGCCTCTATTTGTTCATCTGTATTGTCTTGAGCAGGTGTTTATTTCTGTATTATTGCTATGTCAAATGATTTTTCTTTCACTTTTAATAACATAATCCTATCATTGTATGTTCATTGGCTACTTATAAATTATCCAAGAGAAATTGATGTGAGGGGATGACAGAATAAAATGGACGAATCTCAGAAACCTCACATCTCCTTACAACTTTATCTTTCTTTTGTTTAATGAACAACATGCTTTTGGATGCAGAAATATAAACTTCTTGACACTCTCAATTGAAAGTATAGCCTCAATTGAAAGTATAGCCATGCAATTACAAAAGATATAACAATCATCTGTTGTTTGTTATTGTTGAAAAATAGATTGCAAAATCTGAGGCAATGTATTTTCTATCAACAGGATGATCTACTCACTGGTGAAAGGATACTAGCATGTCATGTTGACCTCTGTGTTTGCTATCATCAAAAACATGTCTATAACACTGTCAGGACATATCATCCAGTTTGCATGCCAGCATAGTTTAATTATCTGTATGAGCAAGGTTATATATATATATATATATATATATAGTCACTTTCTAAATAACACCTTTGAGCATATTGTGATGGTTTTTTTTAAATATTTATGTAAAAATAAAGTTCCAGGCTAATGAATAAGATTCCTTAGAGGAATATTGAATGTAATAAGAAGAGGCAAAAATCAAGAATGAAGATGTTAGAAGGATAGATAAGACACTAACTCTGGGATACTGTCAGAAACCAGAAATGATCTGGTTTTCAGTTATAACTGACTACCAGTAAACAACATGCCACAACAAACATTAACAGCTGTGTGTAACAACTAAAGAGAAAAATAAAACAAACTTGTGTAGGGAACAATGTCAGAATTGATGACTTCTTAGCCAAAATGAATTGTTAGAGATCTTTTTGCACAATTCTTTTACATGACTTTAAGTACATATAAGATATTACATATAAGATATCACTTTTAAGTATATTTGGGACAAACTAAACAAAGGAAGAACAAAGAATATTAAGATTTATCCTGTTATTTACATTTAATTGGCCTAAAAGTCACATTGTTTAATGTTGATTTTTAAATTTGTCTATGATATGTGTATCTATGCCAAGAAGTAAGCTAGCAACTACTTAGACCAAATGGATAAAGTATGAAGTAGTGACTGATGTACAGAATTTGATACTTTTACATTTTTATTTATTATATAGCAAATCATTTCAGAGGAGGGGGTATGTTTACAGCACTCATAAACAAATGACAAATAATCAACACCAAAAAAACCAAGAACAATATATGGTCCGAAGCAGGATTGAACCCGTACTCCTTGGCACAGCACCTTGTCATGAGAAACCAAACACTACAGCACACTGTCAACTCAATTATAAAAAAAAAATAGCTATCATTGGTAATGTCTTTCACGCAAGTGTACTCATGACTGTAGCATAAGGTTACAATCACAACTCGAGAATAATTTGTATATTTGAATTTTCCTATTAGGACAAGTATCTCCTGGATAGGGTATGGCTGAATACTTGCATTGCAGACAAACAGTTATAGGACGAAACAACTTATTTATTATATCTTGGTGAACATCATAAAGTCAACAATTCTCAAAAACATTTACAGTTGAACTGCTGTTGTTGATGGGTAATGTTTGAAGCTTTATGTTTTAAAAAGAATAGTGCAAATAGTTAGTAAAGCCTCACGTTTATAGTGTTATGTTAGTATTAAAATTTGGACATGAAAACTATAAACAATTAAATGTGCCATTTGGCGCAGTCACTGCTTACTTTGAAATATTTAGTAATGAGATTACAATGGTTAGTAAATGTTGGCTTAATAAATTGTTAACATTTGTTAAAGGGAAGGATGCAGGAGATTTAAACATGGTGACGACATAGATGTAGTTCTTACAGGAATTTTTGCTGATCAAGAAATGGTGATTATTGATTTCTTGAAATAGAAACTCATTGAATATTTTCAATGACAAAGTCATTTTCTGTTTAAATGATTTCTTTGCAACAAGTTGTTTAGGACACCTGCAATGACTTCAAAACTCAATCTTATTGAAATACAAAGAAACAGTGACTGATTGAAATCAAAGTTAGTGCTTGCTTCCAATTTAAAATTCTACTGGTAATTGTTGGTTAACAGAAAATTTGAAGAAGACTGATGTAAGTAAATGTTCACGTCCACTCTGTTGTTTGTGAGTAGACGTGAGTTAACTATGTACAAAAAAAAAAGTCTGTTTTACTGTCATTCTAGAAAATCATACGAGAATCATTGTTTAGAGATTATTTTTTTTTTTTTTTATATATTTGAGACCTGTGGTAGTAGCTTTAGAAATTCTCTTCACGTCATTGTGCCAATTCTGCACTTGTGAATCCTGACTGTTCATATTGTGGGAGTAGCAGTTGGTGTATATGTTTATTTGTTTTACTTGCACATGAAAATAATATGAAGTATTTGTGTCTTGGCAGCACTCTTCTTGTTGGGAAGACATATTTGTAGCAATAATATTTTACCATTTAGAATTATATACATACACAATGTGTGATAAAACTGTTGCTTTCTTTCACTTCTCTTTTTAAAGAAAAGTAATATAAGGAATGTTTTAAAAGTGAAGTTTTGTAGATGCAGGGCATTTAACTGCTTGTTAAAATTATTCTACTCATTTGATTAGTTCCATTATTGAGTAATTTATCATGTCAAAGGCAGATGTGTCAGGCCTAACAGTGCAGACACCATGACCCTACTGTAAACAAACAACACAATGCATCCATATACATTTAATGGGAGTACACTAAGAAGAAGAGATGTCATATTTTTTCATCTTCCTTTCAACTCCCTGTGGAGCATAAGCCTTCAACAAACACTTTCCAAGCCGCTTTGTTTATAAGTAATATATACTTCTAGCATTTTCATGCAACTATTGGCAGTTAACATTTTATACAGACATTTTTGAAAATGACAGACTAGTTGAACATGAAAAAGAAAGTCTGTGGAGATCTTTTTTTTTTTCACCCCTTCCCTTATTTTATTTTTTAAATGAGCATTACTGATTAGAAATCCACCATTTTCATTCAAAAAATTGTCATTGTTGTACATAAAACATTCTTTTACACTTAGAATTAGCATGCTCTCACTTTCTCCTCTTTGGATTTTGGGACTGCTTTCTTCGAGCATGTTGTAAAAGGCAGCTAAGTACTGTTGCTGAAGGAACTGAACACTTCATGACAAGCAAGTTATAGTAGGCATCTAAGTACTGTTGCTGAAGGAACTGAACACTTCATGACAAGCAAGTTATAGAAGGCAGCTAAGTACTGTTGCTGAAGGAACTGAACACTTCATGACAAGCAAGTTATAGAAGGCAACTAAGTACTGTTGCTGAAGGAACTGAGCACTTCATGACAAGCAAGTTATAGAAGGCAGCTAAGTACTGTTGCTGAAGGAACTGAACACTTCATGACAAGCAAGTTATAGAAGGCAACTAAGTACTGTTGCTGAAGGAACTGAACACTTCATGACAAGCAAGTTATAGAAGGCAGCTAAGTACTGTTGCTGAAGGAACTGAACACATCATCTGAAACAATTTGCTATAGAAACCACAAGAAGATGACATTTTAGATTTTAAAAAAGTCTCCAGTGTTCACATCAATTTATTTGCATCTTATACTGGCATAGAAATGAAAATGAATACTCAACAATGAGAATCCCACCATGTTTCCAGTATTTTGATCTCTTACAGGTCAATTGTTCATCTTTGTAATGTATTTGTAATGTATTGTTTTATACTGACCAGTCAGATTAATGCTGGAATCCTGTGGTTATATATTTTTTGTGTAACAGGCCTTAATTGTAGAAAAATTCAATTTTAGCGTTCATGTTTCATTTAACACATATTATGCAGTTATTTTGATAAGTGTTTTGTTTTTACAAGTGTGAATTATTAAAATAGTGGATGGTAAAAATTCTTATATGTCTAATTGAAAAGCTTACAGGAGAAAATGCTTTTTAATTCAAATTTGACTGTCATATATTTTATGACTGCGATCGTAATGCTTGACATAGAGTGTTTCAGCATGCTTGATATGGATAATTGTGTATTTATGGTTGATTGTAAGTGTTATCACATTTGCTGTTGGACAAAATTTGTAATTTGTATTCTAAAACTGCAACATTCTAATGCACTGTGTGTTGTAATGTGACCGGGCTACATACATTTATTGTAATGTTATTGTTAATTGCCAAATTGTCAGTTTGTTATCAAGTGGAGAATGTCAGCAAATAGACCCAGAATATTATAAAAACCTTTTCAATAAATACCATCATTACAAATACTTATAAAAAATAATATCAGGGTGAGAAAGCTAGGATATTACTAGAACCTATTTGTGAAAAAGTTCAGAGAGATATGACATAGTTTACATTGAAAATACTCAAGTTGAGACCTATAATAAATATACTTATACTACATATGACCATTATAATGGTATCTGATGTGGACTTTCGCAGCAGAACTATAGAGAAAAATACAAGCTGTGGAAATAAGAAGTAGAAGAAGGGACCGCATCATGCCTTGTGACTGGGGCATGTAAGGTAGATGATTTGTCCCATACTTTTTTAATTGTGCCCAAGTGCAGCCCTGCTATGGAAATGAGGTGCTATAGATAAAAGTCATTTGTACCTAGACCATATACTATATGAAGAATCTAGCTATCTATTGTCCTTTCGAGCCGAAGACGGCACATAGGGCAGAACCACAATCTCAAAAAACAGAAACCTTGCGTGCCAAAGTGGCACATATTGCGGAGATCACTGCTCTAAAATCTATGGCACTGTTTCCATAACAATACTTTTTACAATGACAGCTTGTCAAGCCATCAATCAACCTCCTTAGTCACCGCTTGCGACATGCCTGGAAGGTCACAGTGTCACTATTCTTTACTTCCCTCATAATGAGGCCCCTGTGACACACAGGATATATGAAGAATACCAATACAGAAATAGCAGTGAAACATAAGTTTATATGAAGGTTTCCTGACCACCACAAAGAGACAGAAACTCAGACCAGGCATCCACATTAGATCTGGGAAACACCATCATACAATACAACTGTTAGTTGGATAAAAAATGTGGAAGAGAGATGAAAAGATCGAAGGTCTTCACATGTAAGATCATAATAAACATCTGAAGGCAGTTGGAGTTACATGGAATGTCCCTTGTTGGTGCTTCCGACTGACTTGGCTATCTGCTGTAAGGATACATATAAGAATAGGGAAGGAATCTCTTACATGCTCCACAATGTTATCTATGCCATAATAAATCTGTTACCATCTGTTGAACAATTAAATGCCATGATGAACATGGGGCACAGTACCTGCAAGGCAGTAAAATTAAAATTACTGAGGGCATGCTTCTTCCTGATAACAACATATGGCTGTGAAACATGGGCAATCTCACAAGGAAGAAAATCAATTATTCAAAACAAAATACTACAGAAAAATCCTTAAGCTACCTAGGATAATGAAAAAAGAGCAATGAAGACATATTAAAAGATTTAAACATTAAAAAGAATTAGCTTATAAGCACCATTCTATAGAGGAAATTAAAATACTATGCCAAAATCAAATGACACAGCAGGTTGGAAAGAACAATAATGGAAGGCATGGTTCCTGGGCAACGCATCAGGGGCAGACCAAGAAGAAGGTGGTTTCAAGACATCATGGAGACCTTGCACATGACAACAGAAGAAATGGGAGATCTGGTTAGAAACAGAGATTCTTTCAGATGTGCAGTGGTGAATGCAATGTTCTGCAAAGGACATGCGACCGGATGATGGTGATCATCTGTTGTGTCAAAAGGACATGCGACCAGATGATGGTGATCATCTGTTAGGTCAAAAGTACATGCGACCGGATGATGGTGATCATCTGTTAGGTCAAAAGTACATGCGACCGGATGATGGTGATCATCTGTTAGGTCAAAAGTACATGCGACCGGATGATGGTGATCATCTGTTGTGTCAAAAGGACATGCGACCAGATGATGGTGATCATCTGTTGTGTCAAAAGGACATGCGACCGGATGATGGTGATCATCTGTTGTGTCAAAAGGACATGCGACCGGATGATGGTGATCATCTGTTGTGTCAAAAGGACATGCGGCCGGATGATGGTGATCATCTGTTGTGTCAAAAGGACATGCGACCGGATGATGGTGATCATCTGTTGTGTCAAAAGGACATGCGACCGGATGATGGTGATCATCTGTTGTGTCAAAAGGACATGCGACCGGATGATGGTGATCATCTGTTGTGTCAAAAGTAATGACTTATTACCACTGTGTATCATTCAGGTAGGTTTTTTTTTTTTTAAATATACTACATTATTATTTCAATGTACAACGTGCCAACTATTCCAATTAAAATTTTTTTTTTGACATTTACAAAATATTATACATTTGATTGATATTGTAAATGAGTCTTATTTTTGTGGAAATTAAAAATGATCTAAAATGTGTTTTAGGATGTAAAAAAAAAAATACTAGAGTATATACAATTTTCTTTTTTTTACCTTTTCCTTTGGGCACTTACAACCACAACTACATTAAACATAAACTCTCTCTATATTCTTGAGATACAGAAGTTTCTGTAGCTAATATTTTACATGATTAGGCTGCAAGTTTCACTTGCAATTGTCTTAATTATCTTTTATACTTCGCAATATTATTATTTCAATGTACAATTGAACGTGCCGTGCCAACTATTCCAATTTAATTTTTTTTTTTTTTTGACATTTACAATATTATACATTTTATTGATATTGTAAATGAGTCTTATTTTTGTGGAAATTAAAAATTTATCTAAAATGTGTTTTAGGATGTAAAAAAAAAATAGTAGAGTATTTACAATTTATTTTACCGTTTCCTTTGGGGGCTTACAACCACAGCTACATTAAACATAAACTCTCTCTATATTCTTGAGATACAGAAGTTTCTGTAGCTAATATTTTACATGATTAGGCTGCAAGTTTCACTTTCAGTTGTCTTAATTATCTTTTATACTTTACTTTGTTGTTTATAAAGATAGAATTGATAGGTTGTCTGAACTATATGTATCATATCATGACACTTTCTGCTATGGAGTAAGATAGGTTGTTTATCATTTGCCTCCCTTCTTTTATACTATAATTGTTTTACATTTTGTAAATTTCAATAAGTTGTGAACTTCTGCTTTCATCTTCACATTGCTATTTGTTAACAAGTGTCTTTTGTGTCTATAAAGATATTAATTTGGTTTTATATTGTGAAATACAAATATTGCCATGTCTTTTTAACAAATAATGTGTAATAAACATTTACCTACTTTAAACCGTATATGTCTTATAATTGTGTGCATGTATAGTAAACTATTTTTTTTTTAAAGAGGAAAGCGGAGTAAGACAAGTTGTGTTTTTATCATCAGAAGTTGCAGCAATAAGAAGCACAGATTTTAAATATATCTATGTCAAATGTCTGAGGTCATGTTCCCATGCCAGACCTTCTTGTGGACACTAGCTGGCAAAAGAGAACAAGGAAGACCAAAATAAATTTTACATCATCTTCCTCATCAAGTACCATGGCTGCTGCCGTAGGTGATCATGTCTCTCCACAACTTTCGATCTTGACAGTTATGATTTCTGTTGTTGACCCTCTACCAAGCCATTCATTCTGTTAAGCTGTCTGGTATCTTTTTCTCTTTGCTTCCCTCATCTCTTTGTCCCTCAACTTTCTCAGTTGTCACAATATATTCCAGATGTTCCCTTCTCATTATATGGCCAAAAAATAATGATTGTTTCTTCCTAATATTGGAAATTAGCTCTTTTTACTTTGGCCTCTTTCAGAACGTTTTTTTTTAATTCTCCTTAGCTGTCCATGGTATAAATTTTGTCAAAATTTTACATAACTAGACATAATTAACAGTGGAGTTGAGAACTAAACAAGACCTAGCAATGAATCATCAGGCATGAAGAGTTATGATTTTTGTGATGTTTGGCCTGAGAGAAACTATGAGGAAAATAGATTGATGATTTATTTAAAAAATTTATGTAATATCTTTCATGGTAAACCCACAGTTGTTCAGATGGCACAGGGTATCAATATTCATGAAATATGTAGCCCACTTTCTGTGCATACTCCTTAACCACATCCTTCCTCTGCCTTACTCATACAATAATTTTTACTCTTGTGGTCTCGTTATTAAGAGGAAGAAGTTCTTTAATATATATGATGTCATCACTGAACGGCTTGGAAAGTGTTTGTTGAAGACCTATGCACCACTGGGAACTGAAAGGAAGAAGATAGGGATTGTACTTGACCCAGCATGTAATTCTCAAGGGGAAGGTGCTCATTTAATTCTCAAGGGGGAATGTGCTCATTAACACTCTTAAAACCATTCAAATACTGTGAACCAGGTCTTCTTCTTGACTATCATCATGTGTGATGGGCATTAATTTGATTTGACAGAGCTCACCTCTCCAGGTAAGTTATTTCTCCATCCTCTAAACCTGCAGTTATCATACATTAACAAGATAACAGCAATTTAACTATTCTTGAATATAAATACTTGGAGACAAAATTCAATGTTAGTTTATCTAATCATCAGAACGGTGACATCTGGATACTCAACATTAAATGTGTAACCTACTTTTCTTTTATCTTTAATTATTGCAATTTTTTATTATTATTTTACTAATAGTGACCTTGTCTAAAGAGACAGTATCTGAAGATGTTGCTACTTTCATCCTGCTCAGTTGTAGTTTAATGTCACCAACATTCACAATCTTTTCCCAGGTAATCTGCCCAGGGAAGTTCTCCATGGTTTGTTGTGTTCATTACTGTTGCTTTCAGGTCAAATCTGCAGAAGATAAAATCTTCTTCCTTTTGTTGTTATCAGGGCCCACCTCTCCATATAAGATCAGTCGTGAAATCCTCTCAATCTCCATTTAGCGTAAGTGAACAGCTCATCATCATCGAGTGCCTTCTCCGCAACAAAGGTTGGCTACCATGGATCGCCATTCCACACTGTTTCTTGCTTTGATGGTACAGGTTGTGTCATAGATTGACTTGTCCATCTTTTGATGTTACTCGTCCATGTTAATCTTGGTCTGCCTCTGCCTCTTTTACCTTGTAATTTCCCTTCCATTATTACTATAGTAGGCTGTTGTGTCTTTTAACATGCCCCAAAAATTTCATTTGTCTTGTCTTAATTGTATTTAGTAGTTCTCTTTTTATTTTTAGTTGTTTTAAAACTTCATCGTTTGTTTTCTTTTCTTTCCATCCAATACTACCTATTCTTCTATAAATCCACATTTCAAAGGCTTCAATTTTCTGTTCTGTTTTCTGGTTTAAGTGATCAGCTATCTCAGGTCAAGTTGACAGAGAAAAGTAGTCATATTGAGAATCCAGGCAACATCTCACTGATGTTCTGTTTGGGAGGAAATTAGTGAAGTTTCTGTTGCAATACTCAGCATGATGTTTCCCATCACTACAGTTCTATTAAAAATGGATCAAATAAAAAATAATACAAACATATCCACACATTGTTTATTATTAATCTTTGTAGAAGAAGTTTCAAAAATAAAAAATACAGAATTTCACCAAAAAAATCAGTTAAAACGGTCACAACAAGCCAAGTTCACTTACTGTAATGGTCTACAGCATCTCAAATTTGAACACTTATGACTCACATACAGGCTCATTGAATGAGAAAGGTCACATACAAATCAGTCAGTTCTTGCACAGCAACATTTAAATGTAAAATGTTCATACACAGCTCAGTATGTTGACATCGACGGTAACACTGAAACTCCTTAAGTACTGTACAATACAAGCACATGAAAATGTGTATAAGTTAAAAGAAAAATTCAATGTAAATATAACAGTAGTGGATAAACCCATAGCATATTATGCTATAGAGATGTGACTTGTCAGAGACTTCAGGGTATGAGATTTTAGCATCTGAAAAAGTGTGGTGATCAGTCATTATTTTCAGTCTCACATAAACCAAATAAAGCTGTGGTAGCAGTGTGGTTAGTGCATTCATCTACTGACCATTAGAGTCCAGTTTCAATTACAAAATGTGCAAATTTATTTTTCAGACTTCAGGGTTCACACAGTCTCTGAAAATGGGTACCAGAGACTTTTTTTTCTGAGAAAGCAGGAAAGCCTGAAGTTTATACCAACCACACCACCAATAAATATGTCAATGGTCAATGAAAATTATTGGCACCAGACAAGACATGAACCCTTAGTCTTGCTTACATACAATAACTCTGTAGGTGATGAACCCATTTACAACTTAGTGAATTGTACCGTGTCGATTTTCTGTGCCATTAAGTTGAGATCTTTGACTTTTAAAAATAAGTAACACCATTTTGGAAGCGGTGGCAGTTTTATAAATACAGGCAGTGGGAGTGCCAAGTGACATAATGTGTAAAGAGTGGAAGAGAAATGCAAACTTATATACAACACCTAAAAATAGTGCTCAATGAAAACTCAAAATAAAATTTCTTCATACAGTTTACTGGTGTTAAGGAAATCTGTTCTTCTGCTTATAAAGAACTCACTATCACATTCTGAAATAAGATATGAAACATATTTAAACCACTATTTTATCAGCTAAAATATCAGTGCTGTAAAACATTAAAAAGAAAGGATTTAAGACAAGAGGAAGACACAGCTATAACTAGGAAGCAAACAAATGTGGAGATAATGGCTTGAAAAAAAATCTTTATGACAAAGGCATACAAATATTAGAGATTCTTTATGATCAATTTAGTTACTTAATGTTTACTTCAGTGCTGCTTTATTTTATTTTATTCAATAAACAATTTGTTCTGTAAATTAAGCTAACAAATCATTAAATCATTGCAACTCTTCCACATTAATGAATTTGGAAAGTCTCTAATGTATTGTTTGGAAGTAGCAGTAGAGCGTTGCTTACTGAAATGATCTACAAAGAAAAGTGGGCAGGTTTAATCCACTGACTGACCAACTTTAGGTTCACCAAGCCTTGAATGGGCACCTGAGATATTTTCTGGGATGACAACCTGGCAATAGCACTGGTCAAATTACCCACAGAATATTCTGATGGTTAAAAAAAAAAATATCCTACCACCAAATTCCTTAATCAGCACATGAGGCATGAGAAAGTTCAGTCTTTTTTCTTGTGTACTGATGACTGAATTCCAAACACTCTAATCATTAACATTAAAGTAGTTATTATTTTTAAAAGTACCTCTTATTTTGTTTCTGAATTTCATAGAATGTTTACTCGCATGATTAGGTAGGTGGCTTCAGTGTAATGAACATAAAATCTACTTTTTATTTTTTACAAAAAATATATCTGACATTTTGCATGTATGAATACGCTTTTGCATGTTATAAATTCTATTTATAAAAATGTCCCTGAATCTAATATTAACACATGCAACTGTTTTGTTCTCTACTTCTTATGTTTACAAGGCAGTGGTGGATATTTGGTCAGAATTCTGTGTTTCTTTTTTCCCATAAAAAATTATTTGCGTTGTGTTTTTAATTTTGCTAAACCATCTCCATGAGGCTTTAATTTTTTTCCTTCTGTTGCTGCATCTAACTGTTTGTCTCTGGGAGCTGTTTGTTGTAATAGTGTTAAAGTACAAGCCATTATTAATTCATTCTGGATGCAACTGCGCACTTGTGGTATCATGTACATTACTTTTGGTATCTTCCTGATTTGATTAATCTAATTTTCAATATTCTTCTAAGAGACATTAATTCAGTAATGATGATCTTTCATTTGCCCTTTATTGTACGGGTCATATTTGATACTGATTTGCTCATGCTGGCAGAAGAAAATTACTTATACATTGTTCTTTATGCACCAATATCATCTTTTAAAAAATTAATGGGTGTTAATTGTCCACATTTTTGGTACATTTCTTTTATTGCTTGGGTTGCCTATTTCAACCATATATTCCTTTTCAAAAGTGAACCTCGTAAATATTTAGAAATAATTATGTCTTAAAAAAATTAATACAAGATGCAGTTTTTTTCCCCCATACAAATTAACTTTGTTCATGTTATGTATGTTTAGAACTATTTTTTAAATAACTTGTTTATAAGTCATATACATCGGAGCTGAAGCAATCTTCAGTGCTTTCATTAGTATGTGCTGAGTATGATGCAGAGTGGGCCTGAACAATATGGAGTTGTCCACTGTCTAATGAAGGTGATCTGTCAACTAAACTAAACTGTTTTTAATAAATCAATAAATGTTTCAGATAAATTACACTTTATAAGAGTGTGTAACAAGTAAATAATCATGCTCACTACTCTGCACCACTATTCAATGGAATCTAGATCAAGATATTACAAACTATGGCACAATGTTTTCATCTTCAATTAGACAAGTATTCTCAAACTTACGGATCAAGAAAATTCTTGTTATAAGACATTTGTACCTTTTTCATTAAAAAATAATGCTTAAATGTAATGTAGTGCAGGAAGATGCTTATGGCAGCTAGAACATCTGCAATATGAAATATTCAAAAATGTCTGATATGATATTCCTTCCAGCTACATGCTTACTTACATGTTAAAATGTTCTGATGACAAACCATAAAATTATGCGTATACATCAGGGTTAAAGGTGAGTAAAACAACACTTGTTTAATAATTTTTTTATTTATTTATCTTTCTGTCTGTTTTAAAATAATTTAGGAATGTTCAAATATGGAGGAAATAAGGATAATGACAGGTTGTGAATGTGAGAAGGATACGTTTTATTTCTACACCATATGAAAAACAACCTGTACAAAATATGTTTACTTCAAGCAGTGTCAGTCATACATTTATTAAATTAGTGATTTATGACATGTCTCTGTTTTTTCTGAAGCAGTGCTGTTGTTGTCTACTTTCTCTATTTCTCATACAATGTTTCTGTCACTGGTGTTTAGAAGATATATTTTTTAAAAAGTTCTCATTTTTTAACATGTTACACTATTTTGTTTAGTTATATGGTTTATGTTGAAAGTTAGCTACCTAATCTCAATAACAAACAATATATTTTTTGTTTGTTTAACCTTACATATACACATACATTATTCATCAGCAGTTATCTATTTCATCTAAACAAAAATATTCTTTTTTTTTTCATTATCACTTGTTATCAATCACCTGGCTACCGGCTAAACTCTTGTAAAAGGTACTTTTTGCTCATTAATTATTCACTCTTACATACATTTTATATGACATAATTTCCTCACACAATTAAATCTTTCTTGATCCTAATTAGACATATGCTTGATAAAAGGAAAATTACAAATTTGCTGAGAAATGCTGAATCAATGAGGCACAGAGAATACATAGGGGTGTGGTCCTCTACATTGTGTGTCAGACTTTGACAATATGTCTAACTGTAGAGAGGGATTCGGTGCCTGAACAGGACTTTATACTCATCTCTGTACACACAAGACAGAGGTGCAGCACTACAGATCAGAAGCTATTTTCATCATTGCTTGTGATGGACAGCTATTATTGTTCATCTTCAGGTGTGATTCTACAGTTTCCTATCTGTATTAATGTATTTATTAAATTGAGTAGTGACTGTTTAACTGTCCAGTCCCCATATCTCCTGTCCATAATTTCTCTTTCCTGTACAAGGTGTCCCTAAAGTCTGGATACATAGGCAAAAATACATAGAGATTGGCTGAATGACAATTTCCATAACTGGATTAGAAGACGTGGTCATGTGGAGTGGTCTCCCCGTTCACCTGGCCTTAGCCCCCTTGACTTCTTTTTCTAGGGTATGCTAAAGGAGGTGAACACAATGAAAACCATGAAGTATCACATTTGATTTAACGCATAAAAAGTGAATGTGCTAAAATGGATGCCAATGTGGATTTATTAGATCGAGTTCACGTGAAATTTGCAAAGCGTATGAACCTTTGGATCACAAATGATGGTAATCATATTGAAGACGTTTAAATATCCCAAATGAATAAAATGTTAATAAATTTCATTTCTTGAAAATATATATTTGCTCCTAAGTGTCCAGACTTTACGAACATCCTGTATTTTAAACACAATCATTGTGTTCCATTTTCTGTTCATAAACTTGATAAATGTTAAATAAATTGCTTTTTTTTTCACTCTTGATAAGTGAGTGTCTTTTTAAATAACAATCAAACATGTAAAGCGATTCCATACAACTGCTCTGTATGCTCCTGTCTATCTTACTTCTTGTTAAGGTAAAAGTAAAGTACGAGACTTGAATCGGCATCTTAGCAAGTGAGATTTCACCCATATGTGCTTGGCCGCCTATCCAGAAGTGTTCGGAGACTTCAGGATAGTGTCACTTCAAGCATCAAAACTCATGATGCAAGGCGGCATACCTCGCCTTCCCAGAGTATTACCCTGGTACCCATTTCTGCCAGCGGCTGGGTCAACTGCGAGGGTGTTTTTTTTTCCAGCCACAAGTACAACTCACACTGCTTCCAGCGGGAATTGAACATGGGTTGTTCAAATGTTGGTAGTAGCCCAGTCGGGTGGTTTTCCCAACTAGTTTACCGAGGCCTCCACTTCTTGTTAATAAACAATTAATATTTAAAAGAATTACTGTATATGTCAAATTAATTTCTCGATCAATTTGTGGTCAATGCTCTAACCATATTGAGCTTCAATACTTAGTTTGGGTTACATTTTATTTTCTATTGTTGGATCTATATTTCACAGAGTGTTAATTCAAGTATCTGTGTTTGTTTATTAATTGTTGCTGGATAAACAAATATTCAATCACTTTATTCTAATAATCTATCTATCTATTGACCTTTCGAGCCGTAACCGGCCCATAGGGCGTAGACCAAGATACACCTTCTCCTATATGAATTTTTGTTCTAGCAGTTTTCTTTTAAAGATATTTTATCAAATCTCGCCATCTGTCTCTGTTCTGTGCAAGCAGTTCTATCTCATTGAGGGAGCCGATTCCTGCTGCTCTTGCCTCTCTCATCAATGTTCTTCTCAGTGTCTCCCTGGGTCTTCCTCTTTTTCTTTTTCCTGTTGTTTCCCATATGAGGGCTTGCTTTGCTATTCGATTATTATCTCTTCTCATCACATGTCCAACGTATGACCATCGTCTTTTCTTTATTACTGAAGATATTAGTGGTTGATTGGCGATTTCTCTAATTTCCTCGTTTGTTTTGAATTCGTTCCATTCTATACCAAGTATTTTCCTTAGACATTTATTTTCGAATGCGTTCAACTTTGTTTCTATATCTCTTGTTGTTTTCCAGCTTTCACACGCATACGTAAGGGTTGATAGTACATTTGATTTGAATAGCCTAAGTTTTGTGTTTGTGCTAATGAGTTTAGATTTCCACAACTTTTCAAGGCTTTTGAAAGACATTGCTGCCTTAGCCAGTCTGATTCTAATTTCTTTGCTCGTATCCCCTTCTCGATCAATGTGACTTCCAAGATAGATAAAGTGATCGATCTCTTCTACTGGTTTGTTTTCCATGTATATTTTGTCACTTGTTGGAATTAAACTTTTCATGACTTTAGTCTTTTCATGATTGACCTCAAGCCCAATTTTGCTGGCTATTGATGATAGTTCATTTGTGTTTTCCTGCATCGTTTTTATCTGACTGCTGATGAGAACTATGTCATCAGCAAAGTCGAGGTCCTCCAAATGGTCTCCTTGTATCCATTCGATGCCTTTATTACCAGTGCAGCATTTCTTCATTATGAAGTCCATAACAATTCCAAATAACAAGGGCGATAAAATACATCCTTGTTTAACCCCAGTTATATCTAAGTCTATTTCACCGAGTGCTGAATAACAATTACTTAGCTCTATGTTAAACTTTTCCTTTATGGCTTCATCTTTCAGTTTATGACTATCAATTTTATGTGTAATTGACCTCTTCTGTTGGTTTCTAAATTTTAATCTTATTTTCCCAATGCACAAGTTGTGGTCACTATTAACATCAGCACCTCTGTATGCTCTTACATCTATTAATGATGATCTGAATTGTTGTTTAATACATAGGTGGTCAATTTGATTTGAGGTTCTATCATCAGGAGATATCCATGTTGTTTTGTGAATATTTTTGTGTGGAAATAATGTCCCACCTATAACTAAATTTTCTATTAAACATAATTCTATTAATCTTTCTCCATTCTGACTTGTTGTATTACAGCCTTCTCTCCCCATCACATGTTCCACTCCTGCGTTATCTTGTCCTACTTTGGCGTTGAAGTCTCCCATTACAATTAAAAGATCGTGTTTTGGTATTTTGTTTATAAGTTGTTGCAGTTGGTTATAAAAATCGTCCTTAACTTCATCATCAGCTTCGTTAGTAGGCGCATAACATTGAATAATTGAAAGTCTTCCATGTTTTGTTTTGTATCGTGTTCGTATCAGACGGCTGTTTACCGGTTCCCATTCTAATAAACTTCTTGCAGCTTTGTCTGTCATCATTATGCCTACTCCTTCACGGTGTTTTCCATCTTCCCTTCCAGAAAAAACTACTATTTTATTATCAATAGATCTCCTACCTGTTCCAAGCCAGCGCATTTCGCTTAATCCTAAAATATCTAGATCGTATCTGTCCATCTCGCTCGCGACCTGTGCATGTTTCGTCGGAGCGGCCATTGTTCGCACATTCCAGAATCCTATTTTTGTTGTTGTTTTGGGGCCGAAAAAACTATCACTACTATCTACTGCTAATTTACACATTCTGTATCAGGTCTACGTTTCATTAACAACATCGTTTTTACGATAGCGGCTTGTTAAACCTCTGATCAACGGTTCAATACCAAGCCGGAGAAAAATAATTCCTCCATTTTGGAAACAACCGGAAATTAAAACAACCAATAATCAATCTACACAAATTATTCTTGGATTGTCCCCTGAAACTCTAAAACAGTGCTATCAAACATCTACAAATCTGTTTCAAATGCTAATGCTAAAATTAAAAGAAGAAAAAATGTCAAAAAAACATGAAAAAATAAGGCACTGAAAGTAAAGAATATGATAATCCAGCACCTACCATTTCTTGCAGTGAATGTGCATATCTTATTTCATTGATCCTATATACATATGTAGCTGGGCAATTTTGCCATCATTAAATTTGTTGTCAAACTAATGCACATGTAGCAGGTAAAGAAAATGGAGAAAATAATGCAATAAAAATATAGCATATATTCATGATATATACAAAAGTATAATCTCACACACACACTTTCATGAAATACTGACTCATGTATAAATTCATTTCTGGTTAAAATGTACATCAAATAGACAAATATATGTTTAAAATATACAAATACACATTTCTGCTTTATATTAAATGTGTAACATCAAACATTGTTTACCTCTTATATTTCAATAGATAGATGACAACTTTTAATTAAAGATGAAACCTAAAAATGCAAATAAAAATCCCTCCTACCTCCTAAAATTGCAATGCAAACTGCATTGTTGATCACAATCAAAACTTTAGGTAACTGTAGACTGTTTACTATCAAAACAATTGTGATTTATGACTTTATACACTTTTATTATCCAAATGTCGTTAAAATCTCTCTTTAAGACTAGAGACACAAGTTCACTCCTTCCTTTATTTCCAAAGAAATATTCAGGCATAATTAAGGTAGCATGGATTACAATGTAAAAAGATCATGATTGATTCACATCATGAAATGATTTAGCGATATATATATATATATAATCATGATTGATTCACTTCATGAAATTATTTAGGGATATATTTATCTATTGCCCTTTCGAGCCGAAGACGGCACGCACATAGGGCACAACTACAATCTCAAAAACAGAAACCTTGCGTGCCAAAATGGCACATATTGCAGAGATCACTGCTTCTAAATCTATGGTTCTGTTTCCATAACAATGCTTTTTACAATGACAGCTTGTCAAGCCATCGTTCAACCACATTAGTCACCTCTTACGACATACCTCTTCGACCTCTTTCAGAACATTTTCATTACTCTTCTTAGCTGTCCATGGTACTCTCAACATTCTTCTGTAAAACCACATTTCTACATACTCCAGTGATTTTCTTGTTTGTTGTCCTATTGTCCACGATTCGCATCCATATGTTAAGACTGGCTCTACGTAACATTTAAGAACTCTTTTTCTTGCTTCTATTGTCAAAAATGGATTGCATAGTATCTTCCTCATTTTTTGGAAAGCTGCTTCTGCCTGGGCCATTCTGCATCTCACCTCTTTTGTACATCTTCCGTTTGAGGTTAACAAAGTTCCCAAATATTTAATTCATTTACCTGTTTTAATATTGTTCCACTTGTCTTTATTTTGCACTGAGGTGATTTTTTTTTTCTTTGTTGTTACCATTACCTCTGTCTTTTTGCTATTAAGGCCGAGTTCTTTATTTTTGCTTTCTTTCACTATAATGTCCAACATTTCTTGTAACTCATTTTCATTCTTAGCGATTAAGACTGTATTATCAGCATACCTTAGATTATTTATATTATGACCTCCAATTGTTATTCCAGGCATGCCCCTTATATATTATATATATATATCCTGTGGTGTCTTTACAGACGGTTGGTAGCAAACAATCATGATAAGTCAGTGCTTTGTTAAAAATGTGTGTGTCTTATGCTGGATGTTGCTTTGCTGAACAACTTCTCTCTGTGCTTAATCTGCACAGATCTGTCCATACCACAGAACAAACAAGACGTATTTGTGGTGCCTGACCTTGTCTCCTTTTTCCTGCCCCTTGTCTTCTGAATTTGATATTAGCACTGCCTCAAAAGTTGCTGTGCCATTTTTTATTTTTAGGGAACAAAATTCTAATAGTCTCTGATCATTATCCTTCATTTTGCCAATACCATGATCACCTATATTTAGGAATATAAAGAGTTAGTAACCTCACAGAATATATTTCAACATGTGAAATGAAATGTATAAGAAAACCTGTAAACAAAACTTGAAGGGATAAAATAAGAAATGAAACTTTGAGAAAAATGGTGATTATACATCAGCTATTGGCCATACTAATTTTTTCTTGGAAAGTAAAGCGGCATGGGCGTAATACCGACCACATTACCCCAATAATCAAGTGCTGAAGGTCTGTAAAATTTATGGTCACTAACACCATATTCCCTATACGCCACTTGGCGTGACGGGGACTCTTTACTTTTTTTATTGGTCATACTAAACAACAAAGAAAATAAAATGGTTTGGACATCTGAACAGAATAAAAAAATAACCAACTTGCAGCTCAATCATAGAAACATCGGGATATAGAGTAGAAGGGAAACACTGAATTAAATGAATGGAGGAAATAAAAAAAAAACATGAACTAAATTCAATATGACAATTCAAGCTATACAAGTAACAAAGGCCAGAAAATTATGCTTTTCTTCTTCCTCTCTATGAATGATGCTACAAAACACAAGCAGTAGGATAAAAGAAAGAAGACATTGACTAAATGACATTATGCAAGAAAATCATCCTTAAAAATGTGATTATGGCTACAGGCAAACCTCAATGACTACATCACTGTCCAGGCCAGCAACAAATACTTCTGTTTGAAGAGCTAATGTATTAATATAGCAATTTATTTACCCTCAATTTATGCTTTAATTTCCACTTTATACAAAGCCACATTTAAATATTTTTGTATACAAATGTTTCAAAACAATATGAAGTTTATCAGAAGTATTGAAAATCAATAAAGGCACTTGATACAATTTTTTTTAATGTCTCAAGAAATAATAAATGAAAAAAAAAGTCTGTTTTGTTCACTGCCAAAACATAAGGAATAAAAAGTGAGAAGAAGAATGTAATTTATTATAACTTGACAACTAATAAATGTTAACTGAATTTTAAATTGAACTTATCGAAGATGAGATGGAATAATTTGTTAACAGGCAGACAGTGGAGATGAATCAATCCTATGTTGAGAAGAGATCCAGCTGTAATCAAAAGGACTGCAATGCAATAGACTTTCAGAAGGAAGCAGCAAAGATAATCTTGTAGAAGATAATGGAAACAGAGAAAGATAGTGCAGGCTAGACTTGGAACACCTACCTTACAAAGGCCTGTTCATGCCAATAGGAGGTCTTTGTTACTGTCTTAAAAGATGCCCAAAAGAAAGCATTGCCAATGACCGTCTTACTGACATTAGACGAAGCAATAATTAAATATTCATCGCATTTCAAATTATGATGAATCCATAGTGACTGAATTTTAAATGTGTAAAATCTACAAAAATACTGATGAAAATAGATCGGTTAAAGAAGAATAAGGATAGTATTAAAAATGATTTCCTTGAGAACAAATAATAGATACAGAGATGATGTCTCCAAATTTCTAGGTGCTGGAACAAGCACAGAAAGAAGTGCTTTAAAGGTCAGCTTTTGAGAAAAAAGAAGTCCCTGTTACAGGAAAATGAGATCAATAGGTGCCACAGTTGAACTAATATTCCATTTTGATATTTGCACATTATCGTTTTATATCTCCTTTTTTTAAAAAAAATATTCATTGGCATTTGCAATTTTAACCCTTTTATGGAGGAATATGATTTGTTGAAACTCTCCTCTTTGATGAATTAAACAAAAATAAAACAACTTTCTAAACTATGACTCAGGCCATTGACATAAGGCATCATCTTCCGTGAAGTTTAACTCTTTCTGTACAGAAGCTTTTCATCAACGTAACGGAAGAGATTTCAGAGACAAAATTGTTCATGGTTTTAAGAATCAATCTACATATTTATATTTATCTAACATATAACATATTATATATGAATGTTTAGATAATTGAACAAGGTATTAGATTTCACCAATATCCAGATGATACAGGACATGTAAAAAGAATATGGTTTGATGGCGTTCACACTAATCAAATTAAGCATGGCGCACTAAGTGGTGAAACGTACGTTGCCGAAATTGGCATAGTGCACAGTGCGGCGAAACATACGGAAAGAGTTAAATGGAACGATGTCTCACCTTTGCCCTGGGATGAGATTATGAACTGTCTGTTTTTAACTGCAAATTTGCCATCAGCTGGACTGCAGTTGGATCAATTGCCCCACCAAAGTGGAGGCCTGACTTCATTTATTGACAGTGATTATTGTTCTGGCACACTAACTGATCATGAAGTCCATGCAGATCTGGCACAGGGGCATGGAGATTATGCTGCCCGTAGCGGCATTATGATGACCCAGAAGTGTCCATTATGAGTTGTGTGCCATTTGTACAGAGTGCAGCACGTTCAATGGAACAGTATGAACAATCTGGATAGATATTTTGTTGGTTGCTGGAATGGGAGCTGAGCACATATGGGTATGCCTTGCCTGCAGCGAAACCATTCTATTTTAAAATCTAAATCTAAAGTCTTCCTGCAAATATATATATGCCCTACGTTAACTCATCCAAGAGCAGTGACCATTGTTGGAGGACCCTATACATATATCTCAGGATCCACTATGTGTGAACAGCAGCTATTGGTGTATTTACTTGATGTAAATATTTGGATAACCTAGGCTCAATCTTTGAGGGGTTAAATGGTTGTAATTCAAGTCCTCACTTTTTGTATGTTTGTGAGTAGGTAAATAAGGAGGCCATGTTAAAAAAATTAAACCTGTTAACTTGTTATAAATAACGAACAGTATATGAGGCAATAATATAATACAGACACACCAATAAACAAGCACAAAGACTCAAGTGAATAAAAATGCTGCAAGCTGTACAAGTTAAAATTGTGTGAGGTATCAGTTTTATTTTTTTAAAATGTACACACTGATTAATTATTAAAAGGACCAACCCCATTGCCCTTTTGACAGACCTCTAAGTGCTCAGTCCTTCCCCCCAAAAAAGTGCATTCAAATAGTTCCTGTTGCTTGCCAGTTATACTATTGTGTCAATCTCATCCAATGAGCATTGGCAGATTTCAAGATCTGCTCTTCCATAGCACCATTTTCTGTATGACTTTCCAAAAACAATAAATACTTGCTAACAGTTCATCCCCATATCTTGAGTGTGCAGTAATTCTTCCTTTTAATTAAGGGATCAAATAAAGGTTGACAAAAAATTTATACAGACAATGGTATGGAGCAGTTTTACATAGATTATAAACAACAACCATAAAACATACAAAAGACTTTATATTCTTTTATCATCAGCTTTACAGCAGCACAACATTTTTTATGTCTTTTGCTATTGAATAAAGGAACTAACTCAATAGTTCTCTCACAATCCATGATATACATCTTGTCATCATCATCCTTATCACCTTGAGTTCAGCTATGTTCTAATGAAGTGAGTCTTTCTTCTCATTACCCTGACAAATTTGACTATGGTCAGAACAAGTCTAGATTTTCTACTGATATGAGTCCAAGCAAGTATCTCATGAGATGAGATATAAGAAATTGACATAAAATTATCATAACCTTTAAAAAACAAAATCAACGCAAACCTTTCATAAATTGATCACAAAATTTTTTTACATGATGACCATCATCAAAATCTTACAAAATATCACCACAATAAAAATGTTTACCAAATCTCCATTTCCACAAGCACACAGTAACAACAAAACACATGAATCAATATCAACATTACTGCCAAAAATAATTAAGCACATACAAACAAAAAGTTATCTACAACTAATGCTTCAAAACAGTTTTTAGTTTTTAAAAGTATTTACATTTAACCACACAACTGACACTTTTAACATCAAACTCATACACAAATAATGGAAGAGGTTTAATTACAAGCCTGCCACTGACATTGTCAACTAAGGAAGTGGCAGTTACAATTTAGCTTTGTCAGATGTTGAGAGCAATAATCTACATCTAAGTATTATTAGTCTTTCATCTCTCTCTTTTTCATCCCTTGTTTGGGATCACTATGGAATGGATGTCTGTAACCAACAATCTCCAGACTGCCTTTCAAAGCTGCCTCAGAGTCAACAAAACCAAGATCTCCCCATTTTTTTACTGTTGTCTTTTCACCTTTTCCTTGGTCTGCTTTTCCTTCCTCTTCTTTCTTTCAGTGCCCTGTAAAACTATTTCATCCAACTCTGATAAGGAGCTGTACTACCTTGGTTTACTTTTCTTCACTGTTGCTTACAGAATCCTCTTACAGATCACCATCATTCGTGACATGGCCTGGGGCATATTTCTTACACGGTGATTTTTCTGCTATGGTAAACACCACTTTTGAAAAAAAAAAGCACAAAAGAGATTATAAATCAGTTGATGGCAAAAGTAAAGCAGCTGACAAAACTTGAAGGTTTTTATCAAACACAAAAAACATAACCACACCATCTGGCTTGATCTCTATTCTTTTTTCTCTTCCTTCAATTAAATTGTTTCATTACATTTTGTGTGTGCTCTTATAAAAATTGTAAAAATAATTTCAGTTAGTCTTTTCTTCATCCATTCCCTTTAAACTCTAGATCTGGACACCTTCATAACAATTACAAACTCAAAACACAAATTCTTGGAAATCAATAGTTTGCTGTTGGCAAACATTTCCTTGCTCCCTTTGCCTTCCCACTTACAACTTCTGGTGGACTCCTGAGTGTTGGATTTGTTTCCTTTGATGTTGGATTTCTTTTTCCCCAAACACCATGTGCGCTTCGTAAAAATTATGAAGCTCTTGTAAAAATGGGACTTTTTAAAAAAAAAAAAAATTTTGCCAATTTTCAATAAATTCATTTTTCAATATTTTTTTTTCTCTTATGACAGGGGTGGAAATTTCTTTGGCTGTCGACAAGATATCAAACAAACCTTTGTAACACAGGATAAGCAGTGAATGACACTAAGAGGAAGCTGAAATGACAGATTGACTGCTGACATGTCAGTAGACAACATAACACCTACGGTAGCCACGGCGTAATCCTATCAAATTTCAGGCCATAACTTGAACCTAACCCAGGAAATGATTACTGCATCTGATTCCCATGTCTCTAATAGTGTAAAAACACAGCTGTGTAGAAAAAATTCAAAGAAAATACTATTTTACAAACTCCAAATGTAGCATTTTGAGTTCGTAATTTTTATAAAGGTGTCGTAAAAACATGGATCAAGGTTGTAATCTATGGTTAAATAAAAATGTATCATGTCAACTTTATTATAAGTATTTTTTAATAAACTGTATGGCTTTTGTCTTTTCCAATTACGTATATGTCTTTGGGAAGGCCTTAAAAAGTATTGACCATTCTAACAGGTTCACACAGATCTTCCAATGATTTTGTGAGGGTTCATGTGTTAAGTGATTGAGATTTAACACAGGCCTTTCATGCCACCACATTATATAGCAAGCGTTGCTGCCATGTTCATAAATGGCTTTCTGAGTTTTGTTGATGATGGAGTAAAGATCAAATGCAGAAAAGATCTAGTCAATCTGAGATGGCTACAGGCCTTAATGAAAGTGAAAGCTGTTCAATTTGAGATGGCTACAGGTCTCAATGAAATAGAAAACTATTCAATCTGAGATGGCTGCAGGCCTCAATGAAAGTGAAAGCAAGAACCATCCCTAATTGTTCTGACCATTGTGTCCTCTTTGCAAGCCCTGAAATATGTAGACCAGCGCATGAATAGGTTTAGCTTTACCATCAGCATTTGGAAAAGTGAAACCATGGCTTCCTCAAGAATGACATACCATGAACTGATATCAAAATAAAGAGCAAGAATTTCCTACTGGTCAACAGCTGCATCTATCTTGGCAAAATCCCCATAGAGCAGTACACATATACCCTGAAGTAAACAAAAGAATCTCAATAACCATTGTTGCTTGCAGAAGACTGACTTGTATGGGGCCAAAAGAAAATCAACTTTATCTTAGAATAGGTCTATAACACCAGAATAATCACTGTCTTGATGTATGGCAGTGAGACACTGACTGAATATAGTAGAAAACTTAATCACTTTAGTGTAGTTGTTTACACATAGTTCCTTGAGTAACATGGCAGAGTAAAGTACTAGACACACAGACCCTGATGAAAACCTAAATTTCAAGCATCTACACACTGCTGCACACAAGTCCCACAAGTGGCAGGGTTTTTGTCCCAAAGCTGAACTAACAATCACATCACACATGCAATGAATGGGTAACCACACAAGATTAAAGCTGTTGCCATCACTGATATTGCAATAGGCAGCTATTAGATAGGAAAAATGACCTGTCCTTTATTGTACTTTTTACAAAACTAACGAACAGGCTTTAAAAATATCTTTATATTCCAAGTGTCAAATACAGTATTTTGTTAAAATTCTGTGGCATTTTAAATTAAGAAATCTAAAATAACAGAAATTGAATCTTCCATGGTGGTGATAATGCACACAATATTTATTCAAAATACAAAGAGCATGAACATGAGAGGATCTAGTCATAGAAAAAAGTATTATTTGTGTGAGCTTGTAAAAAATATCTTAAATAAATGAGCTGGCGAGAGAATGATACTTTCCTGACTAGTTCAGTACTAGATCTCTTGTCATACCGGAGAGCTGCGGCCTGAACTGGCTATACTGTCTGCTGTTTGGGGGATTAAAAAAACAAAGAGAAAACTTTACTAACACAGATAATGAAAGACTAACAGAAAAGATAAACTCACAACACAGATAATGAAAGATTAACAGAAAAGATAAACTGACAACACAGATAATGAAAAATTAACATAAAAGATAAACTGATAACACATATAGTGAAAGATTAACAGAAAACAAAAACTGACAACACAGATAATGAAACATAAACTGACAACACAGATAATGAAAAATTAACAGAAAACATAAACTGACAACACAGATAATAAAAGGCTAACAGAGAAGATAAACTGACAACTGAAAGAAAACTTTACTAACAATAATAAAAGATTATCAGAAAGATGCAAAATAAACATAAAATTGTATCAAGTGACTAAATTAGTAGAGAGATGAGACAAGAAACCATTTTGGCAAAAGCCTTCATCAGGTACAAAACAAAAACATTTCTTTTAAGGAAACGAGTGCAACACAGTGTATGGTGACAGATTTATAAAAAAAAAAAAAGACAATACAGGTAACTGATGTTTCGGCCTACATGCAGCCTTCCTCAGAAAACAGGGGCAACAAAAATGAAAGGACAAGCAAGGAAAATATACTACATGTTAGGAAATTACAAAAACTAGTATCTCTTTTAATTTGTAACTTTTTGAAAAGAGAAAAAAAAAATTGAAAAAAAAGGAAGAAAAATATATAAATAAGAATTATGTAGGGGAAAAAATTTGAAAGTCATAAGAAGATATTTTTGCAACACAAGCAACAAATAGATTGTTGAAAACTCTTAAGATTACCTTTCCTTCTTTTTTGTTTATCTTTTGGTCCCCAGATGCGAACAGTTCCATCATCTGATGCACTAGCCAGCATGCTTGGCTCTGCTGGATTCCAATGGACACAGTTAACTGTCTGCCTATGGCCTTCTAGTATTGCTACTGGTGTTTCACGTCTTTTGTGCCAAATGAACACTTTGTGGTCTGCACAATTAATACAAGAGCTTGTTAACCCTAGATTACAACAACTCTCCCAGATATGATACAGTAGTAAAAATGACTACCACTTAAATGTAACATTATGTGCTCTAAAAATAATAATTTATCTAAACTTCAGACACAGTCCCGTCCATGTGTTCACACTAAGAAAAACATGGGGACTCAAAATCCCTGGCTCAGGTTTATTTATGACCTGAGTTTCACCTCATAGGACAGATGTGTTACAATGTCTATTGGTACGGTCACCGTGTGTCTTATCAGTATGTTTGGCAACCATATAGCGTTACATAGGGGCCCTCGGTAGCCTAGTTGGGAAAACCACCCGACTAGACTATCGACGTTCGGACAACCCGTGTTCAATTCCCACTGGGAGCAGTGTGAATTGTACTCGTGGTTGGAAAAAAAAAAAAAAAAATACCCCCACGGTCGACCCAGCCGTTGGCAGAAATGGGTACCAGGGTATTATCCTGGGAAGGTGAGGAATGTCGCTTCGCATCTGAGTTTCGATGCTTGAGGCTATACTATACAGAAATATCCGAACATTTCTGGATAGGCGGCCGAGCACATATGGGTGTAAACTCGCGTGCTAAGACGCCGGTTCAAGTCTCGTACTTTACCTTTACCTTTATAGCGTTACTCACTGTATTTCCCAAGTCACAAAGGGTTGTTTGATGTCTGCCTATGACCAAGAAAACTTCCCTGATCACAAAAAAAAAAAAAAAAAAGGGGGGGGGGGCACACACGACCATTCTTGAAAATTGGCGATTTTTTTTTCCGCATTAAACAATTATCCCACGATCTCAATAAAAAATTTTCAACAGCAAGGAAAACAAATTAAATGCTCACGGGTCACCAGAAGTACTAATTACGAAGTTACATGGAGGAAGGAGGGGGTGTTTAAACATGGAAAATTGTCAAATTTTGAGGAATTTGTGTTTTGATGTGGCAAATTTTACTACGGAATCGTAATCTAGAATTAACTTTACATTGAAATGCTCCATGGATCTTCTAGTTACTGTTGCGGTTAAGGACACCTTGAACCATGCATTGTGAAGAAGAAGCATGGCTCATGTAAATATTAACCTGCATTATAACTTGAATGAGGTTTTTTAATATTTGTTGCTGCTGTCAATTTTTCATTTTTTCTCTTCTGAACTAATATGTCAAAACATATTAAAATATACTAACATAATTAATCCTCTGAATTTGACAAATAAATCTTTAAACAAAAAAAAACATTGGCACCAAATAAAAAACACAGAGAAATTTGCCCTAGAATGTTAAATTTTCTATCTATCTATTTATTGACCTTTTGAAACGTAGCTGGCCCATAGGGCGTAGACCAAGATACTCCCTCTCTTATCTGACTCTGGCTTGGTATAGAATCGTTGATCAGAGGTTTAACAAGCCACTATCGTAAAAACAATTTTGTTAATGAAAGTTAAATTTTACATGAACTTTATTTTTTAAAATGTAATATCATGGCCAGGCAACAAGTAATATTCAGACTCAGACTAGCAACCAAAAGGACAATGTCCACAGATGAACAGTTGCATGTATATAATAACACTTTGACTATCCCTTTTACCTTCACTTCCGCTAGCGACATAGTCTTGATTCAAGCCTCCAAAACATGAGTAAATTGTGAATAAAGCCTGAGACTGCCCATGGAATTTTCGTAGAAGGACTTTGTCTTTCAAATCCCACAAGTGGCATCCCTTAAAAGTGATAAAAAAAAACCATAAAGTAGATAGAAGATTGTGAAAGGACATGATCGCTTACGCCAAACGATATGGGACATGATGATGATGATTAGGTGTGAAGTGTTTAATGCTACATTTCTATGTCACATGATTTGGAGGCGAGGGAGTTGAGTGAATTTTTTTCACTGATAGTTGTAGTAGAAGTCTCCGTCAGTCATAGTTGACTATGGATTTTGCAGCATCCGCAGGAAATGTTATTTTTCCTTTTCTTTCGCTGAGTATTCTCTTTTAATATGAATCTGTCTACTTCTTGTTTGAGTTAGAGCTTTAGTGTGAGTTTCCACAGATTATGGTCTGCAGCTATCTCTTCCCAGGCTGCAGGGTTTATGTTCATAGTCTCTTCATCTCACTCATGCTGTTTCTCTTATATACTGACAGGGTACATTTATTTTAACAGCTAGGACAACTGCTGTGTGTCTAACACACAAAATGCCAAAAACACGTCTTTTATATACTGCTGTTCTTGTTTCCATGTGAACTTACGATCTGCTTTCTTCTTCTTCTTTCCTTCCTCATTTGCCTTCCAGCATCGAGGGGAGATATAATTTGCTGTCTTTTGCTCTTCTGCTGCTGTTATGTTTCCTAGTGTTTCTTATAGTCCATCTATTCATGGTCGACCATTGGGTCTGGCATTCTCGCAACTTTGACTGAGGACTCGTTGTGTTGTGTTTAGATCTTTCTGCTGTGTCACGTGGCGAAACCATTTTATCTGTTGTTTCCTTATATATTCTATGGTGGGGGCTATTCCCCGCTTTTTTCTCAGTTCTTCATTTCTGATCTTATCTCTCAGACTGTTTCCTGTCATCCGTCTGACACATTTAATCTCAGTAGAGGTTATTTTTCTTATTGCTCTTCCATCTAGGGTCCAGGACTGGCATTGGTAGCACAACGTAAGGATGAAGATTGTATTGTAGAGTGCCCGCTTTGCCTCTAGAGTTATTTCCTTGTTGGACAATAGTGGTGATAACTGAACTGTCCAATGATTTGACAAGCTTTGATGCATCATGAGTCTATCTCTGCTGTTTGTGAATTATCGTTTGTCACTAAACTTCCTAGGTATTTGAATTCCTCTGCTTGTTTTAGTTGCCTGCCTTCTATAGTTATGTTGATGTTCTGTTTATTTTTGGTGACATTCATGACTTCTATTTTGTTGATTTTCATGTTGTATTTTGTGTCTGTGCTGTTGAGTCTATTTAAGTGTTCTTGTAGGTCTTCCATCTTTTCATGTATTAGTGCCTGATCGTTGCAAATAAAAGCTCGTTGATCTCCTCTGTCTCTCTTGGGTTGGCTAACTTGCATATATAGACCATGTATGTAATAAACAGTAGGGGAAATAGTATGCACCCCTGTCTTACACCTGATTTAACTTCGGAGTGGTCTGTGTAGCCTGCTGCTGTTCTGACTGTGCAGCTGCTGGTGATGTAGAGACTTTTAAGACGATCTGTTTTGCTCCTACAGATAAAGGTTTTCAATGTGTATTTTTGATTAATGATATCTTATAACCATCTCTTGATAAACTTTTTCTAGAATAAAAAAATTTGCCACTCCTTGGAACCGAACAATGCATTAACACATTTCGCATCACAAGCAACAGAATGCGGCTCTAGTAACCAATGAATGCGAGAAACCCAGGAGCTGCATTTTGTGACTTTTAATTTACTGGTATTTCTGCAATTCTTTCTTCTTTTCAACTCCCTGTGGACCATAGGTCTAACAACAAACACTTTCCAAGCCATTCTATTGCTTAGGTAACAGGCAAATAATTGCAGTGCTGCGCTAGCACACAGCCAGTAGTGGGGTGTAACATGCACCCACACAAGGTATGGTGATAGCTTTACAAAAAAAGGAACAACAAAATACTGACGTTTCAGCCTACATGGGGCCTTCTTTGGAAAACAAGAACATCAACAAACAATAAGATACAGATAAATTCTAATACATCTAGGATGAGCGAGCAGGTAAGTCAAGGAGAAGCAAACAGAGGGACAAAAGATGAAATGAAGAAATAAGAGAAAGAGATGTGCTACATATCAGAGGGGAAAAATTTATGTAATATGTGAGTGAAAATATATATAAAACTAAAGCAAGACTCAACTGATGATAATTTCCGACAGCACATCTCACAGTGAGAATGAATTTCAAATGTATGTAAAATGTAGTGGAAGGAAAATAGGTTTATGGGAAACCAGTCACGTAATAGGATGGGAGGTCAGATGAGATAACAAGATAGTGAAGTTAGGTGTGAAGAAGTCCAGCATGACCTGTCGTATAATACTCTGTTAGCTTCTGCCGTGTGTTTCCTTTCCAGCGTCATCGTCTTCATTGTATTTCTTTATCTACTGGTATTTGACTGGTCCTTTTCCATAGTTCTACATTAGTGATTTTGTCCTGGAATTTCTATCCTTTTATTCTGCACAAACATCCATTAATGAAGGTCTGTATCTCACTTTTGTTCTCCATGTTTCACAACCATATAATAGGACTGACTTAACACTGGAGTTGAAAATTTTAATTTCTGTATTTAACATAACTTTCTTGGATTTCCATATGTTTCCAAGTGCAATGAAGACTCCTCTTGCTTTGTGTATCCATATTTTGGTATCATTCTCTGCCCCTCCTTCTTTGTCTATATTACTACCCATATATATGTAAGATTGTATATCTAGTAGAGGTATTTCTTCTATTGTTATTTGGTTATTACCAACTGCATTCATTCTCATTATTTTGATCTTATCTTTATTTATTGTCAGTCACAGCTTTTGTGATCTCTCATCAAGTATGCTCATTTTATCTTGCATCTGTTGATGATTATGTGATAGGAAAGCTATGTCATAAGCAAAGTCTAAGTCACCAAGTTGCTTTGTTAGTGACCACTGAATTCCATTTCTGTTATTCTGAGTTATTTTGATAATCTAATGTATGACCAGCAGACCATCTCTTGATTAGCCTTCTTTGAAATAAAAAAAATGTGCCATTCTTAGGAACTGAACATTAATTTTTAATTTACTGGCGTTTCTGCAATTATTTCTGCTAAATCATTGTCTTCATCATCATCATCATCGAGTGCCCTCTCCGCATCGAAGGTTGGCTACCATGGCGTGCCATTCCACTCTGTCTCTTGCTTTGATGGTGCAGATTGCCATAGGCTGACTTGTCCATCTTTTGATGTTACTCGTCCATGTTAGTCTTGGTCTGCCTCTGCCTCTTTTACCTTGTATTTTCCCTTCTAATATTACTTTTATTAGACTGTTGTGTCTTTTAACATGACCAAAAAATTTCATTTGTCTTGCTCTAATTGTGTTTAGTAGTTCTTTTTCATTTTTAGTTGTTATAAAACTTCTTCGTTTGTTTTCTTTTCTTTCCATCCAATTCTACCTATTCTTCTATATATCCACATTTCAAAGGCTTCAATTCTCTGTTCTGTTTTCTTGTCTAATGTCCATGTTTCTGCATCATACAGGAATATTGAGAAGATGTAACATTTTGCTATTCTTAGTTTTAGCCCTGGTGTTATTTGTTTTGATGTTAGTATATTCTTCATGACATTAAAATTACTTTTTGCCATTCCTATTCTTTTGTTTATTTCAGTTGTACATTTTCCATCACTGGTTATAGTATGTCCAAGGTAGTTGTAGTTCTGAACTGTCTCCAGGTCTATTCCTTCAATTTTGAAATCCACTTGTGGGTTTTGAGTATTTTCTTTGTTTATGATCATAGTTTTAGTCTTGTTGATATTCATATCTAGTCCATATTTTATGCTTGTCATGTTTATTTCATTAAGTAATTGTTGTAGATCTTTAGGATTTTCTGCTAGTAGAACAGTATCATCAGCATATCTTAGGTTATTGATTATCTTCCCATTAATGTTAAGGCCTGGCATCTCTGAGATGTTTTTAAAGATTTGCTCAGTGTATAAATTGAACAAGCTTGGTAATAGGATGCATCCTTGTCTTACTCCTCTTTTTATATCAATGGGTGTAGAGTTCTCCTTGTTATATTTTATTATTGCTGTTTGCTCCCAATACAAATTACATATCAGTCGTATGTCTGTGTCATCCAGATTTATATCTCTTAGGCAGTCTATAAGTTGCTCATGGTGTATTCTATCAAAAGCTTTGGTGTAGTCTATGAAGCAGGCATATATTGGTTTGTTTACTTCTTTGTACTTTTCAATCAATGTCCCCATGCTGAATATGGCTTCTTTTGTCCCACTGTTTTTCTTGAATCTGAATTGCTGCTCATCTAGTTCATTATTAAATTTATTCTGAATCCTTCCTTGTATAACTTTTAGTAAAATTTTGGTTACCTGGCTCATTAGGCTTATTGCTCTAAAATCGCTGCATTTAACTGCACCATTCTTTTTAGGCAATGCTATAAAAGTTGATGTTTTTAGTTCATTTGGTATCCTGTGCGGTATATGTCATTGCATATGTCTGTGATCACTTCAATGCCAAAATCTTCTTGTGCCTGTGTAAATCATTGTCTTATCGTTCTTTTATTTAAACCTCTTTTCCGACTTCCTGAGCAAATTGTCTGAACAAATTATACGTTTCAGATCAATTTTCATTTAATTTCTTGCGTAATTTCAAATTAAAAAATGTATGTGAAAAACGGCTGAGCCACAGCATATTAAACCCCTTGGTACTAAATGTGTTAACCACACAAGCAAGACTTCCACATTAGTTATAACAGTGTTATTATCACAGTTCCTGAGATCAAAAATGCAACAAAATGACCTACCTGAGAAGCTACATTTACAAGTATTAATTCCTTTTTGCTGTCTAGAACAAACGTCATTATAGGATGATCTTCTTGAATTCTGAAAGAAAAAACCAAATTAAAATAAAACACTTTAAAATTGAAAAAGCTATGAGCTGATGTGTATATTCAAGATGCCTATTATTATTTGTTGTTTAGTATATATTTTTAAAATGCTATTCAAACTGTAAAGTAAACAATACAAGCAAAAAATATAGATTGGATATAAATATTATATTATTTTAGTTTAGTTGACATATCATCTGCATCTGGAGACTGTAGAAATGTGGTTTTACAGAAGAATGTTGAGAATACCATGGACAGCTAAGAAGAGTAATGAAAACGTTCTGAAAGAGGCCAAAACAAAAAGAGAGCTAATTTCCAATATTAGGAAGAAACAATCATAATTTTTTAGCCATGTAATGAGAAGAGAACAGCTGTAATATATTGTAACAACTGGGAAAATTGAGGGACGAAGAGATAGAGGGAAGCAAAGAGAAAAGATACCAGACAGCTTAACTCTTTCAGGACCAGAACAGGAAACAGGAATTTTCAGATTTGGACCAGAAAACTCGATTTTTTGTCCTGTTTCCAGAAATTTTACCATATACCTTTTTCATTTGACTACTTCAACAGTAATTAAGATAAATGTGGCATGTGTTATATATCACTGGAAAGGGAAATGGATACAGAAAATGAAAATAGCAATATATTTCTGATATGTCATTATTTAAAGGAATAGTTATATTAAAAAAAAAAAAATATTCAAGGTAGATAATTTTAAATTTAAAATATTGTATTTCACTTACCCATTTCCATCCAGATATGTGTTGCTATCCATTTGTCTTGAAATATTACATAACATAATCCAAATTCCTCGAAAATACAGTTTATTTTATGAATTTATGTCCACAAATAACAAAATTATGCACATTTTTATAAATGATCCCAGAATAAAAAATTTTCAAATTTTTTTACATCACAACAATATTATTTACAAGTCAAGTTTATTATTTTTATTGACAAATATGTACTTATTGTGTGTGATATTCCCTAAAGCATGTTTTAGCGTACAGATGTGGCTTATCCGGACAACCTGTACAATAATAGCTGCTTCGTTTTCTTATTTTCCGCTGCTCTGAACAATGAACACACTGCAGGTCTTTCCCATCAAAATCAATGAGATGGATGGCACCCTGATATCTCTGCGGCTTCGTGTTCCATTTTTTCCCCGGCTTGGATAAATCAACTTGAAGAAGGTTGTTAGGAATAGGAGTCTCTGCTCCTACTATGCTACACAAATCATAAATAAGCAGCTCCTTGAAATCTGCAAAAGGCATAGGCTTCTCGGTGTTAGGGCGGCTCAAGTTATACAAAATATGAGCATTGAGTTGTGTGATCTCAATTATCCACATAAATATTTTCTTCCACCACTTGACTGTCTTCCTTGTGTGGTTCCCATAATATGAGATCATCTGGTCTACTCTGTCACATCCATTCATTGAGTGGTTGTAGCTATGCATGAGTGATGGCTTCCTGACTTGACTCCTACCTTCATTTCTGACCTCATATGTGACACTTCCATGTGTTGTCACCAATTGGCAGGGCTTTTTGGATTTTTTATCCCACCAGCTGACACACATAACTTGCTCCTCATCATTGATGAACCACTTTGCCTTATTCACTGATATTTTTTTATTTTTGACTTCTGCTGGAAATCCTCGTCTGTTGGAATTTAACGTTCCAGTGTAGTTGTGATTTTTCTGCCGCAGAAATTGAACAAGTGGCAGGGAAGTATAATACCGGTCAGCAAACAAATGATGATGATCTGTGATGCCTTCCAGTAACTTGTCGAAAACTTTGACAGCATGTGATGAATGTGGGTCTGTTTCAGGCCTGTAAGCTGTGTCCGTACCAAAATATACCAGGAGGTTGAAAACGTATCTGGTGATTGAGTCGCAAAGTCCGTATGATTTGATATGATATTTTTTTGGCTTACTGGCATTGTACTGCTTGTACTTAAATCTCCCCTTGTAGCCTATAACCATCTCATCAATGCAGATATTTTCAAACGGATAAAATGCTTCTTGAAATTTTTCGATCAATGAATTGATGAACGGCTCAATTTTACATTTTCCAGCCGCATCAGGACCAGCCGCATGAAGCATAGATTTATAAATGAGTAAAAATCTTGTCCGACTAAACATGCACCTAAACCAAGGACTACTTTTAAATGATTGAATGGACCAGTAATCCTTTATAGAATTTTTTGCATTCATTCCCATGGCAATCAGGACTGCCAGAAACTGAAAAAAAGTATTACGGTCCAGCGGTGTCCATTTAGCAAAACTGGAATACCTGCGTACAGGAGTACTCAATTCCATTCTTTGCTGAGCATAATTGTTGATATTTTGAATCAGACTATCAACAATTGTGTCAGTCAACAGGCTCAGAAAATACTTGGAAGGTGAAGCATTTTCTGGAAGATCTAACTTACATCCAGAATTTATATTTTGGAAGCTAGATTTTCCTATGGTATCACCATCTCTGGCTTCATGCCACCCATCAGCAGGCTTCCTAGCCACATCTGTCCTGTCAGCTTTGGCTGACAGAATAGTATCAGTTTCATCGTCAGAATCACTGCCACTAAATTCCTCTGAGTCACTGATAGTGCTGGACTGGAGGCATCGACCAGCTAAACCTAAACAAGAGTTAGAGAGTCTTGGTTTCTTACCACTCGACTTACCACTACGATTATCATGACTATCACCACAAAAACTAAAACTCTCGTCTGAATCTTCTGAATAGTCCATTTCTGATTCACTAAATAACAATGTTTCGAACATAGATCTCGCTTGTTCTGCACTATATCGTTTTGGGCGAGATGTACTGCAAGAACTACCAGCAGTGGGCGTGGCCATTTTGTGATAGAAATTTCAGAAAAATAAACAATGAATAATTTTTAAATCCAAACGTCTAACCACGCTTTCAAACCACGGGAAGATCAAGGAAAAATAACTCTCACGACCGGAAATCAAGTATTTGTTGAAACAAAAACGAAATTCGGTGAAAACGAAACAAATATTCAGCTACATCCAAAATGTCCGACATATCGGTGTTGTCCAAACGGATCATGCCGAGGACTCGGTGCCGGACCTGAAAGAGTTAAGAGAATGGCTTGGCTGAAGGTCAACAACAGAAATGATAAATAACTGTCGTGATCGAAAGTTGTGGAGAGACATGATCACCTACGCCAGCAGGCCCGGTACTTGATGATGATGATCATCTGCATTGCACAACAGACAACTTCATAGTGCTTAGATCCTCACCTCATCCCTTTCTCCAGTTTAAAGCATGCCTGCTACACACTAGCATTAAAAAAATGAAAATAGCTGAAGCTCAGATGCATGAAGCCTGTAGCACCAGCACAAACTTTACCTCAATATTTTTATCAACTCTTACAACATGCGCAGCAAGTGACAGTAGCTATATTCTTATCTCTCCTGGCTGTGATCATTGCCCCTGTAGCCACACATGTGGGGTAAATTAAAAACTAAAGTACCCCCGTCACGCCAAGTGGCATATAGGGAATATGGTGTTAGTGACCATAATTTTTACAGTCCTTCGGCACATTATTTTTAGGGTAATATTACACCTCTGCTGCTTCTTTACTCTCCCAAATTAAATCTGGTACCCATTTAAAGCTGGGTGAACCTGGAAGCTGTCGATCAGGATCGAACCAAAACTCTTGTCCTTAGTAGTCCAGTTCACTAACCACTGAGCTATTGTGGCTCCCCACATGTGTGGGGTAGACACCCACAAATAACATTGTTCACCTGCAGAACTACACGATATCTCACATGCTGCAGAACCATCATTTTCTTAATTATTCTAAGAGCAATGAACATATTACAACAGAATTTGAACAGGAGTACATTCATTGTGTGACAATTGACAAGAAATGTGTCTCTAGTGTGACACCTAATAGTTGCAATATGCCAGACTGACATGACTCTATCTTGATCTCTGTCACTTAGCTGCAAGTGCCTACACAATGTGGCTGTTGTTTGTAAGTGTTAATGTACAGTACTTGTGAGTTCATACAGGACATCTCACAGTGTAGATGAAAAATCTTATCCTGTTTGAACTCACAAGTACTGTACACTAACACTAACGTAACTAACTTTAACCATCCTTCCTTTGCTTCTCAGCATTTGTTTTAGATCTATATGTGCAATATTGTGTATGCCTGATCTTCTTTCTTATATTTTTGTCTTTCGTCCATTAGTTCTAGTATTTCTTCTGTCATCCATTTCTTTTTGTTCATTCTTTTAGTCAATGGTATTACTTCTTTTGATGTTTGTTGAATTAATTGAATGAACAACAACCAAACTATATTGTGTTGGGACCCTCAACCAAATGACAGAGATTAGGAGAGAGACATATCAAGCAGGTGTGTCACAACAGTTAGATACCACATATACCCACTACAGAAACATTTCTTTTCATTTCTCACATAATAAACATACTCCTGATCAAATTTTGTTGCAATATCTTTACCAGTCTTAGAATTATCGATGAAATGCTGGGGTTTAAAGCGTATGAGATACCTTGTATAAATGTCAAGTTCGTCTTCACTATCACACATCAAAATAAACTTCATCAATTCTATATTAATATGAATTCAATATCTAGCCATGTTAGAAAAACAATTTTCTTTACACAATACCAAATACAAAAAAAGGATGGTGGTCAAAATTTGGGTGTGTTCCCTGCCCATTACAACGACCACAGCTAACACACTTTGCAAATTTTCTATTATCTTCAATTACAAAGTTAAAAAAAAATGTTCAAAGTGCTTAGCCAATCCTTAATGTGTAAACAGAGGTCAATACATTTAAAAATAGCTACAGCTTTCATGCCACGTTGGACTGAAACAGAATTTCAAATGGTTATGGAAGACCCCGTAATCACTGCAAATGAATTAAAATCCATAATTGCTCAACCGCCTGTGTCATTGGAATCATCCGAATTACGATCTCATCTCTCAAACAAAGAAAGGTAGCTGTAGTCCCCATCATAGCAGTCTCAGCACATGCCAAAAGACATATGGCAAAACCACACAGAAAGTGAACACAGCCATCTGTTCTCCATTCAAATGAAATTGCTTAAAATGTTGATAACATCTATGGCACTAATGACTATGCATGTCCATAGTGTCAACAGGTAAAAATGTGTAAATATGTCAGTAACAGTGATAGGGTTAATCTGTACTTTGATCCTACTACATTCAAATTGTGGTAGTCCTTCACATTTATTTATGTACAAGCTCTGCTGCTGTGTGGTGACAATAATTATGCGTGAATTTTGAGTTTAAAGAGCTCATGAGTGTTTATTCTTCTTTCTTGTTGTTTGCTCTGGGAAAGGGCATTTGTTGAAGGTGAAACTCTATTTCAATGACTGATACCAACAGTCAGCTGTGAGTTACTGATTGCCAAGTCTGAACTCATGAGTGATATACAAGAAAGGACCATACGAACAATGTTATATTAACCCTTAATGACAGCACCTTCGTAAAAATGACTGAGGTGAAATAAACATTCTTTGAATTTGACAGTTTGCCACAGGCAAGCATTTCTCCCCTCTCTATACCTTCCTAGTTATTACTTCTGGTGGCCCTGAGTGATGAATTTGTTTTCTTTGATTTTGGATTTTTCTTTCAATTACCAATGTGCACTTTGTAAAAAAGTATGAAGTTGTCATAAATACACAGTTTAAAAAAAAAAAATAAATTTGGTAAATTTTCAAGAAATTCTTTTTTATTCTTATGATAGAGAAATCTCTTCGGCTGTCAGCAAAATATCAAACTTTTGTAACACAGGACAGACAGAAAACACAGCCAAGTGGAAGCTGAACATATGGCTGGACTGACAGCTGACGTGTCAATAGACAAAGTAACACATTCGGTAGCCACGCCGCCCTGCATTCAAATTTCAGGCAATAAATCTAACCAAAGCCAGGAAATGATTACCACGTCCAATTCCCATGTCTATTTTTGGGTGAACACAAAACTGTGTAGCAAAAGTTAAAAAAAAAAGTTAAATGTAGCGTTGTTTATTTGTGTCTTTCAGTCCAATACATCCATCATGACACTTTTGAGTACTGGGTTGCCATCACCTTTCATCTCTACTCACTTGGCCAGACTAGACTGGCTAGTCTGTTACTAAAGGCACTGCAAAGAGGTGGAGTAGGGTCTGGGCAGTTCTGGTTCACCTATCCTGCAAGTCATCAGCTTTGAGTTGCAGACCTGTTGCTGTCGGGCACTTGCCTCCAGTGTGCTAATTAAACTAATTTAAATATATTTTTGTTAAATGTTGCTTATACATTTTTCTTTCATGTGACACCATTTACATGCTTGTTTGTGTACACTTGTTTTCTTATGTTTCTTTGTGTTCTGTTCATAAACAACCACTCCTCTATTATAATTGTTTAAAATATGAAGCTCCTTTTTTAGGGGCTAAATTTTGCATGAAAACGTTTTGTTCCCAGTAAATACAGGTGTGAGTAGTGTCCATTGCCATACAGGCATATCTCCTCCAACTTCAGATGTACTCACATTTATTTTGTTGAAAATCCCCCTAACAATTTTGCCTGTACAGCAATCATTTGGCCTTCTCTTTTTAAATTTTAAATGCTGAGGGTTCTTTAACATACATAGTGTGCGAACCAGACTTTGTGTTTTTCACTCTTAGTCAAGGGGGCAGAACATCAGATCCTACTACCCAGATACCAGGTAAAGGGTACAGTCATGAAGAAACTACTGATCTGAAAGGAAAAATTGTAATGTTTCAAATGGTCTGCTGTGAGATTTGAATTCACAATTTTGTCCGGATGATGCTGAAGTCTTTGCTCCAGACTATGCAGACTCCCTAAAATATAATAAAATGGAGCTTCTTTCTTTCACACATGTCAAGATAAGCGTTTACATTTACACAATTGTCTGTCCACCTAAACAGGAAAGATGATTCTTAGAGGTTTTCTGACTCTGGAGGCTGGTAGAACTCAGAGGTAAACAACTGATGCTTGGTTTAGTTCCTTCTTTTAGCGTGCTTTTTCTTAATGCTTTATAAATCTCTCTATTTTTATGTCCTCACATCTTTGTGGAAACAGTTTAATTTCTGTGACTCACTCTAAGTAACTCTATCAGAATGGCTTCTTCCACCAATCTATTCTAATAATCTATTCCAATAATCTCTTCTAATAATCTCTTCCACCAATCTTTTCCAATAATCTCTTCCACCAATCTTTTCCAATAATCTCTTCTAATAATCTCTTCCACCAATATTTTCCAATAATCTCTTCAAATAATCTCTTCCAATAATCTCTTCTACCAATCTCTTCCAATAATCTCTTCCAATAATCTCTTCCACCAATCTCTTTTAATAATCTCTTCCATCAATCTCTTCCAATAATCTCTTCTACCAATCTCTTCCACCAATCTCTTTTAATAATCTCTTCCACCAATCTCTTTTAATAATCTCTTCCATCAATCTCTTCCAATAACCTCTTCTATCAATCTCTTCTACCAATCTCTTCCACCAATCTCTTTTAATAATCTCTTCTATCAATCTCTTCCAATAATCTCTTTTAATAATCTCTTCTATCAATCTCTTCCAATAATCTCTTCCATCAATCTCTTTTAATAATCTCTTCCATCAATCTCTTCCAATAATCTCTTCTATCAATCTCTTCCAATAATCTCTTCTACCAATCTCTTCCACCAATCTCTTTTAATAATCTCTTCCAATAATCTCTTCCACCAATCTCTTCCAATAATCTCTTCCATCAGTCTCTTCCACCAATCTCTTTTAATAATCTCTTCCAATAATCTCTTCTACCAATCTCTTCTTCCACCAATCTCTTTTAATAATCTCTTCCATCAATCTCTTCCACTAATCTCTTTCTCAAATCCATTTGGAGACATGTAACTACTTGCACACGGAGTAAAAAATAATAAAATATGGCCACCGGAAGTAGATATAACTTAGAGTGTAAGAGCAATGTGGTCCACACCCACCTTCCTGGAAGAGAAACTATATGGGGCAATCGAATCACTTAAACAGACAGCTGACTTCATGAGAGAGTCTGGAATCCTACTCTGATTGAGTCTTGATCACAGAGAGAGAGAGAGAGACATTGTAATATAACACTTCCAGACCATTAAATAACACATTGGCTCCCTAACAAAGCCTTATCAGACTATTAACTGGCACATCGGCTCACTAACAAAGCCTTATCAGACTATTAACTGACACATCAGCTCTGACGAATATGGCTGAATATTTTATTTGTAAAGAACTGATTTTGGTTTAATATCCACCAATACTTGCAATCAATAGCTAGAAGAGGTTTTATAAATACTTCCTGTTGGTGCTATGCACTGAAGACATTACAAAATTTTCAATTTAAATTGATGTTTATTTCTGACAATTAATGGTCACGCTCCCTACTTCTACTTCTAGGGAATAATTCCATTATTTGTAGACATAAATACATAAAATAAAGTGTATTTTGAAGAACTTTGGATTACTTTGTGTAAAATTAAGAAAAATACACAGTAGCACTTCTAGTTATGGGAGAAAAAAGGTATTTGAAAAAAATAAATTCTGAATTGGAAATTATCTGCTTTTGTATACTTTATATTATTTATAATATATTTTTTCCTTCAGATAATGACATATCAATATACTATTATTTTCATTTTCTGCAGCCATTTTCCTTTCTGGTGATGTATCGCATTTAAATGTATTATTGCGCGAAATTGTAAAATGAAAATGGTATGTGATGAAATTTTTTTAAACTGAAAATTAATCTGGTACAAGTCTAAAAAAAAAAATGAAGTCCAGAAAGAGTTAATTCACCAAATGAGATTCTTGTCACTGTCTTTCAGATCCAATAAATGAATTGAGTTAACATAAAAAATTACAAATTACTCACAAAGGAAAGTCTTGTAATGTGTCAAAGTTATAGCCCCTGATACGATTGTGTGTGTCTGCTGCCAAGACCACCTTTTCTTCCAAAGCTGCCAAACCTTGTATTCTGACACCTTCCCATGTGTCAATTATATTGCCATCAATGTCCTATCAACCAAAAGGACAGACAAATTTAGGCAGCTGACCAATATGCAATAATATATATATATATATATATATATATATATATACACCCACAGGCACACATATACAAGCATATACACAAAATCTGACAACATTTTAGGACCGATTTATTTACGCTCCTTTTGATAATGATTTTACTGTAATAAAATGAATGTGTCTTGATGAGGAAAATTAAGAGCATACAAATATTGAGATAATACATACACAATAATAGAATTGCCCCTTAACACCACCAACAACAAATCTGCGCCCATCAGGCATCCATGCTGCATATGTTAAGCTGTCATCTGTGTTCTGGTGGATTTTTTGTCGAACCTCTCCCGTCTATAAAAACACAAAACAATGAAATAAATAAATTCACGGTCATTAATGAGATAGACAAATTTATTTTAAGACCCAAGATATTTTCCATACTTAAAGACTTCATCAATCATCTATGATTACAAAGAAAAAGATACACATACTCACCCTCTCCCATTGTAACAAAAATGTTTTCTAAAATCTATCTACCTCTTGTACTTTCGAGTCAAAGATGGCACATTGGGCAGAATTTCTAGACTCTTTGTTATCGAGCATCAGACCTTGGCACAGGACCCGCATTGTATCTCACCATATGACTCTGTTTTGGGTGAGTTGTTTAACTTCAGCAAGGGGGCTGATGAATGCTGTTGTTGCCTCTTGCTTCAGTGTTCTTTCTACCATTTCTTTAGGTTAGTCTCTTTTTCTTTTACTCTCTAGTTTCCATTCGAGAACTTGCTTTGAGATTCTCTTGTCTCTTCCTATCGCATGGCCAACATATGACCACCTTCTTCTAAAATACTGCATTTGTAATTTTCTAAAGTATATAGTTTATGCACTACTATTCCCTGTTTCTTTTATATGTCTCTCACTTTCTTTAACTTGCATACTCTAGATAGAAAATGAAGAAAGAAAATCAGACCCCAACATGAAAGACAGGTCACATCTCAACATGAAAGACAGATCACATCCCAACATGAAAGAAAGATCACATCTCAATACGAAAGACAGATCAGATCTCAACATGAAAGACAGGTCACATCTCAACATGAAGGATGAAAAATGAACCTCTCCGCCTTTTTCCACAAATTTAATCAATGTAAAAATAAATACAAATATGTAAACTTAAAGGATGAATTTTTGGGCCATGTTAAAAGACACAACAGCCTACTAAAAGTAATCCTGGAGGGGAAAATACAAGGTAAAAGAGACAGAGGCAGACCAAGACTAACATGGGCGAGTAACATCAAAAGATGGACAAATCAGCCTATGACAACCTGCACGATCAAAGCAAGAAACAGAGCAGAATGGCGCTCCATGGTAGCCAACTTTCGTTGCAGAGAAGGCACTTGATGATGGTGAAAGGATGAAAACAGAGACCACAAAAAAAAACAGGAACACAAAAAAACAAATAAAATTGTAATGAAACTGACAGCACAGTTGTTTCTCACTACTACTTTAGTTGATTTTCTAATTTGTTTCTTTCCATAAAGATAAAATACACATGCTTTTTCTATTATACATTTAAAGTGATTAGAATAAGTTGTTTCTTAAAAGTTTAAAAACTTTTGTTCTTAAAAATGCAACATTGCACCCCATGAAACTCTCAGATTTGCTAATCTTTGATCATTATTTGTGACAAGCATTAACTACTAAATAATTGCCCGTACATCAATATCTACTTTAGCTACACATTTGACATTGTGAGCTTGGTGTCAAGAATTCAAACCACTTCCATAAAATATCAATTTTAAGAATAAGTGAAATATACTAGGCTTAAGACATCTTCATCTATAAATGCTGCAAAATTTCAAAGATTAGAACTAAAATACCACTTTTGGAGAAAGCAAACAGCTGTGACAGAGAAACAACTGTTAATACAACTTACCACAGCTGTGACAGAGAAACAACTATTAATACAACTTACCACAGCTGTGACAGAGAAACAACTGTTAATACAACTTACCACAGCTGTGGCAGAGAAACAACTATTAATACAACTTACCACAGCTGTGACAGAGAAACAACTGTTAATACAACTTACCACAGCTGTGACAGAGAAACATCTGTTAATACAACTTACCACAGCTGTGGCAGAGAAACAACTGTTAACACAACTTACCACAGCTGAGACAGAGAAACAACTATTAATACAACTTACCACAGCTGTGACAGAGAAACAACTATTAATACAACTTACCACAGCTGTGACAGAGAAACAACTGTTAATACAACTTACCACAGCTGTGGCAGAGAAACAACTGTTAATACAACTTACCACAGCTGTGGCAGAGAAACAACTGTTAACACAACTTACCACAGCTGTGACAGAGAAACAACTGTTAATACAACTTACCACAGCTGTGGCAGAGAAACAACTGTTAATACAACTTACCACAGCTGTGACAGAGAAACAGCTGTTAATACAACTTACCACAGCTGTGACAGAGAAACAGCTGTTAATACAACTTACCACAGCTGTGACAGAGAAACAGCTGTTAATACAACTTACCACAGCTGTGACAGAGAAACAGCTGTTAATACAACTTACCACAGCTGTGACAGAGAAACAGCTGTTAATACAACTTACCACAACTGTGACAGAGAAACATCTATTAATTCTTTTTGTACAGAAGCTTTCTATCAATGCAACGGAAAATTTAGAGACAACATTTTTTACAGTTTTAATAATCAATCTACATATTTATATGTATCTAACGTACAACATATTATATATGCATTTTTAGATAACGAACAAGGTATTAGATTTCGCCAATACCAAGATGATACAAGACATGTAAAAAATATGGTTTGATGACAGTTCACACTAATCAAATTGAGAGTGACACACAATGCGGCAAAATGTAAACAACCGAAATCAGCATGGCGCAAATTGCATCAAAATGTACAGAAAGAGTTAATACAACTTACCACAGCTGTTATAGAGAAACAACTGTTAATACAACTTACCACAGCTGTGACAGAGAAACAACTGTTAATGTACAACTGTTAATACAACTTACCACAACATTGTAAATAAAGACCTCATTTGTCTCATCAGGACCACATATTAGGATGTGTACATTATCCTGGCACCATGTAATACAACTCACTGAGAACTTGTGCTCTTCTAGAGTTCTGTAGTGCTCACACTCAAAGTATTCCTGTACAACAGAGGAATACATTTAACGTAGCCACTATCTTAACAATTAAGTGAAAGTTTATATCATAACAACCAATGGAGATAAATAAAATGCTTTTGGAACAATTGTGTAAAGGAAAAACTGCATAAATGAAAGTACACAAATGAGCAGACTTTGAAATCATTTAGCCCATTCCTTCCATATGGTAAGGGAAGGCTGTAAATTATACAGTAAGGCTGCAAATTATATGGTAAGGCTGTAAATTATACAGTAAGGCTGTAAATTATGCTGTAAGGCTGTATATTATACAGTCAGGCTGTAAATTATACAGAATAATCTAAAATAAAAGCAAAATAAAATATGGCGCACGAGCAAATTATGAGAAAAACAGACCATTTGTGTAACTTTCCATATTTCTTCTTGAAATTAATCTACATGTAAAGCTTTTTGGAAAATAAAATATGTAGAGAATTGCAAAAAATGACTGCTTATATATGGGCTCATCATCATCGACTGCCGTCTCAGCAATGAAGGTTGGCTACCATGGAGCGCCATTCTGCTCTGTTTCTTGCTTTGATGGTACAGGTTGTCATAGGCTGATTTGTCCATCTTTTGATGTTACTCGTCCATATTAGTCTTGGTCTGCCTCTGCCTCTTTTACCTTGTATTTTCCCCTCCAGGATTACTTTTGTGTCTTTTAACATGGCCTAAAAATCGCACTTGTCTTGTTTGAATTGTGCTTAGTAGTTCTCTTTTTATTTTTAGTTGTTTTAAGACTTCATCATTTGTTTTCTTTTCCTTCCATCCAACTCTACCTATTCTTCTATATATCCACATTTCAAAGGCTTCAATTCTCTGTTCTGTTTTCTTGTCTAATGTCCATGTTTCAGTACCATATAGGAATATTGAGAAGATGTAACATTTTGCTATTCTTAGTTTTAGCCCTGGTGTTATTTGTTTTGATGTTAGCATGTTCTTCATGACATTAAAATTACTTTTTGCCATTCCTATTCTTTTGTTTATTTCAGTTGTACATTTTCCATCACTGGTTATAGTATGTCCAAGGTAGTTGTAGTTCTGAACTGTCTCCAGGTCTATTCCTTCAATTTTGATATTCACTTGTGGGTTTTGAGTATTTCTTTGTTTATGATCATAGTTTTAGTCTTTTTGATATTCATATCTAGTCCATATTTTATGCTTGTCATGTTTATTTCGTCAAGTAATTGTAGATCTTTAGGATTTTCTGCTAGGTAGTACAGTATCGTCAGCATATCTTAGGTTATTGATTATCTTTCCATTAATTTGTAGGCCTAGCATCTCTATGATGTTTTTAAAGATTTGCTCAGTGTATAGATTGAACAAGCTTGGTGATAGGATGCATCCCTGTCTTACTCCTCTTTTTATATCAATGGGTGTGGAGTTCTCTTTGTTATATTTTATTATTGCTGTTTGCTCCCAGTATAGATTACATATTAGTCGTATATCCATGTCATCTAGATGTATCTCTTTTAGGCATTCTATAAGTTGTTTGTGGTGTACTCTATTAAAAGCTTCGGTGTAGTCTATGAAGCAGGCATATATTGGTTTGTTCACTTCTATGTATTTTTTTATTAAAAGTTCTCATGCAGAATATGGCTTCTTTTGTCCCACTATTTTTCCTAAATCCAAATTGCTGCTCATCTAATTCAGTATTGATTTTATTCTGAATCCTTCCTTGTATAACTTTTAGCAAGATTTTCGTAACATGGCTCATTAGGCTTATTGTTCTAAAGTCACTGCATTCAACTACACCATTCTTTTTAGGCAATGCAATGAAAGTTGATGCTTTTAGTTCATTATGTATCCTGTGTGGTATATGTCATTGTATATATCTGTAATCAATGCCAAAATCTTCTAGTGCCTGTATCACCTCTATCTGTATGCTGTCAGGTCCTGCTGCTTTTCCCTTTTTCATTGTCTTTTTCCACCTCAGATTTTAAGATTTTATAGCCTGATGTACATTTTATAACTGGTTTCTTGTCCCTTTGATCATGAAATAGTTCTGTTATATATTCCTGCCATCTATCTATAATATCCTTATTGTCTGTTAGCATTTTTCCTTTTTAGTCTGCAATGCATCCACCTTCTGTGGCTTTTTTATTTTTATTAGTCATTCTCTTTATTTCTCTGTGCATTCTTCTTAAGTCTTGTTTGCTTTCCATAGTTTCTATTTCTACACATTTTTGGCTGAGCCAGTCTTCTTCTGCCTTTTTGCACATTTTGCATATCTCATTATCTATTTTATTGTATTGGGCAGTGTTCTTCGCTTGTCTCCTTTCTTCCATTTTTTCTAAGATTGTGTTAGTTATCCATTTTTGTTTTTTGTTCTTTTCTCTTTTGGGTAAGGTATGTATGCTTTCTTGTATGCTTTTCTTTATGCATTGCTATTTGGTTGTTATTTTTTCATCAGGATTTTCTCTTCTGTATTGTTCAATTCCTTCTTCTAGCAGCTTCTGGTATGTGTTCTTTACTTGTATTGTATAGGTATCTTTAATAACTTTTTGATTTAAAGCTGTTATATCTAGTGGATTTGTTGATGAATTAGACTTTTGCTTGTTTCTCTTTAGTTTGATTTCCATTTTAATCATTACAGGATCGTGATCTGAATTAATATCTGCTCCTGGGTAGGTTTTGGCTTTCTTTACGCTGTTATGGAACCTTTCTTTTAACACTATGTAATCTATTTGATTCCTCTTCTTATCTCCAGTTCTTTTCCATGTGTATAGTTTCCTTTTCTCTTGCTCAAAGTAGGTGTTAAATATTATCAGCCTGTTTTCTTCAGAGAATTGTATAAATCTTTCTCCTCTGTCATTTCTTTTTCCTAAACCATGATTTCCTATAATGGTCTTATATCTACCTTTTCCTACTTTAGCGTTCATGTCACCCATTACAATCAAGATGTCTGAAGATTTCACTTGCTTCATAACTTTATTTAGGTCTTCATAGTATGCCTCTATTTGTTCATCTGTGTAGTCTTGAGTAGGTGCATATGTCTGTATTATTGCTATGTCGAATAGTTTTGCTTTCAACTTAGTAGTATAATCCTTTCACTGTATGTCCAGTGGTTACTATAATATTTTTGTAGCTCTCTTTTTATCAGTATTCCTACCCCCCTTTGATGTTCTGTTGTATTTCCTGAGTATATAAATGTATATTTTTCATCCTCTATGTACCCACATTCTTTCCATCTTGTCTCTGATATGCCTAAAATATCTATATTTATTCGTTCTGCTTCTTGAATCAGATTTTCCAATTTCCCTTCTTGATTTAGAGTCCTAACATTCCAAGTACTTATTTTATAGATTTCTCCTCCAACATAAGTTTGAATTCCTCTCCATGGCTTTCTCCGGATATGTACGTGATGAGGCTCCAATCTCTTTCACGGTGGTCTGCCATATTCGCCTTTCGTGTTCTGAATATGCCTCATGTGTACCACACACTTTGCTGTTTTCGCTTTCTGGGCCGTTGATCATTTTTTATTCATCCGCTCCATCCACCGTCACAGACTTTTCACATATGGGTTGAACATACCCGGTTTGCTGGCAACATTTTTGTCGAACCATGTGCTTGCCTATCGAACCGCGAACACACAACACAAAGAAGAATAAATCATATTCCACTTAAATATCGGTAATCACAGTTCATCCACACGTCAGAAGTAAAACAAACACCAAACGGGGAATAGCCACACATAATTTCACAACTAGACTGTCGCATAAATCATTTAAATATATATTCGGCAATTGCTGAATTATAAAAAACGACTACATGCAGCTGCCTTGACACTGGGAAATGGAGATTATATTTCTGAAAATGGGAAAATGAAGGCAATCTAGAAGATGATGGGACCCAGACATCTACAGACTACACTTAGCAAAGCATGCAACAAATATCGTAACAAAGAAGAATTCAGACAGGCAGTCAAAAGAGCAAAGATATTTCATAAGCAAGCTATCTGGTAACTAACACACACAAAAAATAGCACAATACAGTGGATGCAAGAACACTGGAACACTTTGAGCAAAAAACAGGTCAAAAGAGTAGCCAAGAAGAGTAGAACTACACTAAAGATGACATATGAATCACCTATGTGGTGATTGAAAATGTGGCACCAGCTTTATTACAACTAGACTCTGCTGCTATTTTCCTCAACATAATGTGATCACATAAACAGCACATGGTCACAACCTGCTCTTCTGTGCGTTATAGAACTGGCAAGTTGACTGCTGTCCAGTAAATTCATCAATGTCAAAATCTGAATCTAAGCAACCAAAAAAACTTTATCTTACGGTGTCAACATTCCATATAATCAGCTTGTTATCTTTTGAGCCAGTGGCCAGTCGGGTCCCGTCTTGAGAAAACTGACAGTGCCACACCTCATCCTGGTGGTCCCAAAGCACTTGGACTGTCACACTTGGGAACTGTTCTCTGGCAATACAACAAAAGAAATGTCTCATGTGATAAAAAAGTTGTGATTTTAGAGTTGTCTAATTGTTATTGCTGTTAGGATCAAAATCTCTGCATTGTCTAATTGTTGTTGCTGTTAGGATCATCATCTCTGCATTGTCTAATTGTGTGATTTACCAACATTAATGGAATGACACAACATGCAGAAGCCAGATAGATTTTATACTAACAAGAAAAGAGAACAAGAAAAGAGTAACCGACAGTAGAGCAATCCCAAATATTACAGACGACACGAATCACAAGATGGTTATGATCACACTAAGACAACCAAAAATAAAGAGAATATACGAAAACAAACAAAAGAAGCGAAAAGAACAGACAATAAAAATAAAACAATTAAACGATCAAGAAACAAGGAAAACCCTAGAAGAAAAACTAAGAGAGGAATTCAAGAAACTCCCTAACGAAGTATGCACAGTAGAAGAAGAGTGGAAACAATTTAAGGAAACAGTAACTAACATCTCTAAAACAGTTTGTGGAACGAAGCTAAGAACAAGAGAAGGGAAAAAGAGCACCCCGTGGTGGAACGAAACAATCAGAGAAGCAATTAAAGAAAAGGAGAAACTGTTTAAAAATTGGAGGGAGAACAAGAACCAAGAAAAATGTGAAAAATATGTCTTAGTTCGAAAAAGAGTTAAAATGTTGATCAAAGAAGCTAAGCAAAGGAATTGGACAGAATTCGGACAAAACATAAGCAGGGACTTCAAGACAGCCACAAGAGATTTCTACAAAGCAGTAAAAGCCACAAGAGCGAGAAAAGAAAACCATGATCCTACTGAGCTGATAAATGGCAAAGACGGACAGCCAATATCAAATAACCAATGTATGCAACAGAGATGGAAAGAATATTTTGAAGACCTGTTAAACATACCAACTACCAACACGACAACAAAAACCACGCTAGAACTCACAAATACTGAACCCAACATCATGAAAGAGGAAATAGAAGAAGTAATCAAATATGCACCAAGAAACAAAGCACCAGGGATAGATAACATTCCAAAAGAAATAATAGCAGCAGCTGGAGAAACAGGAATGCAATGGCTGCACAGAATATTTAATGCAGCATGGCACCAACAACAAGCCCAGAAGACTGGCAACAGGCAATCATCATACCAATATGGAAAAAGAAAGGTAGCAAAAGAGACTGCAATCAATATAGAGGTATATCTCTGCTCAGCCATGTAGGAAAGCTATACGCCAAAATCTTGGAAAAAAGACTGAGACCAATAATAGAACTACAGTTAAGCGATTCTCAAATGGGGTTCCGAAAAAACAGAGGATGTACCGACGCACTATTCACACTAAAACAGCTTGCAGAAAAAACGACGGAACACAATCAAAACTTATACATAGCCTTCATTGACCAGGAAAAAGCATTCGACAGAGTGAACAGAGAACAACTGTGGGAGATACTAACATCATACGGAGTAAGCCAACATCTAACCAACATTATTAAAAGTCTCTACGCCAACAGCAGCTGCAGGGTCAGAACAGCAACAGGCTACACAGACCACTTCGAAGTTAGATCAGGTGTAAGACAGGGGTGCGTACTATCCCTCCTACTGTTTATTACATACATGGACCATATATGCAAGCTAGCCAATCCATCAGAGACAGAGGAGATCAACGAGCTTCTATTTGCAGATGACCAGGCACTAATACATGAAACAGTAGAAGACCTACAAGAACACTTAAACAAACTCAACATCTTAGGAACAAAATACAACATGAAAATCAACATCAACAAAACAGAAGTCATGAATGTCGCCAAAAATAAACAGAACATCAACATAACTATAGAAGGCAGACAACTAAAACAAGTAGAGGAATTCAAATACCTAGGAAGTCTAATGACAAACGATAATTCCCAAATAGCAGAGATAGAATCAAGATGCAACAAAGCTTGTCAAATCATTGGACAGTTATCACCACTATTGTCCAACAAGAAAATAACTCTGGAGGCAAAGCGAGCACTATACAATACAATCTTCATCCCAACGTTGTGCTACCAATGCCAGACCTGGACCCTAGATGCAAGAACAATAAGAAAAATAACCTCTACAGAGATTAAATGTGTTAGACGAATGACAGGAAACAGTCTGAGAGATAAGATCAGAAATGAAGAACTGAGAAAAAAGCTAGGAATAGCCCCCACCATAGAATATATAAGGAAACAACAGATAAAATGGTTCGGCCACGTGACAAGGCAGAAAGAACAAAACACAACACAACGAGCCTTCAACAAACATTGTGAGAACACCAGACCCAAGGGTTGACCACGAAAAAGATGGATCGATGGAATATTAGAAGCACTAGGAAACATAACAGCAGCGGAGGTGAACAGAAGAGCAAATTATATCTCCCCTCGACGCTGAAAGGCAGATGAGGAAGGAAAGAAGAAGAAGTCCAACATTAAAGGCTTTCACTTCATGAAAGCGGGAGCATTGACATGGCACTTTTATCTGACAATGAGCATGGGTCGCCATGTAAATTTGATATTAACTGAGTGCTGTCTAAGACAAGACTTTGTTCACTAAGAAAATACTACAGCAAATGTTAATCTTCAAAATGTAATCATAAGACAAAAACAAAAGTTTGATTAAAACAAGCTAACACAAACTCAAAAAAAAAACATTATTAAAGAAACAACAAGTGTGTTGTAGAAAATGTGTTTTGTAGCAAATATTTTGGAGATCTGGAAAAGTATTGGATATTAAGTTGTTTACTAGTAAGTGACACAGCCTGTTTTCAACTCAAAGTCAATCTACCACAGAAAATGTAAATTGTGTCTCCTAAAGACATCAATGTATCAAGTATCCTGATTAGTTTAGAAACTTTAAATGTCCAAGACAAAGTCAATAGCAATACCTTGATATAAACTGTTACCTGTAGTGCGATGAGTAAATAAGTTCTGTTTTTCATGTTTTAAATCTTCACTATTCATCTTCTTTAACTTATAAAACAGTGCCCGTGCTTTGCACTATGTGATTTCATGCTTTCAGTATGCATTGATTTAAAACTGCTTCTCTAGCCTTAGGTTTTTCATGACTTAATGGCAAGACAGCGATTGTCTGTAATCAGAGTTGTCTCTCCTGGGAAAACAGTCTTACCCAAGCAAAGAGTTTTTCCAATCTGGGTTTATATCAAGTTTTCATCCTTTAAGAGTGAATTGTCTGTCTGGTTATCATACTTCTCCTGCGTTATATTACTAGTTCAAGGGTGAGTAATTAATCTAGAGTTTATGTCTATAGGCACACAGCTGGATATATCTTAACACTGGGTTGATATTTTAGGCGAAAGGAATTCATCCTCATTGTATATTGGACAAGTCCATTAGTGATCCCCTCAGAAGAATATCCATCAACATGTAGCAGCTAATGACAGCAGTGTTGTGTGGGTTGATAAGTTTTATTTGGATTCCTGCGTAGCACTCCTGTCTGGCATCTCCCACCCTGACATGATATTCATGAAGTTTGTTCATGGCTGTGGATTCAGAGTCATTTTTTGAGTCGTTTCTTCTGCCTGTGTCCCTGAGGGCATTCAGAATGTCAAAGCAGTCCACTGCCCTTTATTACTCAACATCAGCATACCTGTTATACCTGCGTGCCCTGGCACAAAAAGGAAGCAGACACTTTTTAGAATAGATCTCTCCAGAGACTCTAACCACTGCCTTCAAGCACAGCAAATCACAATCTTTTTGAGCATACTTATTGGGTCATTGAGGAAACACACATGTGTATAAGGCTGTGTCTCTAGCTATCTTGATGCTTTTGTAACTGCCATAATTTCCATGGTTGATGGGTTGCTACTCCTGATCCAAAGGGCCTTGGTTCAACTCCCAGAAGTGGCAGATTTTTGGACTGACAAGGCTCCAAGGTTTACCCAACCTCCAAAAATGGGTACAAGAAAGTTTTCTGGGAAGTAAAAGTAGCCTGGTGTAATGCTGACCATATCACACAGAAAAATGCAGTGGTCATGGAAAAAATATTGTCACTAACACCATATTTTCCCACATGCCTTGCAGCATGTGGAGAGAACCTTTACTTACTTTATGTACTCCCAAGAGATAACATTAACTTCTAATGGGGATTAAATGAAAAAAACAAAAACTTTCACAACTGATAGTGTGAATACACTATCTTTATCTCTGAGGTTATGAAAACAATAAATCCAGGGTATTAATAAGTAAACAATGTTCACAAAAAATATGCCCACTTTATCAGGTCTTCAGATTAAATGACATTATGCAGCAGTTAACAGGCAGGGATAAGATATAGAACTGTTTTGTTTTACACATATACTCTCACAAAGTATTTCCATTGGGGTAACATTAGGCCAATGTTATATCTAAGGATAAGCAAGATGCTTTGAATTAAAATCTTCTTTCTTCTAGATTAGCTGCATTTTAAGGTGATAAGAATCAGTTTTCCCTTCTCTTAAGTCAGTTGCTATTAGAGGCAACCTAAATATATCCCTATGAAGTATTATAAAAACAATGCATTTTTTTTACAAGCCAAAATAGGTTAAATTAGTTTTTTAAAGTATACAAAAAAATAGGGATAGTAAAGTGCCTAAACTTCACAGCAACAAACTGCAGCATTTGAAGAGACGAGGCCAGTGTTCTCCAGTATTTATTTATCATAACCGTGCAAGTCAGGTACCTCTTTTTACAACTGAGTCGACTACAGCATACAATCAGCAAAAAGATCTATTATTTTTGTTAAAATTTCATTAATATTATAATGAGGAAGTTTATAAATGTGAACTTACTTTGTACAGACATGGTCCATGAGCAGAGACACTGAGGAAAGGTCAGAATTGAGCTGTGTGTTGTGGTATGGGCATTTTTCTTTCTGCTGCTCAACAGCTTGTTTAAGCAGGGTAAACAGGCGTCGTGGTGGGAGCATAATGGAAGGAGGAAGAAATTCTGAAAAACAGAAGTAGCTATTATATATAGGTAAACAGCTGATGAAGTTAAATGCGTTTCTACTGAATGTTCCTGACACCCCAAGGTAGGACTTCATCTATCCATGATTCACTTATTCATACACCTCAAGTCTACTAGACTCTGAGAAATCTTGATCCTTTCCATCCCATTAGACATTGCATATGGCTCAAAGTGCTTTTCACCATCCATCTCTATTCTTGACGAGATGTCTGAATTTTTGAGTCCATGCCTGTCAACGTTGCTTCTCTTATTATTGTTCTTTTTAGTGTCTTTCTAGGTTTTCCTCTTTTTCTGTATCCTAATGTTTCCCATAGAAAAGACTGTTTTGGAATTCTCTTGTTGTCTCTTCTCAACACATGACTGACAAATGTCCCTTTTCTCTTCTTAATGATAGATGACATTGCGAGAAATGCATGGGAAAAAAGCTGTAAATGTCACATCATTTTCAAACAACATTCTGTAACTCTTAATACTATGAATAGGTTGAATCGGTTACTGAGAGATATGGCCCACCGATCTTGACACAAACAGTCAGCTGCTGACCACTTTGAGTGAGGATAATGCTGCTCAATTCTTTCATTCAATGAAATAAAATTCTTGAGCACATCCCTCATCAATAATGATAATTATGTAGTTTATATAAACACTGGGGAAAAAAAAAGGTTTAGCAACACCATATCCCAAGGCAGAATATTACTTATTAAGTAAGCAAGTTTCAATGTTTATATACATCTAAGCCTACATTACGTCAATAACCACGAGTAGCATGACAATGGAAATAATGGCAGTGACCAGGGCATTCATCTGGCTAGAGTCACAAGACTACACCTATGCTTGCATACTGAGTAATTCGATGAGCATGATAAAAAAACAGTGAAGACTGGCTCTGTACGCATGCAATGGGTAGAGTCATTGCAGAAGTAAAAAATACGTAGGGTCACCTTTGTCTATGTCCTTGGACAAGCGGTAGTATGGGGAAATGAAAGAGCGGACAGGTTGGTTAGCTGTGGTGTTGTCAACCTGAAACAAGAAACTTTGTGGGCCTATAAGAAGACACATCAACCAACACAGAATTGGAGTCATCAGTCGCTGGACACTGCGGGACTTACTGAGGAGGGAGATCTGAGCACCTATGAACATGTTCGGAGTGCAATGATGATGATCCACAAATAACTCAATAAGCCTACATGTCATTATGTTACTTCTAGATAGATTTGACCAATCACAATAGCTCTGTGATTTGATAATAATTAATTATTTTTGTTAATGATATCTGATGTCATTAGCAAAACTCTATCAAATGTAACAAGAGTCTTATTTTCTGTTACATATTTATCTATTTGTAAAAACTGGGTCTTGACATGTTTCCAGCTTTGCTTGATGCTCGTGTAGACACCCAGATTTAAAGTTTTTTCTCACTGATCGGCAATTGTGATCTAAAAATTATGACTGTTGGTTGGCAAATAAAACAACATTTAGATGATGAAATAAGGAGGTTAACAAAGCATTTCTTCTCATCTTTTATTATTAATTTTTAACTGCAGGAAGAAAAATCAATAATACTGAATAAACAGTATGAAGTTATAAAATGAATATTGAAAATACCTTGTAGATTCTCAATAAGATTTTGACGACTAATGGGGCCTTTCCCTTCCCAGTGTGAGCTTTCACGCAACTCTGCCTCGTTGCTACACATCATGTACCTGTCAGGCATAAAAATAACAGCATGCATCTTAAAACTACAATGTTAATATCAACATAGTTATGTCTTTCTATTTTCAATGTTTTAATAATGTGAAGTCTGTTCCCCTGAGATCATCAAATCTTATTACTTTAATTCAAACTGTCCATTATTGTAAGCTTTCTTGAAAATATTTTCAACAAAATTGTTGTTTTTCTTGTTTCTGTTCTGTATTAAACTAAACATAAGGTTAACAGATCATCAAAATACTCTATGTGTTCTTAAATTACATTTTTTGCAGGAATTTGTTTTTGCTAGACTATCACTTTTCACAGTCTATCACACAATTCTTTAATTATTACAAGAATGTGCTTTGTTTGATAAGCATATTATCTTTGTAAATCGTAATGATTACAAACAAGAATTTGCTTTGTTTGATAAGCATATTATTTTTGTATATCGTAATGATTACAAACAAGAATTTGCTTTGTTTGATAAACATATTATCTTTGTAAATCATAATGATTACAAGAATCTGCATTGCTTGTTATGGCTCACTACCTTCCCACAATTCACCTTAATCACTGCAAAAATATGTTTATGCACAAATAATGCATATTTGTACAATCATCATTAATTATTTAAAAAAAAATAGATTTGATGCAACTTTTTAAAAAATGTCATTATATCATGTCAATAGGCCATACACAAATAAATGTTTTAATCTACATAATGAAAATCACTTTTAAAAATAATTTTAATATCTTTTTAAAATTAATATAAAAAAAAGAATAGTTTATGCATCATGAAAACTGCTTTGCTGCTCTAAATGTATGAGATACATAATTTTTGAGTTTTGTTTTACCAGGTAATATTAAGGTGAAGAAAGCTATATCCTGTAATTACATCTTATTGAAATGAAACAAGCATTCTCCCCCAAGTAATGAGTAATACGCAATAGCAACTTTCCACAAAATGAGGAAGATATTGTGCAATCCATTTTTGACAATAGAAACAAGAAAAAGAGTTCTTAAATGTTATGTAGAGCCAGTTTTAATATATGGATGTGAATCATGGACTATAGGACAACAGACAAGAAAATCGTCAGATTCCACAGAAATGTGGTTTTATAGAAGAATGTTGAGAATACCATAGACAGTTAAGAAGAGTAATGAAAACGTTCTGAAAGAGGCCAAAGCAAAAAAGAGAGTCAATTTCCAATATTAGGAAGAAACAATCATCATTTTTTGGGTATGTAATGAGAAGGGAACAGAATTGGAACCATCAATGAGATTAATTTTAATTTGGATGATTCCACTGGCATGGGTGGTTGAGCAATTATGGATTTTAATTTGTTTGCAGTGATACCGAAATCCTTGACTAACCAAAACCATAACATGAATCAATAAATGAGGCATATGCAATGAATGAATGAACGTGGCATGGACCATGAATAAATGAAAGTGGCATGGATCATGCATGAATGAATATGTTGTGAAACATGAATTGATTAATGTGTCATGGAACATGAATGAATGAATATGTGATGGAACATGAATCAATGAATGTGTCATGGAACATTAATGAAGAAATATGTCATGGAACATAAATGAATAAATTTATCAAGGAACATGAATGTGTCATGGAATATGAACAAATGAATGAATGAATATGTCATGGGCCATGATTTAATGAATGTAGCATGGAACATGAATGAATAAATGAGGCATGCGCCATGAATGAATGAACGTGGTATGGACCATGAATGAATGAATGTGGCATGGACCATGCATGAATAAATATGTCGTGGAACATGAATGAAAGAATGTGTCATGGAACATGAATGAATGAATGTAGCATAGAACATGAGTTAATCAATGTGGCATGGGCCATGAATGAATGAATATGTCATGGAACATAAATTAAGATTGTAGCATGGTCCATGAATTAATGAATGTGTCATGGAGCATGAATGAATGAATGTGTCATGGAACATGAATGAATCAATCATGGAATATAATGAATGAATGAATGTGTCATGGAACATAAATTAATGAATGTAGCATGGTCCATGAATGAATGAATGTGTCATGGAACATGAATGAATCAATCATGGAATATAATGAATGAATGAATGTGTCATGGAACATAAATTAATGAATGTAGCATGGTCCATGAATGAATGAATGTGTCATGAACATGAATGAATAAATGTAGCATAGAACATGAGTTAATCAATGTAGCATGGGCCATGAATGAATGAATATGTCATGGAACATAAATTAAGATTGTAGCATGGTCCATGAATTAATGAATGTGTCATGGAGCATGAATGAATGAATGTTTTATGGAATATAAATTAATGGATGTAGCATGGTCCATGAATTAATGAATGTGTCATGGAACATGAATGAATGAATGTGTCATGGAACATGAATGAATGAATCATGGAATATGAATGAATGAATGTTTTATGGAATATAAATTAATGGATGTAGCATGGTCCATGAATTAATGAATGTGTCATGGAACATGAATGAATGAATGTGTCATGGAATATGAATGAATGAATGTTTTATGGAATATAAATTAGTGGATGTAGCATGGTCCATGAATTAATGAATGTGTCATGGAACATGAATGAATGAATGTGTCATGGAACATGAATGAATGAATGTGTCATGGAACATAAATTAATGAATGTGTCATAGAACATGAATTAAGAATGTAGCATAGACCATCAATGAATGAATCCAGCATGCAACATGACAGCATCAAGGAAACTCCACAACATGACAATGGGTGAGAATGTGAAAAGTGCAAGAGTTAGAACTCCCAAAGAGGTATAAAAGTAAAGAAAATAGATTAATATCATCATCATCATCAAGTACTGGGCCTGCTGGTGTAGGTGATCATGTTTCTCCACAACTTTCGATCTCGGCAGTTATTTATCATTTCTGTTGTTGATCTTCTGCCAAGCCATTCTCTTAAGCTGTCTGATATTTTTTCTCTTTGCTTCCCTCTATCTCTACGTCCCTCAATTTTCCAGTTGTTACAATATATTCCAGTTGTTCTCTTCTCATTACATGGCCAAAAAATGATGATTGTTTCTTCCTAATATTGGAAATTAGCTCTCTTTTTGCTTTGACCTCTTTCAGAACATTTTCATTACTCTTTTTAGCTGTCCATGGTATTCTCAACATTCTTCTGTAAAACCACATTTCTACAGACTCCAGTGATTTTCTTGTCTGTTGTCCTATTGTCCATGATTCACATCCATATGTTAAGACTGGCTCTACATAACATTTATGAACTCTCTTTCTTGTTTCTATTGTAAAAAAATGGATTGCATAGTCTCTTCCTAATTTTTTGGAAAGTTGCTTTTGTCTGAGCCATTCTGCATCTCACCTCTTTTGTACATCTTCCGTCTGAGATTAACAAAGTTCCCAAATATTTAAATTCATTTACCTGTTTTAAATATTGTTCAGTTTGTCTTTATTTTGCACTGAGGTGATGTCTTTTTCTTTGTTGTTACCATTACTTCTGTCAAATTAATATAGTCTACATAATAAGACTAAGCTTATTAACATTTCATCAAGACTTTTTAATCCGCATTTAAGAATGTGTTTACTGTAAAATGATATTGATAAGTAAATAGCATTAATAAAATCTGATGTTATACGTACGTGCTAAGTACATGCACTCTCTCTGTGTTATACTTTAAAGGAGTGAGCTCATGTCTAAGACAATCTAGAGCTTTCAGTGGAGCACCATCTTCAAGTAATTCTAAATACTTTTGTTCCAAGAGCAGGAACTTCATTTTCTGAAATTGATAAAAACATATGACAATTAGTACAAGCAAAATGTATAACACAAAGTATGTGCCACAATTATGTACTTTTTAAAAAGTACAGCAAAAACCTGACGTGTCTGGATAATAAATGACTGACTATATGTAATAAAATATTGAAAGTTGACATGAATGAATACAGAAACTTTTTTGAAAACATAAAGTATTGCACCAAATAACACTAGAATAACTTGCACTTCATTATCAGGTTGCATGTCCTTTATGGAACGTTGCATTCACCACAGCCAGCCTGAAAGAATCTCTGTCTCTAGCCAGATATCCCACTTCCTCTGTTGTCATGTTAAAAGTCTCCTTGATGTTTTGAAACCACCTTCTTCTTGGTCCGTCCCTATGGTACTGTCTAGGAACCATGTCTTCCATTATTTTTCTTTCTATCCCGCTGTGTCTTCTGGCATGGCTAGTGTTTTAAATTCCTCTGTAGAAAGATGTTTATAAGCCAGTTCTTTTTAATATTTAAATCTTTTAATGTCTTTCATTGCTTTTTTCCATTATCCAAGGTATATTAAGGATTTTTCTATAGCATTTTATTTCGAATTAATAAATTTTATTCCTTGCTGTTTGTGATATTGTCCATGATTCACAACCATATGCTGCTATCAGGAAGATACATGCCCTCAGTAATTTAGATTTTACTGCCTTGCTGGTGATGTGCCACATGTTCTGCATGGCATTTAATTTGTTTCTTTTTGGCTGTCATGATTTCTTGGCAGTCTGCAAGCAGTAGTTAGCATCGCTTTCTGACTGGTTCTGGCCATTAACACCATTAGGTCACTATTGTGCCCTGAGCTGAAAACCAGGTGGTTCCAGCTCTTGCCTACAAGACCGTTGTCGACCCTCCACACTTTCTGCCAGCAGCCGTGTGTACTATATAAGGGAGACTTGCATTTAGGAATATAAATATTTAAAATGTTATATACATTGCATTTGGCATCTTGACAGACACTTGTATCAAGCAATCATGATAAGTCAGTAGTTTGGTAAAATATTAGTGTCATATACTGGATGCTGTTTTGTTGAAGCTTCTCTTGTGGCTGAATCTGCCAATATTGGATAGACAGATTTGACTGCAGAATGAACAAGATGTATTCATGGTGCCTGGCCTTGTTTCCTTGCTCCTGCACTTTTTGTCTTCTGAATTTGATATCAGCACAGCCTGAAATGTTACTGTGCCATTTTCTAAATTTTTGTTCTCCATGTGCTATGATCTGCAGTTAGAACCTCCCAGGTTCTTTCACTGAAAAGAAGTTCACTCAAGGAAGCCCTGCAAACATCCTTATATCTCTGCACTGGTCTGCCCTTTGGTGTCCTTCCATCAACATGTTCGACATGCAATATTTATTTAGTAATATGAACCAATTGTTGTAGCAGTCCAAAACCAATAATTGATCACATTTGATTAACTCTTACCATCCGGCTTGTCCAATAATAGCCGAAAATTGCATACCTGTTAATTCTGGTTCGTCTAATACTAGCTGGATGAGATTTGGTCTTTATTTTCAGCGTTTAAATAAAATCCTTTCGTATTTAATCCAATCCAGCTTTGTGAAAGTCTATTCCAGATATTTATGTTTGTAACTTAATCAATTTCTTGCTTTATTAGAAGCAGTTTCATTGTGTTTTTAATTGTGTGTTATTCCAAGTGATTGAATGTTCACTGATAAGAAAATGGTTTCCTTATAAATGTAACTAATGATTTTCAGCTTAACACACCTCACAATTAATTCAGTCATGGATTACTGTTACAAGTGTATAAATTGTATTTATCCACCACATGGATAGAAGTTTGGATTCAGATTTTTCATTAAGTGATAATATTGATCATTGGAACATATAATGGCACCAAAGGTCAGGGGGCATTGCCCATTCCTTCTTCTAGCTCTAGAAATTGCAAATCATTTATGTAATATTTTATTTTAGCTTTTCCTAGCAAAATTATTATTGTAAATATTTTTTATTTATAGGTTCAGATAATTCTACACATTTTTATATATGAATATGATAAATCGCTGTAAAATGTGGATTACAAATAAATATTGTGAAATTATGGTGTGAACTCTGCCCCCCCCCCCCCCCTTACATTGATATAAGATCATTCACATTTTAAAAAATCATATAAATTTTATTTTTAAGCATAAACATTAGAAACTTTACAATTTTGTGTAAAAATTAATATATTTTACAATAAACAATATTTATGGTGTTGCTGATATGCATAAATCTATAAACACTATTTCAAGTGCAGATTTTGTTTTTTCATTTTTTTTAAAAATCAAGTTTTTCAGTTACTTTTGGTACTTTTTTTTTTTTTGAAATATATATATATGTAAGTAAGTGTTACAAAAATGTATTCAATTCTACAAATTTTGATATAAAACACATTATAGTAATGTTTGGGGTTAAAAAGTTGCTATGATATTAAGATATGAACTCATGCTTTAATTTTTTTTCTTAATGAAAATGTAATGAAATTTGTAATATCATGGATTTGGAGCCTGTACAGTAAGAGTTAGGGAGCCGAGATAGCTCAGTGGTTAGTGAACTGAACTACAAAGGACAAGAGGTAGGGTTCGATCCCAACCACCGGCTTCCAGGTTCACCCAGCCTTTAATGGGTACCGGATTTTTTTCTGGGAAAGTAAAGCGGCACGGGCGTAATACCGACCACATTACCCCAAAAATCATGTGCGGAAGGTCTGTAAAATTTATGGTCACTAACACCATATTCCCTATACGCCACTTGGCATGACGGGGGTAATTTACTTTTACTTACAGTAAGAGTTAAGAGAAGCCATTTAAAAAAATATAAAAACTAAACCCTGAATTTAATAAATATTGCTATTGTAATATTTTTGAACACAATTCTATTCCAAGCTATTACTCCATATATAATAGTCTATTCTCTGTATAAAGTAATTTTGGTCTGTAGAGATTTTTTAACCATCATTTCTTCTACATTATTTTTATGGTATATCAGACAATGATTCATACACATCATCCTCTAATGAGGGTGCAATGCCAAGGCTCAAGAGTCTTCTACCCTAGAGGAGGGATAACAAAAGAATTAGAATGCCCATTTGTACATATGAAGTATTGGTAATATTTATAGGGTTCAAGATGTTGGACAGCACATCACCATAAAACTAACAGCAGCTCAAAGCTGACTGCTGGAATCAGGATGAGTGAACTTGATCTGATCGACATACGCTGCTTCCCCCTCCCCACAACAGCCCTGGAAATAAACTAATTGGGCCAAATGAACAAAAATTGAATAGGGAAATGAAAAACTAATTATTTTCTGAAGTTGAAAAAAAAAAAACATAGATACTGAAGTTTGCTGCAAACAATGGCACAGGTTACATGCACTTAATGTCTGTTTTATTAAAATGTGGATGAGGTGTAGTTGTCAAAATTCTTTGAGCACAGAAGAAGCTGGTTAAGAAAACCTCACATTATCAGCATCACACCCTCTCAGTCTAACAGTGACTTCTTCTTCTTTTTCTACATTTCAGCTCCCTGTGGAGCATAGGTCTTCAACAAACACTTTCCAAGTCATTCTGTTTCTTGCCGTTCTTTTAAGATCATTCCATGTCTTCCCCATCATCTTCATCTCTGCTTCTATCTGTCTTAGACAGAGAGCCTTTGTCTTTCCTGGTTGGCAGATTTACTTTTATTCATTTCTTTGACTTGTCCATGTTTGTGAACTTTTTTCGGCTTATATTTTTACAGTAGAGATAGCCAGTCCCATGCCCAACCCTCCTTTCTCGCCCCTTACGAACATGCCTGGTAGGGTACAGCGCCACTATTCTTTACTCCCTTTTTGGGCTCCGGCAGCGCATGGGTGAACAGTGACTGCTCTTACTACATAACACTATAGACGAAACCTTACTATTTCAAAATAATAAAGTATTTGTCCTTACAAGTATGTCTTCTTTTCCTCTTCTGACCAATACTTCAAGCTCATGCAAGTCTTCTTCTGCCTGTAATATAGAGAACAAAAAGAGAAACAATGAATGGTATGATGTACCAGATAAATAAACTCAGAATTAAGTTCTCATTACAGATCTTAACATACAAGTCTTAAATTACAGCTGAAGTAACTATCTTTACACTATTTTTCCATTACTTGGGTCTTCTTCTTCTTCTTTTCTCTTTCACTGATACCTAAAAGGTGTCGTGGTTTATATCATTTGTCGTTCTTGAGCTGCTCGAATTGTCTGAATTAGTGATTTTCCTTTGTTGTTACATGTCTCTGTCACTGCATCTATCCATCTTCTTCTGGGTCTTCCTCTTGGTCTTTTTCCATGCATTCTCGAGAAGCACGCCCTTGATGGTGATTGGTAAGGATCCATTCTGACCAGGTGGCCAAACCATTTAAATTGTTGTTGTTCTATATATTCTTGGCAGGGTTTAGTTCCTACTATTTTTCTTATGGTTTCATTTGGTATTCTATCTCTTCTTGTGTTGTTTGTTACTTTTCTCAAGCAACGCATCTCACATGCATTGATCTTTCTTAAATGTGATTTAGTAAGGGTACATGTTTGACTTTCATAGCACAAAGTTGGTATGAAAATGCTATTTATCATTTGTTGTTTAGCTGGCATAGAAATGTTTGGATGTCTTAGCAATGGTGAAAGCTGGTATGTGACAGCATTTGCTTTTTGTATTCTCATGTCAATTTCTCTGTCTAGTTTTCCATCTTCTGTGAACATTGTGCCTAAATACTTGAATTCCTCTACTTTACAAAGCAGCTGGTATAGATGGAATAACAACAGAAATGCTACTAGCCTGTAAGGAAACAGCTATAGATTGGCTTACTATCATATTCAATATGGCGTGGGAAGAAAGAAAAGTCCCAGACGACTGGCAAAAAGCTATCATTGTCCCATTTTGGAAGAATAAGGGAAGTAAAAGGGAGTGTGAAATGTACAGAGGAATATCCCTATTGAGTCAAGTTGGTAAAATGTTTGCTAAAATATTAGAGAGGAGAGTAAGATACATAATAGAACCTCAATTAAGTAATAATCAATTCAGATTTAGAAAAGGCAAAAGCTGTACTGATGCTATATTTATATTGAGACAACTATGTGAAAAAACAATAGAATATGACAGAAACCTAAATATAGTATTTATAGACCAGGAAAAAGCGTTTGATCGGTGTGGACAGGAACAAACTTTGGCAAATTTTAGAAACCTACGGGTAGCAGGACAACTACTAGATAATATAATGGCGTTTTATAAAAACAGTCAAAGTGCCGTTAGAACATCGGAAGGTCTGTCAGAATGGTTTCAGGTTACAACAGGAGTAAGACAAGGATGTGTCCTCTCACCACTCCTCTTCATCATATATATGGACAAAATAAATCAGGAAACAACCAACAATAAGGACAAATCAAATAATAACATAGAGGTAGAAAACTCCAACATCAATGAGCTACTCTTCGCAGATGACCAATGCCTAATATATGAGGATGAAAACCTGCTACAACAGCATTTAACATCTCTAGACAAAAGCTGCACAAACTACAGTATGAAAATTAACACAGCAAAAACAGAGGCTATAAGAATAAGCAAATTAAGACACCCATTAAACATCAAGATCAAAGATAAAGAAATACTTGGGTCCGCCGGGGATTATTGTAGGACTGGACAATAAAGGCAGCATGTCCTGTGCAGTCAGTACAAGATGTTTGGGTTTGAGTTTTTATTTCACCCACGGAAGAAAAACTTTTGACTCTACTGGGATTCGAACCAGCGTTCTCCTACCCATTTAGCTCGCAGGTTTTTGCAGCACTACTAGATGCCATGAAGGAATGGACTTATTCAACATTTTGTACTTATGTTCATCAGACAGGATAAATACCATGATGGAAATGGGAGTTAAGATGGGCACAGCCAGAAATGAGAAACTTAGTGGCCGTGTAAGAAGACTTATCAACCAACATAGAACTGGAGTCGTCAGTCGCTGGACACGGAGGGAATTGCTGTGGAGAGGATCTGAGCACCTATGGACATGTTCGGAGTGCAATGATGATGACCCGCAAACAACTCAATAAAATACCATGATTTTGACTGGTATTTTACATGATTTTGACTGGTATTTTACTTGATTTTGACTGGTATTTTACATGATTTTGACTGGTATTTTACATGATTTTGACTGGTATTTTACATGATTTTAACTGGTATTTTACTTGATTTTGACTGGTATTTTACATGATTTTGACTGGTATTTTACATGATTTTGACTGGTATTTTACATGATTTTGACTGGCATTTTACTCAAGATTTAACCTTAAATTTTAAACCCCATTCACTGAAACAAAACATATGAAACCTTCCAAGATTTATAATTTTTCCCCTACTTTGCTTTATACTTGATATAGTTTTATAATCACCACAAAATTTGTGGTTAAAAGTATGTACATGTCATATGTGTACAAGGTGTAGTTAGTAAATACTGGAACGAAGAAAAAAAACAGTGATAGATATTTCAGATATATCATCCTCAATGTAGTCCACTTCTGAGTAATGAGACGCTGCCACTTTTGGAAGCATTCATGGAAGTAATTTTCTTTCCACCATATTGAGAACATCCTGCAACTGTTTACATTTTTTCCACCATATGAAATCTCATTCCTTTAGCTTCATCTTTAGTTTTGGAAACATGAAAAAGTTTAATGGTGCAAGTTCTAGTGAATAGGGAGAATGGAGTACCATGGTTATGTTGTTACTCATTAGAAACTGTTGGAAAAAGAAAAACAACATAAAACACAGACATGATGTTGCACTTGTTTTCCCTCGCTTTCTACAGTCAAGGTGACTGCAGCCGTTCCATTGGTTGGACTGTCATTTGGTTTCTGTGTCACAGGTATTGATCCATGTTTTGTTACCGGTAATGACATTTAAAAAAACAGCTGGTGTCATTAACAGCATGTAATTTCAGGTCTGAGCAAATGTCAAGCTGCTGCTGCTATTAGTCAGCGCTCAGAAGCCTGAGTACAAACTTTGATGTGATGCGCCACATCCTGTGACAACTTCCAAGACTGACTTGCATCAGCTCACTGACTTCATCAAAGCTTCGATGCCTCATCAAAACTTTGTGAATATAGTATACTCTCTCAACCATATCCACCTTTGAACTGGACACTGGTCGACCTGGGTATTCATCTTCATTTACCAATATTGTATCTGTCCAAAACAGAAAAACTACTCAAATACCATGAAATGTCACATGGCCTGTTCTCCAAGGGAAGACAGTCTTCAATATTTCATAGATTTCTGTTGCCATTTTTTTAAAACTTAAAACAGAATCTGAAGCAAATGTGCTGCTTATTGAAATTCTCCACATTTCAAATTGCAGGAAGTGCCTAACGCATCATCTTTAAAGAAATATGTGTTTGCATCACAGCTGTTATACACAAAATGCTTATTTCCATTTCATCAGAGTGCTCATTCATAAAAAGGGGATCATGATAAAAGTAGCCTGTGTGATTTCTACATTTGACCGTGAGAAATTTAATCTCAAATTTCCTTTAAACCACACCTTTTGTATATATATATATATATAAATAAAACATTTTATATGTATTCTGTTGATTAAAGCCCTGTGATTTATTATATAATGCAACTTATGGAACACATTGAACTGGTCTCTTCTGCTGGTCTCTTCTGCTGATCTCTTCTGCTGGTCTCTTCTGCTGGTCTCTTCTGCTGATCTCTTCTGCTGATCTCTTCTGCTGATCTCTTCTGCTGGTCTCTTCTGCTGGTCTCTTCTGCTGATCTCTTCTGCTGATCTCTTCTGCTGATCTCTTCTGCTGATCTCTTCTGCTGGTCTCTTCTGCTGGTCTCTTCTGCTGGTCTCTTCTGCTGATCTCTTCTGCTGGTCTCTTCTGCTGGTCTCTTCTGCTGATCTCTTCTGCTGGTCTCTTCTGCTGATCTCTTCTGCTGATCTCTTCTGCTGGTCTCTTCTGCTGATCTCTTCTGCTGGTCTCTTCTGCTGGTCTCTTCTGCTGGTCTCTTCTGCTGGTCTCTTCTGCTGGTCTCTTCTGCTGGTCTCTTCTGCTGATCTCTTCTGCTGGTCTCTTCTGCTGGTCTCTTCTGCTGGTCTCTTCTGCTGGTCTCTTCTGCTGATCTCTTCTGCTGGTCTCTTCTGCTGGTCTCTTCTGCTGGTCTCTTCTGCTGATCTCTTCTGCTGGTCTCTTCTGCTGGTCTCTTCTGCTGGTCTCTTCTGCTGGTCTCTTCTGTTGGTCTCTTCTGCTGGTCTCTTCTGTTGGTCTCTTCTGTTGATCTCTTCTGCTGGTCTCTTCTGCTGGTCTCTTCTGCTGATCTCTTCTGCTGATCTCTTCTGTTGGTCTCTTCTGTTGGTCTCTTCTGCTGATCTCTTCTGCTGATCTCTTCTGCTGATCTCTTCTGCTGATCTCTTCTGTTGATCTCTTCTGCTGATCTCTTCTGCTGGTCTCTTCTGTTGGTCTCTTCTGCTGGTCTCTTCTGCTGATCTCTTCTGCTGGTCTCTTCTGTTGGTCTCTTCTGCTGATCCATATTTTTCATGGCCGACCCTTGAATGTAATGTTCTCATTAATTAAAGCCTAATTGTGGGTCTTTCTGTCTTACCATATGGTCAAACCATTTTACCTATTTATACGATATCATTGAATAGTTAAATTTACCTTTACAAGTTGTGAAATTTTAAGTTGATTTTAAGGGTTAGTAAAGTTATGAAATCATTCTTCATTTTCTCAAGCCAGTGGACAAATCAAATTAATATTTTCTCTTGTTAATAGCAAATGACCATTGTAAACTAACAGTTTGCAACAGTCTGTAAATTTATTAGTTAAACGATAAATTGTTGACACTTTAATGAAAGTGATACAGCCACACATATTGTTTCTCTGTCATAATGGCACCATAAACACTGCCCTGTACGTACATTATAATTGTCATATTACTATTTTGTAAGGATTATCAAGAAAGAAGCACCAAGGTTTTAGTGAGTATATGTGTGAGAAAAGAGTTAAGAGGGAGAGAGAATCAACTTATGTCTTCTATATGATATTTTTTTCTACGTATAATAGTATCTTTAATATCCTGTACAATATTCTAATGTATTTATGACAGAGCATTAAAAAACAACCTGTATGTGATGACAGAAGATATCTAGTTGATGATTTACACAATGTAGTTTACGCACATGATGACATACTTCAAGCAATTACTATATAACATTTATATTATTATGTAGTATACATTGTACATATAAACTATATTGTATATATATTGTATTTGGTAATATAAGTAGTCTAGAACTGATTTGAAGTATATGAGATTTAGTGCAGCTACTGCATCATTTATGTATGTGATTTCAGTGTCCTTGGATTTTGATATCTGTGTATAACTTCTGAAATAAATCTCACACCACAATCCAAATTAATTTTTTTCTAAATTAATACAAATATTATTTCTGTTTTTGTGATTTCAGTGTCCTTGGATTTTGATATCTGTGTATAACTTCTGAAATAAATCTCACACCACAATCCAAATTAATTTTTTCTAAATTAATAAAAATATTATTTCTGTTTTTGTTTGCCTTTCCATTTTCTTGTATATGATTATGGTTTTTTCTTATTTATTCTTTCTTTAATCTGCCTGTGGAGCACAATTTTGTGTTAGTAATTTTGTCCCGACATTTCATCCTTTTCTTATTTGTTGTTTGCTGATTAGCAGACTGTATTCATTAAATTTTGCACTGCTAGACCATATCACATTATGGCAACACATAAAATTGATGTAGAAGTAGACTGGTTAAAACAAAACAAGAATATAATGAATCATGGCAAGGAATAAACTCAACAGCAGAATTTGTGTACAATACAGAGAGATATCAAGTTCCATTTTCACATACATTATCAACCAACATGAGAAAAATCAACGCAGTGAGGAGAAAAAAAAAAGAGCAGGATTTATCAAATAAGCCACACATTAATAATGAGACAGCAGAACAAAAGAGAAAATCAATAATAAAAAAAAAAGAAGAAATATAGGCATAAATGACAAGACATTGGAGGAAGTGACATTTTTTTCCCCTCACGTCTGATACACAGGAAAGGGAGGTGCAAACCACAATAAAAATGAAAGCAAGATTAATACAATCCAATGTAATATGTGACAGAAGAAAAATAATATGAATTTATAAAATTAATTAAACAAAGTTAATTAAGAATTAATATTACTTTCTGGCAGTTGATCAAAGACAAGAATAAAAGATTCTTAAAAATAATTAACAGCATAGTAGGTTCAGATTAAGAAAATGCTACATTACACCATGATAAACTTGCAGCAAGACAGGTATGGTTTCTAGGAAAAATGTCTAAATATACCATTTAAATTGTGCAAAACCTGACAGATGGAGAACTTGCAGCAAGATAAAATATGGTTTGTGAGAAAAATGTCTATACACATTGATGAAGCTGTGTGGAACCTGACAGATGGAGAACTTGCAGCAAGATAAAATATGGTTTCTGAGAAAAAAATACAACATGTGGAGAACCATAAAGAGAAATGAATGAAATATTTCTTGAACACAGCATAAAGCAAACAATTATATCTAAAATTACAAAGTTACAAAACTAATTGAACACACAATTAAATTCTAGAAAACTTGCTGACAATAAAAATGGGAAGGACAAAGAAAGCAGAGAAATCAGAGTAAAGAGCAGGGATGGAATGACAAAATGGTTTGGGCAACAAAGAACACTGCTGTGGAAAAACTGATCTTTACTGCCACAAAGAATGTCAAATGATGAACATAAATACTGTTTGAATTGCTCAAAGATATTCTAGAAATCTATTGATCAGAACAGAAACATTGTTTATGTGTTGACACTAAAGAGCACTCTCTTTCATGGAAACACAAGAACAGTAAATGTGATCCACTTGTTGTTCAAATCAACTCATTTACAGTGCTCTGGGACCATCAGCAGTCAAGCTTTCCAACATCTGCAGTAAGCAACTCATTTCCATGTTTCCTAGTGCAACAAATGCTCCTATTGCTTTTGATATCCTTTTCTCCCTCATTGTCTGCCCAGATTTATATAAGGTTGTATGACTAGAAATTAGGTTAAATACAAAAATAAAAATGTTCAACTCCAGTGTTAAGGCAGTCTTATTATATGGTTGTGAAACATGGAGAACAACAAAAATGACATGGAATGATCTTAAAAGAATGGCAAGAAACAGAACAGCTTGAAAAGTGTTTGTTGAAGACCTAGTTGAAAGGTCTTCATGAGTTAGCAACTGAGAACTTACAGGGTTGTGTGAAGAGAGAGGCCATTTAAGCTACTTAATTAGTTAATCAAGAACTATGCTATTTAATCAGTTAATCAAACTCCAATATATTTCTATTTCCAAAGATCACAATTTGAACATCTACAATATTATACCGCATGTTTGGCAAATATCAAGGCTTCTTCAAAAGGACAAAGACTCAACAAAGAACGGCAGGTACAGACTGATGATGACATGACTAAGGTGACTTCAGCAGCAGGTAACCTATGTCTCTAGTTTCTAACACTAGCTGACAACTAATATAGGCTGTAGGCAGTATTTATTATAAAGAAGTCTGTAACAGTAATTTATAGCAACAGAATCATCAATTAAAGTTATTCCTGGCAATATCCTTTACACAATAACATTCAATGATCTAGACTGAGAAGGTGAATGATCCAGAGTAACAAAGACCATTCACACAAAAAAAACATCAACTGGAGAAGGAAAATAAACAGGAAGTAAAAGGTCACTTTAAGGTGTATCATATTTTATGTCATTGTTTATGCTCGACGCCAACGGCAGCAGAGGAAGGATAGAAGAAGAAGAAGAAGTCCAAAAATTGTAATAAAATATATTGTTGACTCATCATTGACATATATTTTGTAGTCTATATATTCAAATAAGCTTACCATATCCCATTCGCCAGCCATAACATGAGACCGAAATCGGGCAGCTGTTGGGTGTTCTAAAGCACATCCTGACTCAGCAATCAATTGTTCTGCTGTTTGACTGCAGCAGATGACAATTATTAATTTTGTTTATAAATAGAAACAGATACAGAAATTAATTTTAATATGCACGATAGTTTGAAATGAATTATTTTATTTGAGGGACGAAGTAAGCAAAGAGAAAAAATAACAGACAGCTTAAGAGAATAGCTTGGCAGAAGGTCAACAACAAAAATGATAAATAGATAGAAAGTTGTGGAGAGACTTGATCACCTATGCCAGCAGGCTCGGTACTTGATGATGATGATAGAGTAAATGTGCCATCATTACAATGGAGGGTATACATGAAATAGGAGCTTCACCTGTCTGTCTTTAGTGTTACTAATGTTTGAATTTTAGAATCTTCTCTTTTTGTCTTTCTTCTCTCACTCTTTCTCTCTCCTGTCTTCTCTTCCTCCTTCTCTCTTTCTTTTGAAAATACCTTAGTGATGTGTGCAGGTGTTATGAAATATTACAGCATTGTATTGCACTGTACTAACATGTTTCTGTGTGACCAGGAAGAAGATCAAGGTGGTAAAGAATACTGTCCAAGAACAAATAATGTAAGCTCTATTAACAATAATACAACTTTTCTGAACTTCCTCTATTGTTTGTATCCAAAAAAGAATTGCTGTTCTTTTTTATATTTGTAAAATTTTTCTAGTAACCTGACACTTCCATTGATGCAGTTTTGTTACACATGATGCCATTTATTTTCTGGCATATTTTACCATTTTTTTTTGTCTGACACAATCTTCTCTTTAATTCTGAGCTACATAATGTATTAATCTGCTTCCTCAGACATCCAAAGACAATATATTTTCTCCAATATTAACTCTGATGACATATATAACAGATGTTTCCATGAGATGATCATCATCTCCAGCTACCTAAGAACCTTATATTGGTTATGGAAGACCCCGGTATCACTGCAAATGAATTAAAATCCATAATTGCTCAACTGCCCATGCCAGCGTAATCATCTGAATTAATACCTCATCTCCCAAACAAAGAAAGGTAACTGTAGTCCCCATCATAGCAGTCTCAACACATGCCAAAAGACATGTATAATAAAATAACCTTATCTTAATTGTCTGCAATCATGTTTATCATTTCCTTCTGGGATATTTCCTTTATCACACTTAAGAATGTGTCTTTAGAATACTTTATCTGTATCTGTACATAAATAGCAATGACAGTTTTCTATGAATCCCAAAACACAGACCTTTAACAGAAAAGTAAATATTCCAGTCCAACTCCTTGCTTTGTTGAGATGCAATATTCTATTTGATTTCATATCTACACAGCAGCAGCTTGCAATATTTAAAAAAAAATTATCACTAGACCATTGCTGTCAATAATTAAAATAGTTAAAATCAACAACATATTAATGGGAGCCAAAATAGTTCAGTGGTTAGTGAACTGGACTACCAAGGACAAAAAGGGTTCGATCCTGATCTTCGGCTTTCAGGTTCACCCAGCCTCTTTTATGGGCACTAGATTTTTTAATAATAACATTAGTTAAAGTATTCACTTGAAAGGAAATGATCATCACAGATTGTAAAGTGTTTGACAAAGTTTTAAAAGAAGGGTTGATGCAGGATTACTGAGACTGCAACTTGAATAGTAATATGTATAAATAGATCAAAGCATGTATGCACAACAGGATAGTAAGAGTGCAAATAAATGGGCATTAAGGTAAAAAGGCATTGCTGCATCATAGAGTACCACACACATCATAGAGTACCACAAGCATCATAGAGTACCACAAGCATCATAGAGTACCACACGCATCATAGAGTACCACACACATCATAGAGTACCACAAGCATCATAGAGTACCACACGCATCATAGAGTACCACAAGCATCATAGAGTACCACACGCATCATAGAGTACCACAAGCATCATAGAGTACCACAAGCATCATAGAGTACCACACGCATCATAGAGTACCACAAGCATCATAGAGTACCACAAGCATCATAGAGTACCACAAGCATCATAGAGTACCACAAGCATCATAGAGTACCACACGCATCATAGAGTACCACAAGCATCATAGAGTACCACAAGCATCATAGAGTACCACAAGCATCATAGAGTACCACAAGCATCATAGAGTACCACACGCATCATAGAGTACCACAAGCATCATAGAGTTCCACAAGCATCATAGAGTACCACAAGCATCATAGAGTACCACAAGCATCATAGAGTACCACACGCATCATAGAGTACCACAAGCATCATAGAGTACCATAAGCATCATAGAGTACCACACGCATCATAGAGTACCACACGCATCATAGAGTACCATAAGCATCATAGAGTACCACAAAGAAGAGGTCCTGTCAATTACATTGATCCTCATCTTCATACAGGACCTCATACAAAACATGCCCTGTGGGGTCAAAACAGCAATGTGTGCCAATGATTTGGTCATGTGTGCCAATGATTTGGTCATGTGTGCCAATGATTTGGTCATGTGTGCCAATGATTTGGTCATGTGTGCCAATGATTTGGTCATGTGAAGGTGCACAGATGAATGTGTAACAAAGGTCACCAAAAGGTTGCAGACAACTCTAGATACTCTAACCAAGTGGGTAAAAAATGGTGCATTACCATCAATATTGGCAAATTATCTACTACCTCCTTTACCTTCTCACCCAAGCAGAAAACAGGTAACATCTGCATACATGAACATTTATAGAAGAAGACAATCAGCCCATGAACATTTATAGAAGAAGACAATCAGCCAACATATCTAGGGGTAAAATCAGCCAACACATCAAGGGGTAAAATCAGCCAACACATCAAGGGTAAAATCAGCCAACACATCTAGGGGTAAAATCAGCTAACATATCTAGGGGTAAAATCAGCCAACACATCAAGGGTAAAATCAGCCAACACATCAAGGGGTAAAATCAGCTAACATATCTAGGGGTAAAATCAGCCAACACATCAAGGGGTAAAATCAGCCAACACATCTAGGGGTAAAATCAGCCAACACATCAAAGGGTAAAATCAGCCAACACATCAAGGGGTAAAATCAGCCAACACATCTAGGGGTAAAATCAGCTAACATATCTAGATGTAATAAAAACTGACCTTGAAACAACAAATTAACAAAACAGAAAGCAAATCTAGAAGAGAAATAACCCTTCTGAGAGAGTGCAACAATATGAAAAGCCTGTGGAAGAATACTCAAAAATATATAAAAGTAAAAGAGTAAAGGTTCCCTCCACGCCTTGCTAGGCGTATGGGAAATATGGTGTTAGTGACCATATTTTTCTATGCCCACGGCACATATTTGGGTATGTGGTCGGTATCACGCCAGGCTGCCTTTACTTCCCGGAAGAATCTCTGGTACCCATTTTTAGAGGCTACGTGAACCCCGAAGCCATGTCAGTCCGAAAAAAATCCGCCACTGCTGAGGATCGAACCCGGACTCTTCTGGTCAGGAAGCGAGCACACTAACTACTCAACCACTGAGGCTCCTCAAAAATGTATACCAGCAAGTAATTTGATCACACCCAGAATATGGTCACACAGCAGTCAATTCCTGACTCAGGTTGATTTATGGCCTGAATTTCACCTCATGGAATGGACATGTTACAATGTCTGTCTGTATGATCGCAGTGAGCCTGTCAGTATGTTCTGCAACCACATAGTGTTATTTACTGTGTTTCCCAAGTCTCAAAGGGTTTCTTAAATTTTTTTGTTAGAGTTGTTTGATGTCTGCCAATGACCAGGAAATTTCCCCGACCACAAAAAAAAAAGAAAAAAAAGAAAAAAAAGTCAATTTCTTGAAAATTGGCAATTTTTTTTTCGTATTAAATTATGCAAATCACAATATAAAAAAAAAAAAAAAAGGAAACAAATTAAACACTCAGGAGTCGCTGGCAGTGGTAATTAGGAAGGTACAAGGAGAGAGGTACTGTTTGAACAAGGGAAAATGTCAAATTTTGAGGAATTTGTGCTTTGATGTGCTAATTTTACTATGGTATCATAATCTAGGGTTAACTAATGGCTGAGAACATTGTTTTAATTAGGTAAATTATGGCACACATGCACAGGGACTATATTTTATATTTCCAGCATTTGAAATATGAGATGTGCACTGCACAAAATAATAGCTCAGCTGATTCCTGCTAAAATGGTCAGTGAGCAAGAGCTGGACAAGACACTACATCCATGAAACAGTCTTGGGAAAAGGTTACTCAATCTGATCAAACTAATATCAAGATCAAAGTGGAAAGGCAAACCCACTGATGAAGAAATATCATAATAAAGTGGAGTATTAGGGCCACAAAGGAGAAATACCATAGTTTACTGTAAACTGTGCCACAATGCATTATAAGCCTTTTCCAGTACAAACAAAGAAGAAGAAATTTCCTGCATTGGAAGATATAAAACTATAAACAGGCAACCTTTGTTATGTGCTGCCATTACTTCAATGAGTCATTTTATGTATATAACAGGATTGCTTTCATGCAATGACAATTTATTTCTTCCTTTATTACAACAGACTAAAATGGTAATAAGTTAAATGGGTAAGAATATATATATATATGTGTGTGAAAAAAGAATAAAGCTTTGTGCTGAAGATAAATAAACAAATAATTATATTACATGACCTGGTACAATGCTTAAAAAATATATTATTAATAGTTACAAAATTTATTTTCGCTGAAATTGATATGTCTGACACATAATTATAAAAAGTAAGTAATACTTTAATTAATTTTAATATAATTTTATCTTTTCACTGTATTACTTAAAATACTAAGTATATAAATAATAAATATGAATTTTGTTTTGAATAATGAATGTGCAGTGATGGTGACATTCAAGAGAGATTTAAGACAAGTCTACAATAAATATTATCTTTAAGTTCATTCACTTATTTATATTTATTAAACATATATTGAATAAAAATAACAATTTCAATACAAATTGAATAAAAAAATAAAATATAATGAATAATGCAGCAATGCTTTTATAATTTATTGAGATGAATGCTTATTTCTGGACATGAACGACGAACGTTTCTTTTGTAACTGTAGCTCAGTAGCTCAGTTCGAATCATTCGACGAATGTCAAATTACTGTACTTTGAAATATTTCATCTATATTACTGGCGCAAAGCATGGTGCACACGTAAACTTACAACAAAACACAGCGCTAAGCCATTTATCTTTCGTCACCACAGATTGTGATTAATTTTATTGAGCGAGAACAAAGGGAAGGTAAACAAACACTTTTGATTGCTTACTTGAATCCCAAACCTCGTAGGTGCTGCCCAATCAATCTGACAATGTCTTGATCTGTTTTTGAAAGACTTCTATTATTTCTACTAATTGTTGTGCCATTTGTAGTTACTTCTCCGTTTGTTGCGATCACTTGATTCCTACGTGCGCGCAAATCGAACTCCTCAGGCTCAAAAGTCCCATTAACGACATTGTTCTGTGAACAACCATTGGCACTGGCCTGCATATTCTTAACGAATAATAATAACGCAGTTTCTTTTCCCAAATATGGGGCTCGATAATCCTTAGAATGAATAATAGACGTCTGTTTGTCAGTTTCGGTATATTTTCTAACGGCCTTTAATATAAACGGACACCAAACAAGCAGTGAATCATCACAGTTAAGTCATCGTATGAGATGAAAATATTTACTAGCCTGGAGTGTTTTGTTGTGTGTGACGTCACATCCGTCCGTGAATCCTGGGAAATACCAGCTGACTCCAAAATAAGGAAAGAGAAGTTTAGGTCCCAGATCATGGGAGAGATGTTATTGCTTTATATAGTTTGGTTTAGTTAAGACACTTTTCTCTGAGTGTAACTAAAGTCTACAAATTATCTCACTCTATCGGCCTTTATTTCTCTAGAATGCGCTCGTACACTTTCATTCTTGAGAAGAAAAGTATACACCAAGACGTAATCTGAAACATTAACTCCTCTTCTTCCTCTTTCCTTCCTCATCTGCCTTTCAGCGTTGAGGGGAGATATAATTTGAGGTCTTTTGCTCTTCTGTTCGCCTCTGCTGCTGTTATGTTTCCTAGTGCTTCTAATATTCCATCGACCCATCTTTTTTGTGGTCGACCCTTGGGTCTGGTGTTCTCACAACGTTTGTTGAAGGCTCGTTGTGTTGTGTTTTGTTTTCTCTGCCTTGTCACGTGGCCAAACCATTTTACCTGTTGTTTCTTTATATATTCTATGGCTGGGGCTATTCCTAGCTTTTTTCTCAGTTCTTCATTTCTGATCTTATCCTGTCATTCATCTATCGCATTTAATCTCTAGAGGTTATTTATCTTATTGTTCTTGCATCTAGGGTCCAGGTCTGGCATTGGTAGCACAACGTTGGGATGAAGATAAATAGGCAAATAGGCCTACTTGACTTAATCACTAACTTAATGCTGCTGTAGTGTAAAGACCGCCCTTGAGGCCCTTCTTTTCTTCTACTTTTCTTCTACTTTTCTTCTACTTTTCTTCTACTTTTCTTCTACTTTTCTTCTTCTTTCCTTAATAATTGACTTTTCAGCGTTGAAAAGATGTTGAGAGATAAGTTAGTTTGCTTTTTGGCAAGTTAGTTTGCTTTTTGGCTGCTCTGTTTTGCAATTACTTCTCCGGGTGTTTTATTTAGTATTCCTTCTATCCATCATTTTTAATGGATTTTTTTGTTTGTTTACACACTCTACTTTCGAGCTAATCCCTGTTTCCCTGATTATTAATTTATAATTTGTTCTCTATAAACAGCTTCCAATGTAGACTGACACATTGCATGTTTGTGGTATTATTGTTCCACATTAGGAAACTCTTTATATAGAACGTCCTTGCAGAAGACAATCGACATTACAAGTCAAGTGGATTCCGCCAAGCAAATGTTTAGGTCCTTTAGGTTATTGTCACTCTAGAGGAGGCAGGTCCTCCAGGGACATAACTCCCAGCCATCGACATCCTGTCACGTTTGAGCCTGAAAGCTCGCAGTCTTCAGTATATATATATATATATATATATATATATATATATATATATATATATATATATATATATATATATATATATAATAATAATAATAACAAATGCGTCTCTAATCTACACGAAATTTTAGTATCTAGCTTCCAATTTTGAAATATGTGTTGCTATTCTCCAAATTTACTTGGTTAGTTGCATTTCTTCCAGATTTACTTGGTCAGTTGCATTTCTTCCAAATTTTCATGGTTAATTGCATTTATTCAAAATTTACATGGTCAGTTGCACTCCTTCCAAATTTGCATGGTCAGTTGCATTTGTTCCAAGTTTACATGATCAGTTGTTATTCTTCCAAATTTACATGATCAGTTGCATTTCTTCCAAATTTATATGAACAGTTGCATAGACACTATAAATGCAACAAGTGATTCTACCATGTTTACCTACAACTTGAGATAGTCATACACACTGTCACAGAGTTTTCGGAAAGCAATGCCTGCACTTCTGCCTCAGCAAGCAAGGAGTTTTGTTGTCCTTATTCGCTTTTCCATGTGATGACTACCAGAAAAGGCGTGGTGCGTTCAGACGGCATTCATCGTACTCATTCTATGATAACATGTTGATGAACGATATTTACTATAGACATGTTATCAAAACGATCACCCAAACGTCAACTTATCTCACCTATGCATATTTTTACGTTAATTACAAAAATGTAATAAAATATCAGATGAAGAAATTAGACAAAGTGTAACTTTAATAATAATGTAGACTCATTTGATGTAATGGAGATAAGTACTTTTTTTTAAAACATATAGCACCTGACCAATATCGGTAAATTGACACAATTATTTAATCCTACCCTCTTGATTTATAATAAATACTGCACCTGTATAGCATTGTTATAACATACCTTGGCTATTGGATTAGATTAAAGCCACGTTCATAACAACCTTGGTAAATCGGATACTTTGATTACAGGTACTGATCGGTGGAGAGTAGTATATATGTCAATTATCCAAGCATGTCAGGACTCACTATTTAAGAAGCTGTGAAGAGCTTGTAGAGAGATTTTAGAAGTGGATGGGAGTGGCTCTTGAGTTAGCGAGTGTACAGAGGAGCTGATAGGAGAAATGTTAGTTATTTATTACAGGTTTTCTAGGTCGTCGGGAGTTGGATATGTTAAATCTTAATCGGAGAACTTGTTTCTGCAGTTTGTAGAAAATTACGTTGCAGAGGGTGAGTGTTTTTAGGGCAAGATTCGCTTTAAGAGTTTGTGTCGAGATTACATGAGATTGTTTCCGAGATTGTATATTAGATTGTGTGCATGAAATGAGACACTATAAAAGTAACAAGTCACGGTACAAGGTTTTGTTTGGTTTGGCTTTTAGCCGACAGGTTATCTTCATTTGTACATGGACTAGTCCATAAGTCCTCATGCCTCTTTCCGAAGTATATCCCTCAACGTGTAGCGACTAAGGGAACAGGTGTTGTAACAAATTTATCGATCCATAGACACCATATCAAGTATTTTTATTTAGTGAGATAGTAAATACCTTAGATACAAGCCAGATAATTAGTTGGTGAAGTGTTACCAGAGAACTGTGTTGATACATTTTTGAGCGTGATCAAGACTACTTATTCAGTTACTATCATTTAGTGCCATGAGCATGCTGGCTTGATCTGACACTATACCACTTTGTAATAGCCCAATAGATGCTTTAATATTAAGTGATGTTTTATGTTTTATATCTATATCTATATATTTGAAAGATACATGTTTAATCTCACAGTAGTCAATCTGTGCAGATCTACACAGGCTTGCAGTTTGCCTACATGCAGTGGACCATCCAAGCTAGAAAATACAAACACAGATTTTTTTAATGGTCGAAAAAGGTGGTGGTCAGGATTTACGTAGTCCAGTTAAAAGGTAAATACACAACAGAGGTAGCATTTAATTACATTAAAAGGAACCAAAGTGTGAGAAGTTAGAAAAATGAATGGAGGTGTCCCATAAGGTACAAAGAAAACGAGAAAATAAGGAAAAGAGAGAATGGATAGGGATGACAAGGGAAAAGAAGAAAAAGATAGATAATATTGCGTTATTTGCGGGTCATCATCATTACGCTCAGAACATGTCCATAGGTGCTCAGAACATGTCCATAGGTGCTCAGAACATGTCCATAGGCGCTCAGAACATGTCCATAGGTGCTCAGAACATGTCCATAGGTGCTCAGAACATGTCCATAGGTGCTCAGAACATGCCCATAGGTGCTCAGAACATACCCATAGGTGCTCAGAACATGTCCATAGGCGCTCAGAACATGTCCATAGGTGCTCAGAACATGTCCATAGGTGCTCAGAACATGCCCATAGGGGCTCAGAACATGTCCATAGGTGCTCAGAACATGCCCATAGGTGCTCAGAACATGTCCATAGGTGCTCAGAACATGTCCATAGGTGCTCAGAACATGTCCATAGGTGCTCAGAACATGCCCATAGGCGCTCAGAACATGCCCATAGGCGCTCAGAACATGTCCATAGGCGTTCAGAACATGTCCATAGGTGCTCAGAACATGCCCATAGGCGCTCAGAACATGTCCATAGGCGCTCAGAACATGTGCATAGGCGCTTAGAACATGTCCATAGGTGCTCAGAACATGTGCATAGGCGCTTAGAACATGTCCATAGGTGCTCAGAACATGCCCATAGGCGCTCAGAACATGTCCATAGGCGTTCAGAACATGTCCATAGGTGCTCAGAACATGCCCATAGGCGCTCAGAACATGTCCATAGGCGCTCAGAACATGTGCATAGGCGCTTAGAACATGTCCATAGGTGCTCAGAACATGTCCATAGGCGCTCAGAACATGTCCATAGGCGCTTAGGTCCCCTCCTCAGCAAGTCCCGTCCAGCGACTGACGTCTCCAGTTCTGTGTTAGTTGATTAGTCTTCTTACACGGCCACGAAGTTTCTCATTTCTGGCTGTGCCCATCGTAACTCCCATCTCTTTCATCCGAAGTAGTGACGTGGACTCATGGCTGTCGAAGTACTGTGCACTTCCAACATCTTGGAGGGCATTGATGATGCCAGCTCGATCCATTGTTCTTAAAATAGATAGATGTGCTGCAGAAATACTCGTGTTCATGTCATTTCTATTGCTCAGATGCTTGTATACATATTTCAAAATTAAAGACAACTCCGTATGGATATATTTTTATGTTTTTTGTTTATTTTGTCAAGTCTGAACACTTTCAGGATCTTTGTCGTTGATGTGCAAACATAACATTTATTGTTTTACATTAACTCTTGTACCACCAGTTCCAAACACGTTTGACACATTGTGCCACTACAACCTGTTTTCATCATCCACTGGATAGTGTTGAGTAGTGGTTGCTTGCAAGCCAGTGACAGATTGAGCATTATGTTGCCAGGTACTGCTTCTTTAGTAGATTATTATACATGTATTTTATTATACATCTTTAGTAGATTATTATACATATATTTGTATTATACATCTTTAGTAGTAGATTATTATACATGTATTTTTATTATACATCTTTAGTAGATTATTATACATGTATTTTTATTATGCATAATGAAATATTTTAGTAGGTATATCTTAGTTGTGACCCTCAAACATAAATGTAGCCAGTAGTATAGGAAGTCAGTGTGGTACGTTTGGTAGAGAATATTTCATGGTTTAATAGTGACAGTAAAGGTAAAGTACGAGACTTGAATCGGCGTCTTAGCACGAGAGTTTTCACCCATTTATGCTCGGCCGCCTATCAAGAAATGTTCGGAGACTTCTGGATAGTGTCACTTCAAGCATCGAAACTCACGATGCGAGGCAGCATTTCTCATCATCCCAGAGTACTAACCTGGTACCCATTTCTACCACCGGCTGGGTCGTTTGCGGGGTATTGTTTTTTTTTTTCAACCAAGAGTACAATTCGCACTGCTTCCAGTGTGAATCGAACACGGGCTGTCCGAACGTCGATAGTCCATTTGATTGATTTTCCCAGCCCAGGCTTGCACGCACGCACGCACACAGACACACATACATTTCCAGCTAAATCTGACAGCTGAAAGAGAAACAGCTAACATGAGCAACGAGGACATTCTCAAAGAGGCCAACACAAAAAAGGAGCGCCTCTACACATGGTTGGAAGTCGGCTGTTGTCGATAATCTGTTGTAATTACCAGATGGTTTTTTGTCACGTACCCATTCTTTACATCTGATCTATCTATCTATCTATCTATCTATCTATCTATCTATCTATCTATCTATCTATCTATCTATCTATCTATCTATCTATCTATCTATCTATCTATCTATCTATCTATCTATCTATCTATCTATCTATCTATCTATCTATCTATCTATCTATCTATCTATCTATCTATCTATCTATCTATCTATCTATCTATCTATCTATCTATCTATCTATCTATCTATCTATCTATCTATCTATCTATCTATCTATCTATCTATCTATCTATCTATCTATCTATCTATCTATCTATCTATCTATCTATCTATCTATCTATCTATCTATCTATCTATCTATCTATCTATCTATCTATCTATCTATCTATCTATCTATCTATCTATCTATCTATCTATCTATCTATCTATCTATCTATCTATCTATCTATCTATCTATCTATCTATCTATCTATCTATCTATCTATCTATCTATCTATCTATCTATCTATCTATCTATCTATCTATCTATCTATCTATCTATCTATCTATCTATCTATCTATCTATCTATCTATCTATCTATCTATCTATCTATCTATCTATCTATCTATCTATCTATCTATATCTATCTATCTATCTATCTATCTATCTATCTATCTATCTATCTATCTATCTATCTATCTATCTATCTATCTATCTATCTATCTATCTATCTATCTATCTATCTATCTATCTATCTATCTATCTATCTATCTATCTATATATCTATCTATCTATCTGTCTATCTGTCTATCTGTCTGTCTGTCTGTCTGTCTGTCTGTCTGTCTGTCTGTCTGTCTGTCTGTCTGTCTGTCTGTCTGTCTATCAATCAATCTATCTATCTATTGACCTTTCGAGCCGTAGCCGGCCCATAGGGCGTAGACCCAGATACTCTTTCTCTTATCTAAATTGTTATTTTAGCAGTTTTCCATCCTTCTAAAGATATTTTATTAAATCTCGCAGTTTGTCTAAGTTATGTGCAAGCAACTCTATCTCATTGAGGGAGCCAATAACTGCTGCTCTTGCCTCTCTGAGATATGTTCTTCTCAATGTCTCTCTGGGTCGGTCTCTTTTCATCTTACCTACTGTTTCCCACATGGATTTACCAATAGTTGAATATAATTCAAACATGTGCGTGTACACACATGTACCACAGGAGGGATGCTAGTGGAAGTGTACTGACAAGCATAACGTATTGCGACATTCTATGAGCAAAGCATCATTGGTTTTGCTTGCTGCAGGAAACAGTTTGTAAGTGATTAGCTAGTTAATGTCATAGATGTTGTGAATTGATGAATCTGTGTGAAGACAGATGTTATGTGATGATTGATCCGTGCGAAAACAGATGTTGTGTTCTGAACGGTTCGTGTGAAGTCAGATGTGTACTGACGTATCTTTCCCAAGACAGATGTTGTGTACTGAACGGTTTGTGTGAAGACATATGTGTGCTGATGTATCTTTCCCAAGACAGATGTTGTGTACTGAACGGTTTGTGTGAAGACATATGTGAACTGATGTATCTTTCCCAAGACAGATGTTGTGTACTGAACGGTTTGTGTGAAGACAGATACAGGCTACTTACTCTTCTGTTCCAGGGATTAGTCCTCGCACCAATCGAGTATACTCTGGCAATTCTTACTGTCAGTACGACTCAAATTGATAGGCTGGAGAAAATACAAAATGAAACCATGCGCATTATCTTGGATGTACAAGGGACACTCCCTGTGTAGCAATGAGGTATCTTCTTGACTTTCCAACCATGGATGACAGAATCAAGATCTGGAGAGCACGAGCATACCTGAAGATTAGTACAGATAAAGAGCATCCATTGCACCACGTGCTCAACACAGGGAAAGGTGCCAGGCTAAAAAGAGGCAAATCATGGGTGGACCGAGCAGAAGATGTCATCAAACAGGTCTGTGGGCTTACCAATATCAGCGTTGGTGAGGAGTGGATACCGGTGTCTACGTCTTGCAAGGGGACTTTCTCGTGTATTGTCACACTCGACAGGAAAAGTAGGGAACAGAACCCGGTCGTGGTTAATGCTGAGGTCAACGGTCTCATCTGCGATAACACCGATAAGAAAGATGCAGTTATCTATACAGACGGATCTGTAAGACGACACCAAAGAAGTGCATGGGCATTTACAGCACGCTCGGCAGGCAGAATAGTCAAGGAAGACAATGGTACATACGTCATGACCACGAGTAGCATGACAATGGAGGCGATGGCAGTGACCAAGGCATTCAAATGGTTAGAGTCACAAGACTACACCCACGCATGTATACTGAGGGATTCGATGAGCATGATAAAAAAAAGTGGAGGCGGGCTCTGTACGCATGCAATGGGTAGAGTCATTGCAGAAATCCAAAATACGTAAGGTCACCTTTGTCTTTGTCCCTGGACATGCGGGAGTACGGGGAAATGAAAGAGCGGACAGGTTGGCTAGCTGCGCTGTCGTTGAGGACTGGCAACCAATGGATCGGGCGGGTTCATCAATGCCCTCCGAGATGTGGGAAGAGCACAGGACTTCGACAAACACAGATCCACGTCACTTCTTCGGATGATGGAAATGGGAGTTAAGTTGGGCACAGCCAGAAATGAGAAACTTAGTGGCCGTGTAAGAAGACTTATCAACCAACATAGAACTGGAGTCGTCAGTCGCTGGACACTGAGGGAATTGCTGAGGATTGGATCTGAACACTTATGGACATGTTCTGAGTGCAATGATGATGACCCGCAAATAACTAAATAACTCAATAACAGATGTGTTATCGTGGATCTGTGCGAGGACAGATGTTGTGTACTGATGTATATTCCCAAGACAGATGTCGTGTACTGATGTATCTTTCCCAAGACAGATGTTGTGTACTGATGTATCTTTCCCAAGACAGATGTCGTGTACTGATGTATCTTTCCCAAGACAGATGTCGTGTACTGATGTATCTTTCCCAAGACAGATGTCGTGTACTGATGTATCTTTCCCAAGACAGATGTTGTGTACTGATGTACCTTTCCCAAGACAGATGTCGTGAACTGATGTATCTTTCCCTAGACAGATGTTGAGTACTGATGTACCTTTCCCTAGACAGATCTTGTGTACTGATGTATCTTTCCCAAGACAGATGTCGTGTACTGATATATCTTTCCCTAGACAGATGTCGTGTACTGATATATCTTTTCCTAGACAGATGTTGTGTACTGATATATCTTTCCCTAGACAAATGTCGTGTACTGATATATCTTTCCATAGACAGATGTCGTGAACTGATGTATCTTTCTCTAGACAGATGTCGTGTACTGATATATCTTTCCCTAGACAGATGTCGTGTACTGATATATCTTTCCCTAGACAGATGTCGTGTACTGATATATCTTTCCCTAGACAGATGTTGTGTACTGATATATCTTTCCCTAGACAGATGTTGTGTACTGATATATCTTTCCTAGACAGATGTCGTGTACTGATATATCTTTCCCTAGACAGATGTCGTGTACTGATATATCTTTCCCTAGACAGATGTTGTGTACTGATATATCTTTCCCTAGACAGATGTCGTGTACTGATATATCTTTCCCTAGACAGATGTCGTGTACTGATATATCTTTCCCTAGACAGATGTCGTGTACTGATATATCTTTCCCTAGACAGATGTCGTGTACTGATATATCTTTCCCTAGACAGATGTCGTGTACTGATATATCTTTCCCTAGACAGATGTCGTGTACTGAACGGTTTGTGTGAGGATGGATGAAATAAGGATGGGAGTTTTCTATCGAAGTGGGAGATAATTTCTTCACCTAGCAGTTGAGAGTGGAAATTTAGGCAGTTACTGCTGTTCTATTAAGACTTTCTGAAATTTTAAAGAAATGACCTCGTGCCAAACTCTAGGTCCATGTTTCATCCTGCAGCCACAAACATGTATCAGTCTCAGAGTACATTCTTCCATCAGCCACAAAGAAGTATCAGTCTCAGAGTACATTCTTCCATCAGCCATAAACATGTATCAGTCTCAGAGTACATTCTTCCATCAGCCACAAAGAAGTATCAGTCTCAGAGTACATTCTTCCATCAGCCATAAACATGTATCAGTCTCAGAGTACATTCTTCCATCAGCCATAAACATGTATCAGTCTCAGAGTACATTCTTCCATCAGCCATAAACATGTATCAGTCTCAGAGTACATTCTTCCATCAGCCATAAACATGTATCAGTCTCAGAGTACATTCTTCCATCAGCCACAAACATGTGTCAAATTATAAATCGATTCTTCTTCCATCAGCCACAAACATGTATCAGTCTCAGAGTACATTCTTCCATCAGCCACAAACATGTATCAGTCTCAGAGTACATTCTTCCATCAGCCACAAACATGTATCAGTCTCAGAGTACATTCTTCCATCAGCCACAAACATGTATCAGTCTCAGAGTACATTCTTCCATCAGCCACAAACATGTATCAGTCTCAGAGTACATTCTTCCATCAGCCACAAACATGTATCAGTCTCAGAGTACATTCTTCCATCAGCCACAAACATGTGTCAAATTATAAATCGATTCTTCTTCCATCAGCCATAAACATGTATCAGTCTCAGAGTACATTCTTCCATCAGCCATAAACATGTATCAGTCTCAGAGTACATTCTTCCATCAGCCACAAAGAAGTATCAGCCTCAGAGTACATTCTTCCATCAGCCATAAACATGTATCAGCCTCAGAGTACATTCTTCCATCAGCCATAAACATGTATCAGTCTCAGAGTACATTCTTCCATCAGCCACAAACATGTATTAGTCTCAGAGTACATTCTTCCATCAGCCATAAACATGTATCAGCCTCAGAGTACATTCTTCCATCAGCCACAAACATGTATCAGCCTCAGAGTACATTCTTCCATCAGCCACAAACATGTATCAGCCTCAGAGTACATTCTTCCATCAGCCACAAACATGTATCAGCCTCAGAGTACATTCTTCCATCAGCCACAAACATGTATCAGCCTCAGAGTACATTCTTCCATCAGCCACAAACATGTATCAGCCTCAGAGTACATTCTTCCATCAGCCACAAACATGTATCAGCCTCAGAGTACATTCTTCCATCAGCCACAAACATGTATCAGTTCAGAGTACATTCTTCCATCAGCCACAAACATGTGCCAAACTATAAATCGATTCTTCTTCCATCAACCACAAACATGTGCCAAACTCAAGGGTGATTATTATTCAATCAGTAACAAACATGTACCAAGCACTAGGTCCATTCTTCTTCAAGTAGCCACAAACATGTACCTAGCACTAGGTCCATTCTTTTTCCAGTAGCCACAAACATGTACCAAGCACTAGGTCCATTCTTTTTCCAGTAGCCACTAACATGAGACAAGCAGTGGGGAAGCTATAAGTGTTGCTCCAATAATTCTCGGATTTACGGGATAGGAAGAAAGTAAAGACTGCCAAATGCTACAGGTAAAACTGACACGTCAAAATATTTGTCTATCATCACAGCAGGTGGAAATAATATGTTACAGTTGGACATCCATTGTATTCAACACTAACGAATCAGTTCACTTGACTGTATATCCCCGTATTGAATTATGTGATTCAAGTAACATTGACAAGAGAAGCACAATACATACAGACACATACATGCATAATAACGAGATTATCTAATAATTTCAATTTGCATTTATTTCACTGTAAATGTGTACTCTCATAAAACATGAACGTTATCCAGTGTAATAGCCACATTTGGTCATGCCAGCAGTCACTTTGAGTTGTGGGTAACCAAGGGTGTTGTCCATCTTCTTCCAGTGAAGTATAATTGGAAGGTACGGTTTTGGACGTCTAGCTAACTTTGGTTTCTTCTCTTTCGGTTGTTGACTTACGTCTACAAAAGTATCTTTACACTTCAGATCGACTTTCTTCATATTGAGATATCCTATGTTACTAGCTGACGCACTGTTTTCCTCTTTGAGAAGTGGCATTTCTATAGGGCACCTGGCACGCTTTTGGCGCATTCGTTTTGGCCACCTGGGAATAATTTCCCTAGTGGATATTTCTCTTTTTGCTGCTTCTTGAAGCCTTTCCTGTTGAGTGTTGCCTATGACCACTCGTTTGTCCTCATCTCCAACCTGCTTTTGTTTTTCTCTAAGCTCTTTCTCTTCTGCTCGTAGTTTCTCATCCCACCAGTCTTCCATTGACCAACCACTGGCAGACAAGAATAAATAAAACCGTTTATAAAATATGTTACATTCAACTTACCGTCTTCATGGTCACTTTCAATTTTGACAACATTTTATCTGATAAATTAAGAAAATGTTTTACATTAGCAGCATAATGACGAAGGAATGAAAGGTCAATTCTTTGCATCTGACTAGAAGGGTCCGATTTCTTCTTCACGCGTTCACCCGTTTCGTGGCCGTGGATGCAATGTGTTGCTAGTTGACGGTAGGTGTCGATATCTGCGCCATTTAACCCGGAATATCCATCTGCGACATAAACAAATACTTCGTTGCTTAACAATTTTGGCGTGTAAGACTTTTTCTACTTTTAACTAGCAAGAGTTCTCTAAAGCGCGCAGAGAACACACGAGGCTTCCTTTTTATCTTTGTTGTCCGATAGCACTAGACATTGGATCTTACTTCCCAGAGACCAAGGGAGGGAAAGCAACGAAGAAACCAGGGATTAGAAGTGAACATTCTTCATCCCATGTGGCAGAGTTCGAACTCATGACTTTCTTGTCTATTACCCAGTCCACAGGCCAAGTTCAATTTCCAGATGTGAAGAGTTTCTCTTTTGAATCAACAAGCACTCGATGTTCGTCGATTCCCTGAAAATGGGCATCCGCCATTTTACCCACAGATAGTAGGGCGGCCTGATGTGATGCCGACCACATGTAAAGTGCTCCGTTGTTCGTCGAAAAGTATGAGCCTCAACACTACAAGCTCCGTTTTGTCGGTGGTCAAAAAAATAATGTCTGAATTGTTAAATTAACCTGCTGAGAGCATGGGATGGCAGCATGAGAAGGCTGGCCAATGACCGGGTGGATTTAGGGATTTAAAACCAAACTGAAGATCGCAAAGGTCATGAACTGAGAGGGGTCAGTGACTCATAGCTAACCGCTGACATAGGACCAGTGCAGCAGAACGTACCCGACCAGTCTAGCCAAACGAGGAGATATCACTTGGGAGGGCAACAACCAGGTAGTCGCAGATGTCGTGCTCAAGCCGCATGTAGGGAGCCGAAGAGCGCAGATACTCAGCTTGTGTTATGTAAACCACCACTTGACTCAGTTAACCTTTCAGCCCTGGTAATGAACATCAGGAAATGTCGGAATCAGCACACCATCACAAAGATAAATGTTGACACATCAACTGACCTATAGTATAAATGTTGACACATCAACTGACCTATAGTATAAATGTTGACACATTAACTAACCTACAGTATAAATGTTGACACATCAACTGACCTTTAGTATAAATGTTGACACATCAACTGACCTTTAGTATACATGTTGACACATTAACTAACATTAAGTATAAATGTTGACACATCAACTGACCTATAGTATAAATGTTGACACATCAACTGACCTATATTATAAATGTTGACACATCAACTGACCTATAGTATGAATGTTGACACATCAACTAACTTATAGTATAAATGTTGACACATCAACTGACCTATAGTATAAATGTTGACACATCAACTAACCTATAATATAAATGTTGACACATCAACTGACCTATAGTATAAATGTTGACACATCAACTGACCTATAGTATAAATGTTGACACATCAATTGACCTATAGTATAAATGTTGACACATCAACTGACCTATAGTATAAATGTTGACACATCAACTAACCTATAGTATAAATGTTGACACATCAACTAACCTATAGTATAAATGTTGACACATCAACTGACCTATAGTATAAATGTTGACACATCAACTGACCTATAGTATAAATGTTGACACATCAACTGACCTATAGTATAAATGTTGACACATCAACTGACCTATAGTATAAATGTTGACACATCAACTGACCTATAGTATAAATGTTGACACATCAACTGACCTATAGTATAAATGTTGACACATCAACTGACCTATAGTATAAATGTTGACACATCAACTTACCTATAGTATAAATGTTGACACATCAACTTACCTATAGTATAAATGTTGACACATCAACTCACCTTGAGTATTTATGTTGACACAACAACTCACCTATAGTATATATGTAGAAACATCATTTGACTTACAGTATATATGTCCACACATCAACTGACCTGTAGTATACATGTTGACACATCAACTGACCTGTAGTATATGTGTTGACACATCAGTTGACCTGTAGTATATATGTTGACACATCAACTGACCTGTAGTATATGTGTTGACACATCACTTGACCTATAGTATATATGTTGACACATCAACTGACCTGTAATATATGTTTTCACACATCAACTGACCTATAGTATATATATGTTGTCACATCAACTGACCTATAGTATATATGTTGACACATCAACTGACCTGTAATATATGTGTTGTCACATCAACTGATCTATAGTATATATGTTGACACATGAACTGACCTGTAATATATGTGTTGACACATCAGTTGACCTGTAGTATATATGTTGACACATCAACTGACCTGTAGTATATGTGTTGACACATCAATTGACCTATAGTATATATAATGACACATCAACTGACCTGTAATATATGTGTGACACATCAACTGACCTATAGTATATATGTTGACACATCAACTGACCTATAGTATATATGTTGACATATCAACTGACCTGTAATATATACTCCTTTTGCGGAAGAAAACTAGTCTGGCATTTACAATCTGCTCAGAGTTTTCAATGTACTTCTTGTAGCTTATGTTGGGGTGACGTTTGCCGCAGGGATGGTTGAGCGAGACTGAGTATTTCCTCAATCCGTACATCTGGAAGCTGCGCACGTCATTTTTGATGCAGAGCTGGTCTCTAATGAGCTTCGACAGCATCTGCAACCAGAACAAATTAGTTAAATGGATGTCAACATTTCAATGTAGAATTTTCGAGAGCCTTGGTAGCGTGATGGTTAGGACGCTTGTTCGATAAGAAAATTATCGGAATTCAATCCCAGTTTAATACTCTCCATTCCACCTAGTTGAAGAACTACTGGTTAATTATTTTATTGAGTTGTGGAAGATAACAACAGCCAGGAAGTGCAATGTCTTAAATTTGTAAATGTTGCTGCAAAGAACATTTACGATCTTACGTCAGTGCTCTGTGTTATTGTAGGCCTGTGTTGCAGGAGGGAGTTATTTTATGTAAAGGATGTAGGAGATTGCCTAGTTGTTACCTGAAAGTGATTATTGAGAGTTGCACGTTGGTCGACACTGTTAACTGAGTGGCTTTGGTTTTGTTAACATGGATGACTCTCTGGTGTAACAAACTGGCTCGGTTATCTGAGAGGTTTTGTGTTTGTTAACATGGATGACTCTCCGGTGTAACAAACTGGCTCGATTACCTGAGAGGTTTTGTGTTTGTTAACATGGATGTCCTTGGTGTAACAAACTAGCTCGATTATCTGAGAGGTTTAGGGGTTGTTAACATGGATGTCCTTGGTGTAACGAACTGGCTCGATTACATGAGAGGTTTTGTGTTTGTTAACATGTATGACTGACTCTCTGGTGTAACGAACTAGCTCGATTATATGAGAGGTTTTGGGTTTGTTAACATGGATGTCCTTGGTGTAACGAACTAGCTCGATTATCTGAGAGGTTTCGTGTTTGTTAACATGGATGTTCTTGGTGTAACAAACTGGCTCGATTATATAAGAGGTTTTGGAGTTGTTAACATAGATATCCTTGGTGTAACGAACTAGCTCGATTACATGAGAGGTTTTGTGTTTGTTAACATAGATGTCTCTCTGGTGTAACGAACTAGCTCGATTACATGAGAGGTTTTGTGTTTGTTAACATAGATGTCTCTCTGGTGTAACGAACTAGCTCGATTACATGAGAGGTTTTGTGTTTGTTAACATGGATGTTTTTGGTGTAGCGAACTAGCTCGATTATCTGAGAGGTTTTGTGTTTGTTAGCATAGATGTCCTTGGTTTAACGAACTAGCTCGATTACATGAGAGGTTTTGTGTTTGTTAACATAGATGTCTCTCTGGTGTAACGAACTAGCTCGATTATCTGAGAAGTTTTGTGTTTGTTAGCATAGATGTCTCTCTGGTGTAACGAACTAGCTCGATTATCTGAGAAGTTTTGTGTTTGTTAACATAGATGTCTCTCTGGTGTAACGAACTAGCTCGATTATCTCAGAGGTTTTGTGTTTGTTAGCATAGATGTCTCTCTGGTGTAACGATCTGAGTCGGTTATCTCTGGTAGCAAACCGGGTACGGGTTTGATCTTGGGTCCAGATTATTATTTTTTTCGTTTTCTTTTGTTTTGTTCATTTCTTATCGAGGTGATATTCAAACATGGAATGCTTGTCTGTTTATTTATTTTCTTTCATAACACTTTTCTGCTTTTTTTCATTATTTGACATATTTAGTGATGATATCAAATCGGCCAAAAAATAGCAGTTTTTTAAATACATAAAAAAAAACACCTGTCATGTTTTAAAATCTGATTTCCAGAATAACTGGAGTTTTTTAGCTGCGTCATTAACGTCACTACAGTGTCACTGGAGTATACATTTTTTTGTCTAACTTTATGTATATTTTCTAAGCGTCTAATCTCCCTGGCAAGTTTGTCAAATTATGGAAGTAGTACGGTAGATATTAATAAACGCAGCCTTCACCTTTCTGTAAGGTCCAAGAATACGTTTACGTCATCAGAGGTATAGAAAAGTAACATGAAGACGTCACAGGAGAAGGACTCAACCAAAAAGTTATAAAACGTAAACATCTCTTCTCGACACTAAAAGACAGACGGGAAAGGAAGAGACAGAAGAGAAAACCCACGACTGTCACAGGAAAAGAGACTGAGAAATAGTGGCGTTATAAATAGCATTAGAGACAGAAAACAGAAGATGTTTATGAGATCACATGAGGTTGGGGACTAACAGATATCGAACTAGTAATACTAAAAAAAGGAAGAAAAAAGTGGTATGGTGACAGCTTTACGTGGTAATGGACGAAACAAAAGTCGACGTTTCGGCCAAGTAGGCCTTCATCTGGACGAACAACAAACACAAAAATTATATATAATGATATATTAACAAGTCTAACTACATGGCGATAATATGCTAGATACTAAAGAAAGGAAAATAAAAAATGGTCACTTCCCTGTGATGCTGAGCTAGGTCAGTCTCCAAATGGACTAAATTGATACGGCAGGACCGACTATAAATCTCTCTGACCAGGAAGTCAGGTGAGAAGACGGAAAGGAAGGGTTCTAAAAATATGGGGAGGTGGGTACAGGATATGTGTAAACTATGCACGTCTACCTCTGTATGTGCAACCCGAACCGATGTGTAAACATAAGCATGTGTATGTAACAGTGCATGCGTACAAGCATAAATCAGCACATATATTGCCACAAGGCCCACAAAAGTAAAACCCAAAGGAGCCCAAATGTGTCAATACATGTGCAGACAAATATGTCCACATGTATAGGATAAGTAGCGCATGGGGGTATGAAATATGTAGTGGGTGTCCTATGAATTTGAGAGTGATATGTTCATTCCTTGGGGGGACAGCGAACCCAACTGGGCAATAAGGCGATTCTCAAGGGCGAACCTGCTGCGATTGCTGGAGTGACATGAGACAATGCCAGTAACTTGCATGTCGAGTTTACCACTATGTCCAGAAGAGTTGAAATGGGCCGACACCGGGCTGCCAGTATTTTGCTCAACATCACGAAGATGCTCACAAAATCTGTCACTCAAGCCGTGTCCACTTTCACCCACATACGTCATACTTGGCTTTAAGAGATGAGGGAAACCAATAGTCAATACCATATGCAACATCACACAGTTTCTGCAGAGGCACTACTTAACAACGCAGTTTGCGACTCCAAGGTCAAGAATATCGCTGTGCACGAATTCCGTAGCACCCAGCCCTTTCCTCCAGGTCGTGTATCGTTATAAAAGTAACACTACATTATTAGCAGACAATACCAAGACAGAACACATAGCCGAAAATAATCTATTTTTATCATACAATTAGGGAGCCGCGATAGCTCAGTGGTTAGTGAACTGGGCTACAAAGGACAAGAAGTAGGGTTCGATTTCAACCGACGGCATCCGGGTTCACCCAGACTTTAATGGGTACCGGATTTTTTTCTGGGAAAGTAAAGCGGCAAGGGCGTAATACCGACCACATTATCCCAAAAATAATGTGCCGAAGGTCTGTAAAAGTTATGGTCACTAACGTCATATTCGCTATACGCCACTTGGCGTGACTGGAGTACTTTACTTTTTATTTTATAAATACAATTTTAAATTATTAAAGCAACATTTAATCGAATTATAAATATAACGAACACATACAAGAATAAAACGCTCCAACACATCATTTAGAATTTAATTAAACGTTTGATAATTGACAAGATGGGACAGTAGTTATCTATTTCACAACAGTCTGTTATCACAAACGAAAGCTTTTTCGCAGTTGACCCAAAATTGAAAGCTGCTCCTTCAATCTAAGCTTGAAATTGTGTATGTGTAGGTAGGCAAATTAATATCACAAGTAGCATAGAATACCAATAATTAACATAAACAAAAGTATAGCTGCTAATGCTCTGTGCTGTAAGTTTGTTTCTCTACAAACAATTCTTATCTAAATATAATAGACGAAACTCCATCACGAGTCAAAGAAAACTAACAGACAGACATTTTAATAACTACATCAAATGCTACAAAAGTAAAAGGATGGTAGAAAAACAGGAAGAGGAAAGCATAAAAAAGAAAGAGGAAAAAAGAAATTTGCTCCGTTTCTCTCTCTCTCTCTCTTCCCCCCCCCCCAAACCACACACACACACAATCTTTTTCTCTCTCATGATTTCCTTGGAAGAACAGAAGTAAAAATGCTTTAGTTGTATCAGATGACATAAAGGACCTAATCTTGTACTGAGGGTTAGGAGAGATCAGCAGTAATGTCTTCTACAAAAACCTGGAAATAAAAACGGGGGGTCATTGAAGTCTGATCACAAACTGGGTCAACATAAGAAGATACCGACCTGCGACATTAAACTACCAAACTTAACCACATTCTATCGTTGTTTTTCTTTTTTCTTTTATCGAATAATGTTATCTTATCTTTTCATTGTTTTTTTTTTTTTTTTTTTTTTTTTGCACAAGCCCACCAAGAACAGACACCTTTCCTTCTCTAATTCACACTCTTCCTTTCTTTAACTCTCTCCCATCAAGAACAAACACATTTCCTTCCTCTACCTCTGTCCCTTCAAGAACAGACATCCTTCCTTCCTTCCTTTAATTCTCTCACATCAAGAACAGACACCCCTCCCTTCTTTATCTCTCTCACCAAGAACATACACCCTTACCTTCTCTAATTCTCTCCTACCAAGAACAGACAACCTCCCTTCTCTCTCTCCAACCAAGAACACCCTTCATTTCTATAACTCTCTCCCACCAGGAACAGACAACCTTCCCTTCTATAATCTCTCCCACCACGAACAGACAACCTTCCCTTCTATAATCTCTCCTACCAAGAACAGACAACCTTCTCTTCTCTACTTCTCTCCTACCAAGAACAGATAACCTCCCTTCTATAATCTCTCCTACCAAGAACAGATAACCTTCCCTTCTCTAATTCTCTCCTACCAAGAACAGATAACCTCCCTTCTATAATCTCTCCTACCAAGAACAGACAACCTTCTCTTCTATAATCTCTAATACCAAGAACAGACAACCTTCCCTTCTATAATTCTCTCCTACCAAGAACAGACAACCTTCCCTTCTCTAAATCTCTCCTACCAAGAACAGACAACCTCTCTTCTCTAATTCTCTCGCACCAAGAACAGATAACCTCCCTTCTATAATCTCTCCTACCAAGAATAGATAACCTCCCTTCTATAACTCTCTCCTACCAAGAACAAACAACCTCCATTCTATAATCTCTCCCACCAAGAACAGATAACCTCCCTTCTATAATCACTCCTACCAAGAACAGACAACCTTACCTTCTATAATCTTTCCTACCAAGAACAGACACCCTCCCTTCTATAATCTCTCCAACCAAGAACACCCTTCCTTTCTATAATCTCTCCCACCAAGAACAGACACCCTCCCTTCTACAACTCTCACCTACCAAGAACAGATAACCTCCCTTCTATAATCTCTCCCACCAAGAACAGACAACCTCCCTTCTACAACTCTCTCCTACCAAGAACAGACAACCTCCCTTCTATAATCTTTCCTACCAAGAACCGACAACCTCCCTTCTATAATCTCTCCTGCCAAGAACAGACAATCTCCCTTCTATAATCTCTCCTACCAAGAACAGACAACCTCCATTCTATAATCTCTCCTACCAAGAACAGACAACCTCCCTTCTATAATCTTTTCCACCAAGAATAGACAACCTCCCTTCTATAATCTCTCCCACCAAGAACAGACAACCTCCCTTCTATAATCTCTCCTACCAAGAACAGACAACCTCCCTTCTATAATCTTTTCCACCAAGAATAGACAACCTCCCTTCTATAATCTCTCCTACCAAGAACAGACAACCTCCCTTCTATAATCTTTCCTACTAAGAACAGACAACCTCCCTTCTATAATCTCTCCTACCAAGAACAGACAACCTCCCTTCTATAATCTCTCCTACCAAGAACAGACAACCTCCCTTCTATAATCTCTCCCACCAAGAACAGACAACCTCCCTTCTATAATCTCTCCCACCAAGAACAGACAACCTCCCTTCTATAATCTCTCCCACCAAGAACAGACAACCTCCCTTCTATAATCTCTCCTACCAAGAACAGACAACCTCCCTTCTATAATCTCTCCTACCAAGAACAGACAACCTCCCTTCTATAATCTCTCCCACCAAGAACAGACAACCTCCCTTCTATAATCTCTCCTACCAAGAACAGACAACCTTCCATTCTCTCTCTGCCACCAAGAACATATGATCGCTCCAACTCCTTCCTACCATATGCGACTTGTGTTATAGATGTTACATTTGTGCTGTCAAGAAAAGAAAGAGATAATAAAAGAAGAGAGGAGGCTGAGAAACAAAAATTGACGATTGCTAAATGGTGAACTAAGTCCACGTCAGCGTATATTATTTGTTGAATGGATCTCAGTACTGCTTGATGCTATGTTAGTAGTGCTCCCAGGTGAGATAGTTCCAGGGGTATGACATACTGGACTGCAGCAATCTGTCGTCCCTCTCACGGAAGCTAATCATGTGAAGGTGGCTGTCTGTATCTCCAGGACGATTGTCCCCGAGGCAGAATTTGTAGATGCGAGGAGTCTTGGTGTATGGAAGGGGATACCAGTTTGGCTGACGGTTTGTATACAGGCATTCCAGAGCTTGTTTGATGTTCTGGAGAAAAAGAGAGGTTTCGGTGTACAAGAAGGAAGGTGGGGCACAAGATGTTGATATAAGACGATAGCTGCATGTGTAAGAAACATAATTACCTATAATTATAACTTTATTAAATTAAATTTTTTTTTTAATGTAAAGAGAATATGGTGTTAGTGACAATAATTTGTATAGACCTTCGGCACATGATTTTTAGGGTAATGTGGTCGGCATTACGCCCATGCCGCTTTACTTTCCCAGAAGAAAAAAATACGGTACCCATTTAAGGCTGGGTGAATCCGGAAGGCGTCAGTTAGGATCGAACCCGACCCCTTGTCCTTTGTAGTCCAGTTCACAAACCACTTAGCTATCGCGGACCCCATATTAAATTATATATTATATTATTATTATTTTTTTTTTTGCATAAAAATGTTGGGAATACCATTAGCAGCGAAGAAGAGTAATGAAAACATTCTGAAAGAGGCCAAAGCAAAAAAAAAAGATCTAATTTCCAATATTTGGAGGAAACAGTCACCATTTAAAAAAAATAGTTTTTTTGCCTGTATAGAGAGAGGGGGAATAGCTGGAGCGTATTGTGACAACTGGTAAAATTGAGGGACGAAGAGATAGAGCGAAGCAAAGAGAAAAGATACAAGACAGCTTAAGAGAATGGCATGGCGGAATGCCAATAACAGAAAAGATAATTGTCGTTATCGAAAGTTGTGGGGATACATGATCACCTACGCCAGCAGACTTGTTACTTGATGATGGTGATGATGATGATAATGATGATATATTAAAAATTTAAGAACAAATATTTTGATCTTTGTTGATGAGATGCTATAGAACAATCTCGTGCAGTTTATAATTAGACCACGGTCAGTAACGTTGATACTCGTGACCTAGTTCAGCGAGGTCAACATGGTGGTCTTCTTTCTACCTTGTAGACACGGGAGATGGTTCGGTCACGAGTCCCGCTCATCAAGGCTTGGATAAAATAATATTTCAGGGTCTGTGAGTGAAAGGTAGATAAGCAGGTAAATGAGACGATTGAAATGCATCAAGAATGGACAAGTTTTGGTTACGTCGACAGATGCGAGCTGTGCAAGACGGAGGAGGAGAATGCTGGTTTCTAACAATTGTGCCTTAGTGAACTCCATCGTTTAATGGACGAGAGAGAGAGAGAGAGAGAGAGAGAGACAGACAGACAGACAAACAGACGGACGGACATACAGACATATAAAGGCAGACGGACGGACAGACAGACAGACAGACCGACCGACAAACAGACTGACTGTGACTGACTGACTGACAGACAGACAGACAGACAGACAGACAGACAGACAGACCGACCGACCGACCGACAAACAGACTGACTGTGACTGACAGACAGACAGACAGACAGACAGACAGACAGACAGACAGACAGACAGACAGACAGACCGACCGACAAACAGACTGACTGACTGACAGACAGATATTAAAATGCTGTGAGTGGGGAGCTCTTTATGGATAAAAATCAGTAACATGTTACACCAAAGAAGAAAGAGTGAACAAAGTTTAAATCAAGAGATATCATAAGAAGGTCGGTCTCCAATGTCCAATAATTTTGTTTCCCCAGTGGAAGAAATTTCCTGGAAACTCGGAATAAACCAAATGAAAGGTACAAACACAAAATGGAAGCGATATTTATGGGTCCTATTTGTCTAGCCCATCCCACAATCTCGATCTCATAGACCTGCACACAAAATAGAAAACACTTCAATTTGTAGATGTTATTTCATCAACTATTTTGGGCATGGAAGATAGAAACAGATGAATGAAAAGTCCTCACTCATGAACAGTTGCATGTTCATCATGCTGGATGGCGTAGGCGATCATTACTCTTCATATCATTTGGTCCTTTATGCATGTCATAATTTCAGTCGATCTTTTATTATGCCATTTGAATAAGATGTGTTCAATATGTGTTCTCTTGGTTTTCCTCTGCTCTTCTTTCCATTCATTCTGCCCGTTGATATAGTATTCTCAATGCCTTCTTTTTGCATGATATATCCGATAAATATCGATTGTCTTTTCCTTATGACTTTGATGATATTTCTGGTTTCTTCAGCTCGTTTTAAGTACTTTATTTTTATTTTTATGCTATCCATGGAATTCGTAGCATTCTTCTGATAAACCACATCTCAACAGCCTCTAGTGTTCTTTGTGCTGTCTTGCGCATCGTCTATGACTCACTTCCTTATAGGTTCGATGAAGCACTTTAGGACACGTTTTCTAACATTAACTGATAATGATATGTTACATAGTTACATATAACGGGCTCACATGGAAGAAATCCTGACCAACAAAAATGGTAGAGAGCAATGATTATTATGGTACTTAAGACAGTAAAATGTCACGTACTGAAGTATGGGGAATATAGTGTTAGTGCTCCTGTATTTCACGGCCACTAGCAACTGCTGAATCAGCACGACGTCAAGCCGTTCTACTTTCGAGATAATTTTCACTTGTGAAGATTTCCAGAGGCGGAACGAAGCTTGATGCCGTTTCGAATTTCATTCACTCCGTGACCATGTGACAGGAACAAATAAATTACGAGGCTAAATAATAATGCAAGGTAGGAACAAGAATAACAGAAACTTAGACTCATATGAATCTCCAGATTTCAGGAGCAGTGTGTTTGGTATCCTGTAGAATCTTGTCAGTGGTTCCCTTTCTATTTCTTTTTGCGGGTTCAAAAATCGGAGACATTTTTATCACATTGGGTTAATCTGCTTTCAGGATAGAGACCACAGTTTATCTGCTTTCAGGATAGAGTCCAGAGTTTATCTGCTTTCAGGATAGAGTCCAGAGTTTATCTACTTTCAGGATAGAGTCCAGAGTTTATCTGCTTTCAGGCTAGAGTCCAGAGTTTATCTGTTTTCAGGATAGAGTCCAGAGTTTATCTGCTTTCAGGCTAGAGTCCAGTGAAATCAAACAAATGTTCCCATTAAAAGCAACCTGGAATCATTGAATCAAAAGCAATCATTGGAAGCAAGCTTTGACACCAGACCTATACCAGGTGAACAGATGTATTTTTTACCGGTGACTGTTTCTTCTGCCGTTGTGAAGCTGGAGTGAACGTTGCACAACACCAAGCCTGGTGTATAAACGAAATATCCTGTTAATGAAGCACCTTTTTGAGTAGTATCATGAACATAAGCTATAAATATGACTTGACAATTACCTTGGGGGGAAAAAACAACTTTTTTTTTTCTAAATTGCAACCAAATAAATGTCTATTACTGTATCTTCTTGGGTTGACACAATAGCTCAGTGGTTAGTGAACTGGACTCCAAAGGACAAGAGGTAGGGTTCGATCTCAACCGACGGCTTCACCCAGCCTTTAATGGGTATCGGATTTTTTGTGACCACATTACCCAAAAATCATGTGCCGAAGGCATTTCTGTAAAATTTGTGGACACTAACACCATATTCCCTATACGCCACTTGGCGTGACGGGGTACTTTACTTTTTTTTTTTTTTACACCAGTAAATGATAGCATAAAAATCAAAACTGCTCAGCCTAAATCAAGTTTCCACCAATAGAAAAATTAGTAACTGAAAAATTTTCTCTCTTTGTAAAGTGAAATGAGTTTTGATTGGCTGTAAAGAGCAAAATGATGAATGGGTGTGGAAAAGTAAAATAGAAACAGAAAGGGAACGACAACTCTCTCTGATGTTCTTTCTGAACAGTAATGAATGCCACTTGACATATTCTGTCATTTAAAAAAGTGGAAAAAGGGAGGGAGAGAGGGAGATATAAAGTGTCACCGCACTAGGCCACAACATTTGGGAATGAGGGGATCAGTTCTTTTCCTTGCTGTCTCTACATTTTATCTAGCTCCTCGACCAGGCACCATAATTTTTTTTTTTTTTTCGGAATAGAAGACTGACCAGAACGTAGGGAGAATTGAATAGAGAATTGAATAATAGAATTGAATAGAGAATTGAATAGAGAATTGAATAGAGAATTGAATAGAGAATTGAATAGTAGAATTGAATAGAGAATTGAATAGTAGAATTGAATAGAGAATTGAATAGAGAATTGAATAGAGAATTGAATAGTAGAATTGAATAGAGAATTGAATAGAGAATTGAATAGAGAATTGAATACTAGAATTGAATAGAGAATTGAATAGAGAATCGAATAGTAGAATTGAATAGAGAATTGAATAGTATAATTGAATAGAGAATTGAATAGAGAATTGAATAGAGAATTGAATAGTAGAATTAAATAGAGAATTGAAGAAAGAATTGAATAGAGCATTTAATAGAGAATTGAATAGAGAATTGAATAGTAGAATTAAAGAGAGAATTGAATAGAGAATTGAATAGAGAATTGAATAGTATAATTGAATAGAGAATTGAATAGAGAATTGAATAGAGAATTGAATAGTAGAATTAAATAGATAATTGAATAGAGAATTGAATAGTAGAATTGAATAGAGAATTGAATAGAGAATTGAATAGTAGAATTGAAGAGAGAATTGAATAGAGAATTGAATAGAGAATTGAATATAGAATTGAATAGAGAATTGAATAGTAGACTTGAATAGAGAATTGAAGAGAGAATTGAATAGTAGAATTGAATAGTAGAATTGCATAGAGAATTGAAGAGAGAATTGAATAGAGAATTGAATAGTAGAATTGAATAGAGAATTGAATAGAGAATTGAATAGTAGAATTGAATAGAGAATTGAATAGTATAATTTAATAGAGAATTGAATAGTAGAATTGAATAGTAGAATTGAATAGTAGAATTGAATAGAGAATTGAATAGAGAATTGAATAGTAGAATTGAATAGAGAATTGAATAGTAGAATTGAATAGAGAATTGAATAGAGAATTGAATAGTAGAATTGAATAGAGAATTGAATAGAGAATTGAAGAGAGAATTGAATAGAGAATTGAATAGAGAATTGAATAGAGAATTGAATAGAGAATTGAATAGAGAATTGAATAGTAGAAACACGAAGCGTGACACGTGATCATGATGAACCGAGAAAATATCGTCACACTCTTTGACACTGCATCGATAAGTGTAGAAATAAAGGACCTTTCTTTCTTTCTTTCTTTCTTTCTTTCTTTCTTTCTTTCTTTCTTCTTTCTTTCTTTCTTTCTTTCTTTCTTTCTTTCTTTCTTTCTTTCTTTCTTTCTTCCTTCTTTCCTTCTCTTTTTTTTCATTCTTCCTTCCTTCCTTCCTTCCTTCCTTCCTTCCTTCCTTCCTTCCTTATTTCTTTCTTTCTTTCATCCTTCCTTCTTTCTTTCTTTCTTTCTTTCTTTCTTCCGTCCTTCCTTCCTTCTTTCTTTCTTTCGCTCTTCCAATTTTAGACCATTTCTTCTTTTCCTCATTTTCACCTCTCTGTGAACCACAGGTCATCAACAAACATTTATCGATCCGTGAGGTTTGGTAACATAAGATCACCTCTCATCAAGTACCAGGCCTGCTGGCGTAGGTGATCATGTCTCTCCACAACTTTCGATCTCGACAGTTATTTATCATTTCTGTTGTTGACGTTCTGCCAAGCCATTCTCTTAAGCTGTCTGGTGTTTTTTAATTTGCTTCCCTCTATCTCTTCGTCCCTCAATTTTCCCAGTTGTTACAATATATTACATCTGTTCGCTTCTCCTTTGTCTATATTGCTACCAAAACAATTATACGCTTCTACAAATAATCTTATAGATTGCCAAAGATGGCAACATTGTGGAGGGGAGAGTAGTTCATCAATTATAGACAAAATAACTTGTATAAGGGAGAATTGAAAAAAAAATAGAAAAACGTTTCGGCTCAATAGGCCTTCAGCATGAACAAACAAGCAACACGCACACACAGATATGTAAGAAAATACAACTAATCCTACATAGCTAACTAGTAACGAAACATCCAAAACAAAATAATCGAAACTGGTTAAAGAAAGGTTAACTTGTATAAGTATGTATGGCCTTTGATTTCTTAACAGACGGTTGGTAGCAAGTAATCATGATAAATCAGTAAAAAATTAAAAAAAGGTAAAGTGCCCCCGTCACGCCAAGTGGCGTATAGGGAATATGGTGTTAGTGACCATAGATTTTAAAGACCTTCGGTACATGATTTTTAGGGTAATGTAGCTGGTATTACAACCGTGCCAATTTACTTTCCCAGAAAAAAATCCGGTACCCATTAAAGACTGGGTGAACCGGAAGCCGTCTTTTGGGATCGAACCCTGCCTCTTGTCCCTTGTAGTCCAGTTCACTAACCACTGAGCTATCGCGGCTCCCATGATAAATCAGTAGTTTGGTAAAATGTGATTTGTCTTATACTGGATGCTGTTGTGGTGAACGGATTCTCTCGTGGCTGAATCTGCCAATATTGGATATATAGAGAGATTCGACCGTAGTTAACAAAATATATTCGTGGTGCCTGGTCTTGTCTACTTTCTCCTGCGCCTTTTGTCTTCGGAATTAACGCTGTCTCGAATGTTGCCATGTCGTTTTCTTTAAAAAAAAATGTTTGTCTGTCAGAGTGCAGCCAGATCCTCACAGTTCCTTCCCCTGACAGAAAACTCTCATAACTAAGACCTTCCTAAAATTAATAAAACATGCATTGCGTATTAACAAAATATCAAAGATATTTCAAGATCAAACTTAAACCATGTGGAACAGCAACATGAATAAAGCTTAACGAAGTATGTGATCAGAATGCAGTAAAGTTACACAACTCTCACACATAAAAAAAAAACATCGAAGTAATACTGTTGAAAGGTGCAATGAAAGAAATTAATTAATATAGGAGCGGATCTTATTTTCGAACCACATTATTTATTTTATAAACACATGTATTCATTGTCAATACATCATTATGAATGTTCATGGTAATTACAGCAGATATGTAAACTGCTGTATTCCAAAATTTCTTCTCGTTTCTTCCCTTTTCTTTACCGCATCCAAAAAAGTGCATTTCTTTAACTGCTCTCCTGTGTAAGGAAACTAGTTGTGTGGCAGACAGCGTGAACATTCCAATAACTACATTACAGCCAGCCATTTCTCTTTCACTCCTTAGCATCATCTCAACATAGGCTGAGTAGTGATTGAAAAATGTAGTATAGTTGTCTATTTGTTGGCAGTACACTTATTTGTTCATATTATAAGGAAGACAACACAAAGAACATTAGAGGCAGTTGAGATGTGGTTTATCAGAAGAATGCTACGAATTCCACGGATAGCAAAAATTACAAATGGAGAATATTTAAAACGAGCTGGAGAAACCAGAAATATACAAATCGTAAGGAAGAGACAATCTACATTTATTGGACATGTCGTGCGAAAAGAAGGTTTTGAGAATACTAACAACAGGCAGAAGGAATGGAAAGAAAAGCAGAGGAAACCCCAGAGTAAAAATATTGAACAGCTTATCGAAATGACATAATGAAAGATCACCGGCTGAAATTATAACATGTACAAAGGAACAGTGATGTAGAGAGAGAGAGAGAGAGAGAGAGAGAGAGATGATTGCCTACGCCAACCAGCATGGTACCTGATGATGATGACATTTATTTATATATTTATTACATATTTATGTTCCCTGTCCTAATGCAATATCATCTAAGATGAAAGTTCCAGCTGGAGGATAAATAGACTCTCATTGTCCCTGAACCAGAGAGACGGTTGCTAGACCTGAACCCGAGAGACGGTTGCTAGACCTGAACCAGAGAGACGGTTGCTAGACCTGAACCAGAGAGACGGTTGCTAGACCTGAACCAGAGAGACGGTTGCTAGACCTGAACCAGAGAGACGGTTGCTAGACCTGAACCAGAGAGACGTTGCTAGACCTGAACCAGAGAGACGGTTGCTAGACCTGAACCAGAGAGACGGTTGCTAGACCTGAACCCGAGAGACGGTTGCTAGACCTGAACCAGAGAGACGGTTGCTAGACCTGAACCAGAGAGACGGTTGCTAGACCTGAACCAGAGAGACGTTGCTAGACCTGAACCAGAGAGACGGTTGCTAGACCTGAACCAGAGAGACGTTGCTAGACCTGAACCAGAGAGACGGTTGCTAGACCTGAACCAGAGAGACGTTGCTAGACCTGAACCAGAGAGACGTTGCTAGACCTGAACCAGAGAGACGGTTGCTAGACCTGAACCAGAGAGACGGTTGCTAGACCTGAACCAGAGAGACGGTTGCTAGACTTGAACCAGAGAGACGTTGCTAGACCTGAACCAGAGAGACGGTTGCTAGACTTGAACCAGAGAGACGTTGCTAGACTTGAACCAGAGAGACGGTTGCTAGACCTGAACCAGAGAGACGGTTGCTAGACCTGAACCAGAGAGACGTTGCTAGACTTGAACCAGAGAGACGTTGCTAGACCTGAACCAGAGAGACGTTGCTAGACCTGAACCAGAGAGACGTTGCTAGACCTGAACCAGAGAGACGGTTGCTAGACCTGAACCAGAGAGACGGTTGCTAGACCTGAACCAGAGAGACGTTGCTAGACCTGAACCAGAGAGACGTTGCTAGACCTGAACCAGAGAGACGGTTGCTAGACCTGAACCAGAGAGACGTTGCTAGACCTGAACCAGAGAGACGGTTGCTAGACCTGAACCAGAGAGACGGTTGCTAGACCTGAACCAGAGAGACGTTTGCTAGACCTGAACCAGAGAGACGGTTGCTAGACCTGAACCAGAGAGACGGTTGCTAGACCTGAACCAGAGAGACGTTGCTAGACCTGAACCAGAGAGACGGTTGCTAGACCTGAACCAGAGAGACGGTTGCTAGACCTGAACCAGAGAGACGGTTGCTAGACCTGAACCAGAGAGACGTTGCTAGACCTGAACCAGAGAGACGGTTGCTAGACCTGAACCAGAGAGACGGTTGCTAGACCTGAACCAGAGAGACGGTTGCTAGACCTGAACCAGAGAGACGTTGCTAGACTTGAGAGAGTTGCCAAATGTAGACACGTGTGGAGGCAGATACAAATCGACGTTCTGAATACAGGCGAACTAAAGATTTGTCAAGAAAATCTGACACAAAAGATCTGAACGAAGACACAAGAAGCAAAAGTGTGTGTTTACGTGTACACTATTAAGTGTGCATGGATGTGCTATGATGGAGATGTGTAAGACTTCGTCACGATTCCCATTTCTAAATGATAGGTTTAGCGCGCGACACCATCTTTGTATAATCTCAAAACTAAAAATAGACTTTGTTTTCCTAGCGATATTGTCACGTGCATCTGCCATTTCTGCCAATTATCTCTTTCTTTTGACATTTATTCTCTAGATTTACCAGGTCCAGGAGCTTGAGATATGTGCTAAATTAATTTTTTGTTTTTTTTTTTTTGTTCTCAATTTGGTATTTTAGTTTTTATTTTCTCCAAAGTGTTTTATTCTTGTATTTTTTTCTTTCCCTAAAGTTTCAACAATCATGTCATCTCCTGAAGGACCCTTACGCAGGGCCATCCATTCTAGCATCACTTGAGGGACTTGAAGTCAATAAGTCGCAAAATAAAGGCGCTTCTAAGAAGAACACACACACACACACACAAATTAAATTTTAAAAAATATGTCCAGCTTTAATAATATCCCACTAATTGTAGAAGTCACAGTGGCAGAAGTACGAAGCCACCTCGTACACATAAGAAAGGCGCAACTCTACACATTTTATATTTCTCTTACAAAAGACAACTATTATCCATGACATTTTATTTAGAATTTACTTCTTCATCAATATGTGCTATATCGCTTGGGAGAGCGATCTTGATTATCCACAATTCTCTGTCCGCAAGTGCATCACATCAGTTCTGTTCTTGACTCTATACTGTGCATCACATCAGTTCTGTTCTTGACTCTATACTGTGCATCACATCAGTTCTGTTCTTGACTCTATACTGTGCATCACATCAGTTCTGTTCTTGACTCTATACTGTGCATCACATCAGTTCTGTTGTTGACTCTATACTGTGCATCACATCAGTTCTGTTGTTGACTCTATACTGTGCATCACATCAGTTCTGTTGTTGACTCTATACTGTGCATCACATCAGTTCTGTTCTTGACTCTATACTGTGCATCACATCAGTTCTGTTGTTGACTCTATACTGTGCATCACATCAGTTCTGTTCTTGACTCTATACTGTGCATCAACGTCAAGTTATGTAGTATCTTCTCTCTTTCCCTGTATTTTGCCAGTTGTAACCAAGTATTACAATTTTTCTTTTATCATGATGTGCCCTAAAAATGTCGATTGTTTCTTTCTGATAGTGAACTCTCAACATTATTCTGATAAATCCCATCTCTGTGGCATCTGATCGTCTTTTCATTTGCTTGTTTGCTGCCTTTGATTCGCCATAGATCAGAATTGGCTCTATAAACATAACTTATTTGCACAAGATGTTTTCCGTTTTCTGAGATGCTATTTTGGCTTGAGCTATTCTGCTTTTTATTTCTGTGGTGTATCGTTCATCTGATGTTATTATTGTGCCCAATTATTTGATGTGTTGCACTTGTTTAAGATTTGTCCCGTTTATTTTTATGCTGCATGATGGTGAAGATTGTTTCTTCGATATTATCTCTGTTTTCAAACTTTTTAGGCTAAGACCTATCTCGTTGCTTTTCTTGACTGTTATGTCTATATCATTTCTTTTAGTTCATTCTCCGTTTCTGATATTAAGACTGTGTCATCCACGTATTACAGATCGTGTAGGTTGTGACATTGACTTAAAAATACTTCACTGTTCCCATAATTCATGTTTTATCAGCAATATGGAGTCTATGTAAAACTGATTTACTATTGTTAACTTTCGTTGTTTTCCAGACTACTGAATTGTAATTTCGCATTAAGCACGTTTCTTTGCTTTGTGTACTGTTGTCACTTTCACTTTGCTTTGTGTACTGTTGTTACTTTCAATTTGCGGTGTGTACTGTTGTTACTTTCACTTTGCGGTGTGTACTGTTGTTACTTTCACTTTGCGGTGTGTACTGTTGTTACTTTCACTTTGCTTTGTGTACTGTTGTTACTTTCACTTTGCTTTGTGTACTGTTGTTACTTTCACTTTGCTTTGTGTACTGTTGTTACTTTCACTTTGCTTTGTGTACTGTTGTTACTTTCACTTTGCTTTGTGTACTGTTGTTACTTTCACTTTGCTTTGTGTACTGTTGTTACTTTCACTTTGCGGTGTGTACTGTTGTTACTTTCACTTTGCGGTGTGTACTGTTGTTACTTTCACTTTGCGGTGTGTACTGTTGTTACTTTCACTTTGCGGTGTGTATGTGCGTGTGTCTGTGTTTGTGTTCTGTACGTTAAAATACAGTAGAGTTCCATAATAGGAAGGGGATGGGGGAAGAGGGTCACAAGTTCACGAATGTATGTGCATAACGCGTTGTGGTTGATGTTACAGTGCTGGGTGTTCCACTAGGGCGCCATGTAGTACTGCCTCTGGGTTGCCAGGCGGACCTGCTGTACCCTATTAACGCCTCGCAAGTAGTCCACGAAGGTCACATGTTGGTTGTGCTTCCACCAGGGGTCAAAGTTATCACAAACGACCTGACCTTGAATCCGGGAGTGAGTTAGGTCAGGCCCCGGTCTAACTTCATGCGTCACCGGAACTCGTCTGTGGGCTTGGCACTTGATAACTTTGGCCAAATCCTGCAAGCAAAACGCACATCGTCAGCAGCTTCCGACAGATATCAGGGATGATGGTGCCAGCAACATTGACATTTACTATATTTAAAACATAAACAAGGGGACTAGCGAGGTAGGACGTCGGTCTTGAGACAGAGAGGTTGTGAGTTCAAATCCCGGCTGCACAAGTTGGCATATCTATTTGTGATTTCACACTGCGGCAACCATCCCTGGTCTCAGCACCGAAGCCCGACCTGAAACGTCAATTTCTCATCAACGGAAACAAAAATATAGTACCTCCGTAGACGGAGTTATCTGCCTGAGTGTCGAAGGAGTCCCGTGCACACACGGCTGCCAGGGAAAAACAGATTAACACGCCAAATTCAGTTCCTAGTCTCCAGGGACTTCGCCTTCGGAAGGTGAAAGCTGGCGAACGCAAAAAAAAAAAAAAAAAAAATAATAAAAATAAAAAACTGCACAAGTTTGATGGGATTGACAAAGTAAGTTGTAGGGAGACTCTTTTTCATTGGAAACACCGGAGTTCAAAGAACGTCCCACAGTCCACCCAGTTGAACAAGAAATAATGTTTGGTCGTTGCTGCGAAAAGGAAAGGCATCGGAATTTAGGAAAATAGACCATGTTTTCTTAAAGAATAATCCACGCTCAAGCAAAATGGTAAACTTTACTTATCAAATAAATAGTGCCCTGAACTATCTTTACATCAAGGTAATGGTAAACTTTACTTATCAATTACAATAGTGCTCCGAACTATCTTTACATCAAGGACTTGGTAAGCTTTACTTATCAATTACAATAGTGCTCCGAACTATCTTTACATCAAGGAAATGGTAAACTTTACTTATCAAATACAATAGTGCTCCGAATTATCTTTACATCAAGGAAATGGTAAACTTTACTTATCAATTACAATAGTGCTCCGAATTATCTTTACATCAAGGATTAAGCAACATGAAGTCTGTCTGAAACTGAATGCTCCAATATTTCAGTATTTCTAATACTTATCCTTTTTTCAGTCAAAGGTCAGCTTATTCACCCCCCCCCCCCCCGCCATGCAAGAGAGAGAAAAAAAGTAAAGTACCCCCGTCACGCCAAGTGGCGTATAGGAAATATGGTGTTAGTGACCATAAATTTTACTGACCTTCGGCACATTATTTTTGGGGTAATGTGGTCGGTATTACGCCCGTGCCGCTTTACTTTCCCAGAAAAAAAATCCGGTACCCATTAAAGGCTGGGTGAACCGGACCCCGTCGGTTGGGATCAAATCCTACCTTTTGTCCTTTGTAGTCCAGTTAAAAAGCAGGAGAGCGTAAGGTGAAATGGCGATAAGGTCAAACAATTTTTTGGTTTAACATTCCAGCATGAAATTTAAAACAATCAGCATTTTTCGGGCACATCACGGGAAGAGGAAAGTTGGAATACTTGGTTACAACTGGCAAAATACAAGGAAAGAGAGATCGCGGACGACAAAGAGAGAAAATATTAGATAGCTTGTTGCATGGAAAACAGTCAACATTAGAATTGATACGATGCACTGTAGATATAAGATTGTGGAAGGACAAGATCCCCAACGTCAACCGATATGGCACATGATGCTGATGATGAAATTTATTTTAAAAATGGATAAAATCCTAACTTTTGATCACTGCACTAAATATTCGGTCTACGTTCTCTGATTGTATAGTATCTCGGCAGACCCAATATGTAGGTAAGATAACGTGTAAAAAGCTGTTTAATTTTTATTTGAACCAATGGCAACGCAATTCTATCAGTTGGACTACGATTAATGACGGTAGAATTTGACAATGTTGTGAGCTGTCACAAACTGAAACCACTCTAAGAAAACATCAGTTTTTTTTAATAAGGAGAATGTAACATATCAAGAGGCATTTTCACCCATACAAGTTGGACAATCTATAGGATTATTGTTAAATAACCAATTTTAAGTCAAAGCAAACAGCTGTGCCTTGAGAAAAATTTATGATGAAGACCCATCGCGGTCTGTGTAAAATAATATGTGTAAAAGTGTGTCTTTCTCTTTCTCTCTTTCTCATATGTTATAAAGGAAATAGTGTAAGGTTTTATTATTTCTCTCTCTTTCTCTCTCTCTCTCTCTCTCTCTATTTCTTTCTCATATATTGTATTATAAATAACACGTTTAAGGTTCTCTCTCTCTCTCTGTCTGCCTTTTTCACAAAACGCATTATAGAGAAACAAAAAAAGTTTTTATCTTTTTCTCTATATCATTCTCTCTCTCTCTCTCACCCTCTCTTGTATATCATATTTTAAAGAAGCAACTATAAGGTTATCTCACCCTCTCTTTCACTTACTCTCTCTATTGTTAGTTCATTAGTCGAAGATCCTTCTCTCTGTACCTGAGACAACCCGTGTACTGGGATCGCCATCAGTAAAACCATCAGCGTGTAGCGACCCACACTCTGTGTTTATTGTCAGGATTTCTATGGCGCTGCATTGCGTTCTTGAATGGCCTCATTACTTTTAACTTGATGCTCTTACTATCATTTCAGCATTGCAGATTTACATTCCGAGACACTCGTCCCGTCTCTATAAGAGCATCTAGAATGTCAGTATGGTCCATTACTCATCCACTATCGACAATAACTGCTAACCCAACGAGTCTGTCTCCTCATCCACTCCCCACAATAGCTAACCCAACGAGTCTGTCTCCTCATCCACTCCCCACAACAGCTAACACAGCAAGTCTGTCTCCTCATCCACTCCCCACAACAGGTAACCCAACAAGTCTGTCTCCTCATCCACTCCCCACAATAGCTAACCCAACGAGTCTGTCTCCTCATCCACTCCCCACAGCAGCTAACACAACAAGTCTGTTCCCTCATCCACTCCCCACTATAGGTAACCCAGCAAGTCTGTCTCCTCATCCACTCCCCACAGCAGCTAACACAACAAGTCTGTTCCCTCATCCACTCCCCACTATAGGTAACCCAGCAAGTCTGTCTCCTCATCCACTTCCCACTACAGGTAACCCAATATGTCTGTCTCCTCATCCACTCCCCACAACAGCTAACACAGCAAGTCTGTCTGTTCATCAACTCCCCACAACAGGTAACCCAACAAGTCTGTCTCCTCATTCACTTCCCACAACAGCTAACCCAACAAGTCTGACTCCTCATTCACTACCCACAACAGCTAATCCAACGAGCCTGTCTCCTCATCCACTCCCCACAACAACTAACCCAGCAAGTCTGTCTCCTCATTCACTCCCCACAACAGCTAACCCAGCAAGTCTGTCTTCTTATCTACTCCCCACTACAGTTAACCCAACAAGTCTGTCTTCTTATCTACTCCCCACTACAGTTAACCCAACAAGTCTGTCTCCTCATCCATTCCCCACAACAGCTAAGTCAACAAGTCTGTCTCCTCATCCACTCCCCACAACAGCTAGCCCAGCAAGTCTGTCTCCTCACCCACTCCCCACTACAGGTAACCCAACAAGTCTGTCTCATTCATCCACTCCCCACAACAGCTAACCCAACGAGTCTGTCTCCTCATCCACTCCCCACAACAGCTAACCCAACGAGTCTGTCTCCTCATCCACTCCCCACAACAGTTAACTCAATAACTCAGTTTACACGTTCATTCCATCTTACGCTCGAACGATCTGGTACAAAAATAAGAAGACCTTTATTAGCCTGCTCCTGTCACGCCCATTTCAATCTTCTAGAGCATGGATGGCCAATAAGGTGCCCGCAGGCCACAAGATGCCCGCCACGTCATTTTTTTTGGCCCGCGACGGATACAAAATAAAATCAGGTTGCATTGAGCAAAATGTCCTGGGTAAAAGTGATTTAAAATTTGTTACATTAACTTCTACCGTGGAGAAAGCAAACTCAAATATTACCTAGTAGTTTGTTTAAAATAAAGTATAATTATTGGTGGAAACATCCGAGGTAAATCAAAGAAGAATAATAGTACAAGTAGACCTATGTTTAACACTCAGAACGCTCTAGTAGTTAGTTTAAAATCGCCTTCCAGTCATTCCCGATCTATCTTTTTTCCGTTTGATCATCCTGCGATCAATTGAAACAAAGGAAGAAGTCGACGAAAGGTTCTAGAACCGACTCTCGGTCCGGCGAGTTCAAACAGTTTCCGCCAAGAAATACTGTCAGTCACCCACCTCCTTCTCCCCAAAACATTCACCCCACAATTATTTTACTTTCAGTTCTTTCTCTCCAATCCTCTTTTCATCAGTGAAAATTATATATCCGATATCCGATCTGATCATTCTGATTTTGTCGAGTTACAGTGAATAGTTCTATTTTTAACAGGAAACAGTGATATTGTTGTAATCTGTGTTTTCATTATCTGCTACTTCGGTCGTGATATAATATGAACAATAAACGTCAATTAAATGAAAAAAATCAGATTTTTTCATGAGAAAAATGGGAACATAATTTTTTATTTATCAACAATAAAGATAGCAAACCGCAGTGCCTTGTGTGTTTGCAAGTGTTGTCTGTAAATAAAGAGTATAATCTTAAACGGCATTACACACAGCATCACGCCGCTAAATACAAGGACTACATTGGTACAATACGTTCTACCCTTGTGTGCGATTTGAAGGAAAAGGTTAGTGCTCAGAAATCTGTTTTTACTACATTAACAACAAAACAAACAAGTTCCTTAATGGCATCGTTTGTTGTAAGCGCAGAAATAGCGAAATAAAAAAAATCATTATGTGACGGTGACTTCGTAAAGCGTTGTTCTATTAACATGGCGCGTGCATTTGGGTAAGAAAAAATTGCCAGTCATTTTGAGAGCGTTCCACTATCAAAACAGACAGTCACTAGAAGGGTTAAGGAAATAAGTTCTCATATATCTAGTAAATTAAAGAGTGACGTTACAAATTCCGCTTACTTTTCTCTGGCTTTGGATAAATCTACTGACATATCATACACAGCACAACTTTTAATCTTCATATGAACTATTTCAAAAGACTTTATTATCAATGAAGAGCTACTAGCTTCAGATTCATTGCATAATACGACCAAAGATCAAAGTCATTTATGACTCAGTTATAAAAGTTGTTAACGGTATCGGTGACATAAACATACTTTTAGCAATAGTGACAGATGGCGCTAAGTCAATGTGTGGTACTCAAACAAGTCTAGTTGGATTATTAAGGAAGGCTGGAATCCACATTTTAACAACGTATTGGCCTTTTTAACTGATATCACCCAGCACATGAATGAACTCAACATGAAGCTACAGAGACGTTCCCAAACAGTTTCAGATTTGGTAGGACATCTAGATGGATTTATAAGTCAACTAAAAGTTTTTAGATTTACCATGGCCAAAGAAAACTTCACTCATTATCCTTCGTGCAAAGAATTGATTGAGGACCGCAGTGACACTGATTTCAAATTTTCTGTATTAATGTTAGACAAACTATTGGAGCAATTCAATGAAAGATTTTCTGACTTCAGTGGTATACGACCAGAACTGGCATTGTTTAACAACCCTATGAAGCGTGACATTTTCCAACAACATGACACTTTTCACTTGGAGTTATGTAACATCCAAGGTGACCCCTTTTTCCAATCAAGGATGGAGATAGGAGTTGACTTTTGGAAACTTGTGCCACTGGAAAAATATCCCGCATTGAGTGATTTCAGTTTGAAAATTACTTCTATGTTCGGAAGCACATATATATGTGAATGCGCTTTTTCAACAATGAAGGAGATTAAATCGTCACAAAGAAACCGACTCACTGATGGCCACCTTCAGGATTTATTACGAATATCATCATCATCTTTACACATTGACTTTGATGAACTTGTTGCTGCACATGAACGTCCACATTGTTCTCATTAAGGTTTGTTACATGTCAACTTCAGGATTTATTACGAATATCATCATCATTTTTATACATTGACTTTGATGAACTTGTTGCTGCACATGAACGTCCACATTGTTCTCATTAAGGTTTGTTACATGTCAACTTTAAAATGACCTAACTAAAACATGTTTGTTAAACAATATAAATAGCAACTTTTATTCATTTTTATAAATCAACTAGGCATTTTTAACTCTGTTGCAACAAAATGATTTATGTAAGCAAATAACGCCGATAAATAACAAAAATATTACCTTAAAACAAATGCCAAGTTTATTTGCATTGATGTTGTTATGTGTGTGGCCCGCCACACAAAAAAAAAAATAATTAAAAAGTGGCCCGCCATTTGAAAGAAATTGGTCATCTCCGTTCTTGAGTATGTTCATTGAGTCACTTCTTCTTCTATCCTTCCTCCATTGCCGTTGACATCGAGGGGAGATACAATCGGCGATTCTTTGCTCTTCTGTGGCCTCTTCTGGTGTTATCCCTCCTAGTGACTCTCGCATTCCCTTTATCCATCTCTTTCTTGGTCTTCCTCTTAATCTGATGTTTTCGTAGCGTTTGTTTATAGCTATTTGAGTCCTTGCTAGTTCTTTTTTGTCTTATTATGTGGCCGAACCAATTTAGCTGTTGTTTCTTTATGTATTCGATGACTGGTTCAATTTCGAGTTTCTTCCTCAGGTCAGTGTTTCTTATTCTGTCTCTTAAGCTGTTTCCTGTCATTCTTCTGACACATTTCATTTCGGTGGTCGTTATCTTTCTATCGAGTCACTGAGAAATCATATTTGGTAAAAAGATATTGCTAGTCTCCAGCCAAGCATAGTACAATTACTCCCTAATGACAAAAAGTAAACTCACAAGATGTTTCCTAGGGAAAACAAATGAATTAATTTTCTCAGTTACCAAATAAAATTGTTTAAAAAGACATTAGTTCAAATGCGACTGCTTGTGATGATAGATTCCATGGTCGATCAATTGTAAACAAAGTATTGATCAACAAAGTAATATACGAGTATATTTATAGCACACCAGATGTGTAGCTGTTGTTGTTTGCTTCTCTCACGACAATTTATCCTTTCTTTCACGCATTGAAAGGTCGGAAATAGGCGTTGCGTATCGTGTCGTATCTTATGAAAAGCTGTTACGTTTGCACTTTTGAATCCAATACATCCTTATTGAGCGTTGCATATTTAAATTCTTGATTACGTCTCTCTTAGAACCCTAGTGGTGGGTCGTTTAGGTCTGTTTCATGTCAGGTGCGGGGAGTTGTAATAGAATCCTGGTCAGTTATGGTTCACTGATTTTCTTAGAAACAGGTAGCTATAAGTCGCTGACTTTAGAGACCTTATTCGTGATCTATGTCAGAAAGAAAGGTTCTAACGTGATTTAGTTGAATGATTGAAGAGCCGCTGACTTAAGAGACCTTATTCGTGGTCTATGTCAGAAAGAAAGGTTCTAACGTGATTTAGTTGAATGGTTGAAGAGTCGCTGACTTTAGAGACCTTATTCGTGATCTATGTCAGAAAGAAAGATTCTAACGTGATTTAATTGAATGATTGAAGAGTTGCTGACTTTAGAGACCTTATTCGTGATCTATGTCAGAAAGAAAGATTCTAACGTGATTTAGTTGAATGATTGAAGAGTCGCTGACTTTAGAGACCTTATTCGTGATCTATGTCAGAAAGAAAGATTCTAACGTGATTTAGTTGAATGATTGAAGAGCCGCTGACTGCTTTCAACGCAATCATGTTTCAGGATCTTGAGCCACACCATTAGCGTTATCAAATCACTCAGAGAAATGACTATCCCAGCTATGTTATTGTGTAAATGCATTTTTTTTTTACCAATGTTATTACCATTATATGTGAAGTGGAAGATGCCTTGCGCAATATGAAAGCAGGCAAAGCTCCTGGACCAGATAATATAACTAAAGAAGAGATTGAAGCCATGGGTGATTTTGGAATAGGAATAATAACAAAAATATTGAATAATATCTACAACAGCGGATATATACCAGACGACATGCTCAAATCAATATTCATAGCCCTACCAAAGAAATTGAGTGCGATTGAATGCGATGATCATTGCACAATAAGCCTTATGAGTCATATGACTAAGATATTACTAAGAATCATCATGCGAAGAGTGCGAAACAAAATCAGTCCAGAAATTAGCGATGAACAGTGTGGTTTTGTTAGAGATAAAGGAACAAGCAATGCCATATATATCATAAGATCTTTAGTAGAAAGAGCCATAGAGGTGAAAACAGATCTGTACCTATGTTTCATAGATTACACCAAGGCATTTGATAAAGTAAAGCACCAAGAAATAATCAAAATTTTAGAAAGCATAAACGTAGACAGCAAAGATCTAAGAATAATAAAGAACATGTACTGGCAACAAACAGCGGCCATAAGAACTGGAAATCAATTGGGAATGTTTCGACAAATAAAATAGGGTGTTAGACAAGGTTGTGTGATGTCACCAGATTTGTTTAATATTTATAGTGAGATTATTTTAAGATCCATAAGGGACATGCCTGGAATAACAATTGGATGTCATAATATAAATAATCTAAGGTATGCTGATGATACAGTCTTAATCGCTATGAGAGAAAATGAGTTACAAGAAATGTTGGACATTATAGCGAAAGAAAGCAAAAATAAAGGACTCAGTCTTAATAGCAAAAAGACAGAGGTAATGGTAACAACAAAGAAAAAGACATCACCTCAGTGCAAAATAAAGACAAGTGGAACAATATTAAAACAGGTAAATGAATTTAAATATTTGAGAACTTTGTTAACCTCAGACGGAAGATGTACAACAGAGGTGAGATGCAGAATGGCTCAGGCAAAAGCAGCTTTCCAGAAAATGAGGAAGATACTATGCAATCCATTTTTGGCAATAGAAACAAGAAAAGAATTCTTAAATGTTATGTAGAGCCAGTCTTAACATATGGATGCGAATCATGGACAATAGGACAACAGACAAGAAAATCACTGGAGTCTGTAGAAATGTAGTTTTACAGAAGTATTGAGAGTACCATGGACAGCTTAGAAAAGTAATGAGGATATTCTGAGAGAGGTCAAAGCAAAAAGAGAGCTAATTTCCAATATTAGGAAGAAACAATCATCATTTTTTTGGCCATGTAATGAGAAGAGAACAACTGGAATATATTGTAACAAGTGGAAAAATTGAGGGACGAAGAGATAGAGGGAAGCAAAGAGAAACAATAACAGACAGCTTTAGAGAATGGCTTGGCCGACAACAGAAATGATAAGTAGCTGCCGAGATCGAAAGTTGTGGAGAGACATGATCACCTACGCCAGAAGGTCCGGTACATGATGATGATGATGATGATGATGATGATGATGATTATCTATATTCGTGTAACATTTGTATATGCCTCAGAGTTTCTCCTGAATTAAAAAAGCACATATTTATTTATGTATTATCTTGCAGGTGTGTTTTAAACGGTTTTTTACTATTGCTTTTCGTATTGATAAATAGATGGAGTCAAAGATTGTATTACAATGATTGTGTTGGAGGGGACAACAAGGATTGCTTTCTAGAATATTTCTCCAACTGTCATAATAAATGTTAACATAGGCGATCTTTAAGAACATTTAAGATACTGACTGTGTTAAGTATGATCTTCTTGTAAGGCGTATACTTAATTAAATGTAGGCTTACTCAGTTGAGTAACAAGGTATAATTGCTTACAAGGAGTACAGCAAGCAAACAAGGCATTTAGAACTCACTTGATGTTGTTTTGAAGATTGAGATTGTGCTTTTATATTAAATTATTTGGAGTTATCTGCCTGTGCGGCGAGGGACCCCTGTGCACACTGCTGCCAGGGAAAAATGGATTAACACGCAAAATTCACTTCCTAGTCTCTAGGGACTTAGTCAGAGATGAAAGCTGGCGAACGCAACAACAACAACAACAACAACAACAACAACAACAATATTAGATTAAACATTTATGACATGCGCCAACAGTCGTCAAATATTTAGAGATTAATTTTCTAGATTTATAATTATGTAGAAGAACTGAATAATGTTTACATATTTTTGCATAGTTTAAAAAAAAATATTATCTAATTCTCTCTCATGGATGTTTTCCCCAGTGTTATCCTTAAAACGTTCCACTCAAGTAAAAACCCAGAAATGTATTTAGAAAACGTTTGATTCTTTGGAATCTGCTAGAGAGACAGAATGAGGAACAATGAAAAGCTGGGCTGTGGTGGGATTACCAAGCGTGATTACAATTTCCGACATCATCATAGACTGCTGTCTCCGTGTCGAAGGTTGGCTACCATGAAGCACCATTCCGCTCTCTCTCTCTCTCTCTCTCTCTCTCTCTCTCTCTCTCTCTCTCTCTCTCTCTCTCTCTCTCTCTCTCTCTCTCTCTCTCTCTCTCTCTTGTTGTGATGTTGCAGGGTTCCATAGGCTGACTTCTCCATCTTTTGATGTTACTCGTCCATGTTGGTCTTGGTCTACCTTTGCCTCTTCTACCTTATATTTTCCCTTCCAAGATTATTTATAGTAGGCTGTGTCTTTTAACACCCTCCCCCCTCTAAAAAAAAAAAAATTAAAATTCCAACGCCAACTAATTTGATTGGGCCACCATATGTAGAATGGAGAGTGTAGAGATCCTCACAAACATACACAGCGAACTGTGTTCTGATAGGAAAAGCGAAGGAAGACTTTGTTGCCTTTAAAGACGTTTGTAAACACGACATGAAGTAAAGAAACAATCTACGAAAAGCTGACAAAGAAATATATAACTAGAAACGCGCATATAAATGATGGTATGGAAGAAGACGAACGCAAATTGAGAAAGGGTGTCGACTTTAGACAAACACAAGGGAAAAGAAGATAAAAAAATGACTTTGGTAATATCAGATAATGTATAGTTGCCTAGAGGAGTCATCATGGAGGTAATATCAGATAATGTATAGTGGCCTAGAGAAGTCATCATGGAGGTAATATCAGATAATGTATAGTGGCCTAGAGAAGTCATCATGGAGGTAATATCAGATAATGTATAGTTGCCTAGAGAAGTCATCATGGAGGTAATATCAGATAATGTATAGTTGCCTAGAGAAGTCATCATGGAGGTAATATCAGATAATGTATAGTTGCCTAGAGAAGTCATCATGGAGGTAATATCAGATAATGTATAGTTGCCTAGAGAAGTCATCATGGAGGTAATATCAGATAATGCATAGTTGCCTAGAGAAGTCATCATGGAGGTAATATCAGATAATGTATAGTTGCCTAGAGAAGTCATCATGGAGGTAATATCAGATAATGTATAGTGGCCTAGAGAAGTCATCATGGAGGTAATATCAGATAATGTATAGTGGCCTAGATAAGTCATCATGGAGGTAGACGCGAGGGACGAAGACCAAGCAGAAGGTGGATGCAATATATGGTAAACGAGCTGGGATTGACGGCTGCATACGCTGGGCATCTCGCGCTGAACAGAGAAAACTTCAGAGTAGCTGGCATGGGAGCCACGTTTCAACACAGACACTATAGAGATAATTTAGATGATACTAACGATAGAAGCAACACGACTCCCATAGCCGACAGTGATCCTTGATCTGTCACAACTGATAAGACACTGCAACCAAACACAGAGTGAGTGCAGAAGACAGACGTTTCTTCACATCAACAGCTATTAAAATATGGTGTATGTCTAAGGTCATCAGTGTGACAGCAGTTTGCCACGAGCAGTTTGCTTTTCTTAACACTCGTATGACCTCACGTGCTTAGTGCGATGTGTGTTTTAGTGGTTTTTCCACAAGTCAGCGGTGCACGAATAATCTTGTGAGTTCAGTGCTAAAACTTGAACCTCAAAGGGAATACAGCTCGCAAAATGTTTTGTTTTGTGTCCAACATGTCTGACGTGCCCCAGCAGATGGTTTATATAATTTAGGAGATAGTTTGCATAAAATATTTGATGTTTTCTTTGCAGAAGAAGTTTCTATCAATTGTCCACGCTGAAGAAATTTTAATTAAACTATCTTTTTTTAAAAAAAAATTATCTTTACGACACATAGTACCAATGCAAATGTTACATCTTTTCACTATTCCTGTATGGTGCAGAAACATGCACATTGGACAAGAAAACTGAACAGAAATTTAAAGCCTTACCAAGACTAAGATGGACGAGTAACATCAAAATATGGACAAGTCAACCTATGAGAACCTGCACCATCAAAGCATAAGACAGAGTAGAATGGCGCTCCATGGTAGCCAACCTTCGATGCGGAAACGGCACTCAATGATGATGAAGGGTACTATTGCTGGTGCATGTCGAGCGGCTCGCGATAGAACCAGAGTCAAAGCAGTTTTCCCACGACGTATGAGACTCAGGATTTATATTTCACGCCTCAATAGAAAAAAAATCCTTTCTGCCTACCACGGGTTTCGAACACCGTGAGATCGGCTTTTCAACCAGCGGAACATTGGTTTTAGCCGCACGGTCATGCGCACCTATTAATTTTAATTGATACCTAATAATTTAGCAACTAAGTTGAATATAGAGCGAAATAATCATTACTGGAAATTATGAACATGAATAAAAGGATGTACATGTATGTTTTTGGCAGATGAATATTTTAACACCGACATGCAAGCAAGCGCACGTACGCACACACACACAGGCACGCACGCACGCACGCACGCACGCACGCACACACACACACACACACACACGTGCATTCTTCTTTACTTCTAGATCCTGCTTTACAAAATCCTGCCGTATTCTATTTTTAGTTAACGAATCACATTCACGTTTATAAATCCGTGAGACTAACGTGCGTATCCCATAATCCCATCAACATGCTGACGTCAGTAAAACCGAGAACAAGAAAGTGTGTAGCTTCAAACTGACTCACCAATTCAGTGGAGAAACTTACACCATACACGCGTAACATAAAGAGAGATGGACTAACTTAACACATTACATATGATCGATATGTTTGCCTATGATCGATATACTTCTATAAATAGTTAATATTGCAGCGTGTTACGGACACGCTGTGTGCTTTTACTTTACTTCATTTACGTTAAATTAACAGCCAATCAGTAATGCTTTCATTACATGGCTCTATCTGAGTTACTATAAAATGTTTCACAAATACACACATTAGTATTTATATAGAAAATAAAAACGCCTTGCTCAACAAGTCTATGTCGATAGAAGTGAGAAAGAGAGTTATCGGTGCTCTATATAGCCAATTCTAACATATGAACGCAAATCATGGACAGTGGACAAACAAATGGAAAGATGATTAGAGGCCACAGAGGTAGGATTTCTCAAGAGAGTGTTAAAAGTTTCCAGGACAGCTAAAAAGATCAAAGATGACATTCTCTCAAAGAGGCAAGCACAAAAATCATCATCATCATCGAGTGCCGTCTCCGCAACGAAGGTTGGCTACCATGGATCGCCATTCCACTCTGTTTCTTGATTTGATGGTGCAGGTTGTCATATATTGACTTGTCCAATTTTGATGTTACTCGTCGATGTTAGTCTTGGTTTGCCTCTGCCTCTTTTACCTTGTATTTTCCCTTCCAATATTACTTTTATTGGGCTGTTATGCCTTTTAACGTGCCCCAAACATTTCATTTGCTTGTCTTAATTATATTTAGTAGTTCTCTTTTTATTTTTAGTTGTTTTAAAACTGCATCGTTTGTTTTATTTTCTTTCCATCCAATTCTACCTAATCTTCTATAAATCCACATTTCAAAGGCTTACATTTTCTGTTCTGTTTTCTTGTCCATGTTTCTGCACCATACAGGAATATTGAGAAGATATTTGTTTTGTTGTTAGTTCACACAAAAAGGAGCTCCTAAAAACATCAGAAAGAAACAATCGAGATATTTCGGGTACTTCATGAGAAGAGGAAAGTTGGAATACTTGTTTACAACTGGAAAAATACAGGAAAAGAGAAATCGCGGACAACAAAGAGAGTAGATACTAGAAAACTTGGTGTCATGGCAGGGAAAACAGTCAACAACAGAACTGATATCGATGCACTGTGGATAGAAAATTGTGAAGGGACATGATCGCCTACGCCAACAGGTATGGCACATGACAATGAGTACAAACAGTGAGGCTCTATAACCGCTTACAATGATAAACAACTATCTAGTGCTGTTCGAAGAAAGAAAATGACAATTTACAAGAACGCAAAGTAATTTGTGAATGGAATAATAACTTATTCTAGAAGAAAATGACAAAAGGTGGACGGGAAAGGGGGGTGTGGGGAGGGGTTTCTGACATGATCTTATTGTACATGCAACCTTTATTCTCCATACTCACATAAACGTCCAAACATCCCAAAGTTGGGCTAAAACTGTAAGGTAACCTTAGTAGATAAATAGCCACAATACTTTCACAAAGTTATCATGACAAATTACAAGGAGAACGAGGCAGAGGCAGATAAAAGACTATCATGGGCAGATAAAAGACTATCATGGGCAGATAAAAGACTATCATGGCAGATAAAAGACTATCATGGGCAGATAAAAGACTATCATGGGCAGATTAAAGACTATCATGGGCAGATTAAAGACTTTCATGGGCAGATTAAAGACTATCATGGGCAGATTAAAGACTATCATGGGCAGATAAAATCAAAAGGTGTACTGGAGAACCCAAAGCACCGTGCACCATCAAGGAATGAGACAGACTAAAACAGTGATCCAATGAAGCCAATTTTTTATTTGGAGATGGCACACTATGATGGAGACCATTTGGAGGATCTCGACTTTGCTGATGACATAGTTCTTATCAGCAGTCAGATAAAAACGATGCAGGAAAACACAAATGAACTATCATCAATAGCCAGCAAAATTGGGCTTGAGATCAATCATGAAAAGTTTAATTCCAACAGATGACAAAAGATACATGGAAAACAAACCAGTAGAAGAGATCGATCACTTTATCTATCTTGGAAGTCACATTGACCGAGAAGGGGATACAAGTAAAGAAATTAGAATCAGAATAGCAGCAATGTCTTTCAGAAGCCTTGAAAAGTTGTGGAAATCAAAACTAATCAGCACAAACACAAAACTTAGACTATTCAAATAAAATGTACTATCAACCCTTACGTATGCGCCTGAAAGTTGGAAAACAACAAGAGATATAGAAACAAAGTTGAACGCATTCGAAAATAAATGTCTAAGGAAAATATTAGGCATAGCGTGGAACGAATTCAAAACAAACGAAGAAATTAGAGAAATCGCCAATCAACCACTAATATCTTCAGTAATAAAGAAAAGACGATGGTCATATGTTGGACATGTGATGAGAAGAGATAATAACGTCTTCCTACATTTGTGAGAATGCCAGAGAAAAGGAGATGTAAAAAAGAGGAAAGAAAGAATGAATATGAAAGCGAAACAAAGAATACATTATATATATATATACATATAGAATAATAAGAGATAAATAGATGGAAATATATATAGTTTGAGAATCAGAGAGGGAGAAAAGGGGAAAGAAAAGAAAGACGAAGAAATAAAGAACGAAACAAATGAGAGAGAGAGAGAGAGAGAGAGAGAGATACTGTAACCCATGAATTGTGTAACTGCTTTAATTGGCGAGTCATTCGTAATGCTCCATTGACAAGTTCAGTTCTAACATCTAGTTAGCATCAATCAACCACTGACGTAAAATATGAATGTTATTGAAGTATAGATGACACAGAACAGAGTTGTTAGAAGCAGCACTCGGAGATATAAATAAATAAATATTTATTTGTTCTTGTTTGAATATCAAAACTAAATGACGAGTCCGCGTTCTGGAGGTCTGGATGACTGTGCAATTCCTTGATGCTGTTTTCTCACTGGAAGATCGGGTTTTCTTTGCGGCGAACAATGAGATGTGCAATCCTCGTTCTAATTGTCTGCAATGAAATGATTAACTTTGGCAGGGATTGTCTCGAAATCTGGCTATTTAAAAAATATCATTACTGCATTTATCTCATTTATGGGCAGGTATGCCGAGTTGGATTACGAGATTTGGAGAATAAAGGCAGTATGTCCGGTGCAGTTGCCAAAAGATTTTCGGGCCAGAGTTTTTATTTTCATGTTCACAACAATGTATTAAAAAAAGCTATATTTATCATTATAATTTATTTAACAGAACTATATTAAACATGGTTATATTTGTCACACTTTTCCTCATGTAATTGTTTGCACTTGGCACAATTATCAAAGAAACAAAACGGACCAGATGTTCCTCGCAAAACCGACATCCGTCAAAGAAATGAAGCGACGAAATGTTCCAACATTGTAGAAACCCGGTCACGCAGGTCGCAACAGGTCGTAGTGGTGTTTTCCGAGAAGTTTGCAGGCGGATCTGTCGATGTCCCAGCGAATGTGAAAATCTTGAGCAGTCACTGGCGAGCCCTTGGGTATGTAGCCGTAGTAGAACTCAGGCACCCAGTACCGCCAGTTGTAATCAACGTCATTGCCGTCCTTCACCCTGACTGACAATTGCATGGGTTCTTGGTAGAAGCGGGGTTGTGGACGAGATGGACACCAACTTACATGGGGTCCTTTGCCCAGGATTGCCCGGATGTGTCCACTTAATTCCTGGAAGATAGAGATGATAGCAGCACTCAGGGGCAGGCAATCACCGCAGGTTGTCAATGACAAAACAATTAAAAGGGGGAGATTAATCAACTACACACAAAACGAAAGTGATATTCTCAGTTTACACTAAATGTTAAGCTCAATTAATGTCGGCAGCCAGTAAAGCATAGTTAGCTGCTGACGTCAGCACAGAGAATAAAATGTGACCAAGAACACAATCCATTTCATATTGTAATCTAGGAAATAGGTAACTCTGGTAAAATTAATAAGAATTATCTTCCCTTCTTATTCTTCTTCTACGTTCAGTTTCTTATGCTCAGCAGATTATCATCATCATCGAGTGCCTTCTCCGCAACGAAGGTTGGCTACCATGGATCGTCATTCTACTCTGTTTCTTGCTTTGATGGTGCAGGCTGTCATAGATTGACTTGTCCATCTTTTGATGTTACTCGTCCATGTTAGTCTTGGTCTGCCTCTGCCTCTTTTACCTTGTATTTTTCCTTGCAATATTACTTTTAGTAGTATGTTGTGTCTTTTAACATGCCCCAAAAATTTCATTTGTCTTGTCTTAATTGTATTTAGTAGTTCTCTTTTTATTTTTAGTTGTTTTAAAACTTCATCGTTTGTTTTATTTTCTTTCCATCCAATTCTACCTATTCTTCTATAAATCCACATTTCAAAGGCTTCAATTTTCTGTTCTGTTTTCTGCTCAGCAGATTGCACAGACGTCTACGTAAACCTATCTTGAGGCGTGAAGTAAAGTCTTAGCTGCTTGCTCAGTTCACATGTTTAAAGTTCGTGTTCTGGTGTCTGTAGACTAATAGAACCACAGAGCGTATTCATTGTGTAGTTTGTAGGTGTCCTAGTTCCATTGCTGGGTTCTCTCATCGATCAGGCTGACACATTTCCGTCTTTAGAGGGGGAAGTTAGTGGTGGAGTCTTATTCTCGTTGATTCTGAGACTGCTTGCACAAGGCATTGGGAGCCGCGATAGCTCATGGTTAGTGAACTGGACTACAAAGGACAAGAGGTAGGGTTCAATCCCAACCGACGGCTTCTGGTTCACCCAGCCTTAAATGGGTACCGGATTTTTTTATGGGAAAGTAAATTGGCACAGGCGTAATACCGACCATATTACCCCAAAAATCAAGCGCCGAAGGTCTGTAAAATGTATAGTCACTAACACCATATTCCCTATACGCCACTTGGCGTGACGGGGGTACTTCACATTTTTTTTTTTTTACTGCACAAGACATCGGAGGTTTGCAGTGTCCTTCTCTGCCTTAATTAGCCAGGGTGCGCTTTTTGAGGAAGATCTGATGGGAGTAGTCCGCATTTACACGTTTATGGACTCGGTATCAGCTCTCCTCAGAGATTCTGCTCTTCCATGTATTCGTGGCCTAGCAAACTTGAATTAATTTAGAAGCACTGACAAATCGTGTGGTCATGGGATGGGAAATGTTTAGAAGCACTGACAAATCGTGTGGTCATGGGATGGGAAATGTTTAGAAGCACTGACAAATCGTGTGGTCATGGGATGGGAAATGTTTAAGATTTTCCTGAAGGATTAAGTTAAGGTGACCATATTTTTAAAACCCTAAGCCGGGACAGATTAATTTGGCTTAAATTTTCCATCAATAAAATGACATTTCTTCCGTCTTTTTCAAGTGAATAATACATATATTTTAAAACTAATTAAAACACCTCACAGTATAGGCTTACAAAACGTTATCAGGAGATTAAAAAAATATTAGTGATACTCACTTAAATGGAAGGTGAAACAGAGTTGCTGTACTTTTCTGATGAGTATTTCAGCTTCAGTATACAAGATTTACAACTTGGGGCCCATTTTACTGTTACTGTTTCGCCAAATGAACAGCCAGTTCAACTTTTTAAACATTTTCTACACAACAACGGAATAATGTCTATTTTTAAGTCGAAGAGACGTTTACCATGTTGGCAAAATTCGTAAACGTTTGTGTCCATAATGTGCTTTGACAAATTCGGGACAAAAGCTAAAAAATATTGAGTATAGGTCAACTATGAATTAAAGAGAGAAGACAAGTCCGGTCCCAAAGTTATCCCGACAGAGTCGAATACGTCAAATCGATACATATATCGTAGTTCGATCTAGACTGTAATATAAAAGAACTTACCGTTATTATCGGGGAAACGATTATCGAAGAACAATTCATTTGTTTAATGTACGTGTCAATATGTTACTCTGTGATGTAAGTCCGTGTCAATATGTTACTCTGAGATGTAAGTCCGTGTCAATATGTTACTCTGTGATGTAAGTCCGTGTCAATATGTTACTCTGTGATGTAAGTCCGTGTCAATATGTTACTCTGTGATGTAAGTCTGTGTCAATATAGCATTAAAAACATGTAACAGCCAGTAGTTGACCAGAAACATCCGACTGGTGTCGCCTTCAGTACAAACCCCGTAACCATGGCGACAATCATCAAATGTGAAGAAGAAATCAGAATAAATAGAAGACAAAATCGCGACAATGTTACGGTATAGGGTTACAACACAAGACATAATGCTGTCATTTTACATCGCAATGTTACGGTATAAGGTTACAACACAAGACATAATGCTGTCATATTACATCGCAATGTTACGGTATAAGGTTACAACACAAGACATAATGCTGTCATATTACATCGCAATGTTACGGTATAAGGTTACAACACAAGACATAATGCTGTCATATTATATCGCAATGTTACGGTATAAGGTTACAACACAAGATGCTGTCATATTACATCGCAATGTTACGGTATAAGGTTACAACACAAGATGCTGTCATATTACATCGCAATGTTACGGTATAAGGTTACAACACAAGATGCTGTCATATTACATCGCAATGTTACGGTATAAGGTTACAACACAAGACATAATGCTGTCACCAAACTCTCACTCTGCTATTCTTTCGTCACTTTTTCCATGTACAAATTCCATATTTGACTTTCCATAATGTAGTTAAATCCTATTATCTTTCTTGTGTTCTGTGAGTCCATATGTTTGCTTCTGTATTCTCAGGAATGCCGTTTTTAGCCGAAACGTTGTTTTGTATTGTTCTTTCCCGTGAAGCTGTCATATTACATCGTGTTGTCCCTTGGAATTGGCTGCGATTATTTGCCTATTACCCCATCTAGTAATGTTTGAATTGGCTTGGCTAAAGCTTCTAATATACAACGCTGGTATCTCCATTTCACATCACATACTATTTTAGTTTATTTTATTTAATGAATTCCAAGTTACTTCGTATTATGGAATATCGGTACTAAACTTATCAAAGTATTTATGAACATTTTGTAAATGTGGATTTTTCTTCTTTATACACAGCTCAAATAGAGTTGTGTTAACATCTCTTTTACTTGCTTTATCTGGGCAACTATAGTAGAGCTGGTACACTGGTCATCTTGTACTAACTTCCACTCGACTCGTATTCCAATATTTTCAAAATAACGGAATTTGAGTTGTGAATGTCAGTGGAAGTGAGGATACATCCCACTGAAAGAACTGAAATAGCGTTCCTCCGTCCGGACTTCTGTCTATTCCTATATCCTCAGTCTATCCCAAGTTCTAAGCTTATAAGTATGGTTAATTATGCCCAACACTGTCTTAAATCAGTGTCGTATAACAGCAATATCAAAACAATAACAAACGTCCACAATGTTATAACTGTACAACTATTATGCAATTTAATATTTGCCAAGACACAATGGGTATCTATTTAGTTTAAGTATTTATTACAACTGTATTAGTTTAAGCGAGCTGTCGTTAATTTGCTGCATAATATCTCACTTGAAATGTACTTTTTGTCTAATCCACTATGTACACAAGTAGCAATGATATAATCCTACATTGGAGCTTGTCCTAAGTTGGCACCAGTCAATAAGGTCCGCACGTGGACAGAGTCAAACAAAAAGTTTCAAGTTCGAGAACTCCACTGACGTTGTATCAGAGTTCAAAAACACACTTACACACTATGATTGAACATGTTAAAAATAATATTAACGTTAACTATAACTGTAATAGGGAAGGCAATCATTCTTTAGTCCCGTGGTCACATTGGCGGTCGCTGGTGACTTCACAGTTTTCTTCAAACTTTCACGTTAGGTTCTGCTTTCTCAGATGTAGCGAAGGTTACTGCTGTCCATTCTATGATATTGTCATCCCACCTCTTCCTCTATCTGCTTCCCTTCTTTTCTCCAGTGTAATATAATATTCTGTTAACTAACTATTAACTAACTAACTATTATTAACTATCTATTAACTTTCTATTAACTTTCTATTAATTATATATTAATTGACGTAGACTTGTCTTCTCTGTAGATCTTGTAACATGTCCGTACAATTCTCGTTCCTATGTGGGTGGCAGTCATTTTCTAAAATCCTCCAGTAAGAAAGACTGGCGAATCCTCCACCAGCGGCAAGTATTACATTGCACACAAGTACACACTGTCATAGGTTATTCCGGCCCAGCATCAGACTTTAACATTTAAAATGGCATTTCAATACCGGAACCTGTATTCTTCTTTCAAGATCAAAAGTGTACGTGTATCGAAGGAGCATAATCGTCATCACCAGGTACATGTCCTTTGCAGAACGTTGCAGTCACCACATTCTGATATTCTGAAAGAATCTCTGTCTTAGCCAGGTCTCCCACTTCTTCTGTTGCCATCTTCAATGTCTCCTTGATGTCTTGAAACCATCAATCGCAAGCGCATACAAATACATATACCACAACTGTTCCAAATCATTTCCTTTGTTATTAAGGAGATGTTTTGCTTTTTCGTATATGGCTTACTGTTGCCAGTATTACCCGTGTAGCTAATATTTGTGTCGCTTTTTTAGCTTTCGTCAGTGGCTAGAGAAAAGATAATGAAAGGCGAAAAGAATATTACACCGCGTCGGTATGAGGATTTTTAAACGGACAATAGTAAGCAGTGTTTAGAGCTGGAAGGGACAGTACTCCTTTATGGTGTACGTGCCAGGTACTTATTTTAAAGCTGGGTCGACTATAGCGTGTTCGTTCAGGACTGACCATAGGATTTTACAATTATGGAGTCTGCGACAATCATTAAGATTGAGGTAATGTATAGTACAGATTAATTTCCGAAAAGCGTCACAAGCACTCCCTTTCAATAGACTATTGAGAACATAAATAATACAAGTTGATTTATGAAAAACATCACAAGAACTGCCATTCTATAGACTATTGAGAACATAAATAATGCAAGTTGATTTATGAAAAGCTTCACCAGAACTCACATTCAATGACTACTGTAGAAAAGCGAATGAGAGAGAAAGAGACGGAAGACATGTTGGCAGAGAACATCAGAGATTTTGAGACCTGAGAAATTCTGCGATGTTTAGTCACATAACAGTGTAAACAGATTGTGTTATTGTCCTAACTGTTTCGCTAGCTGATGACTGTTTGTTCGTAAAAAAAACAAGAACATACAAACTAAATAAATACGATAATAAAACAATGTGTACTTTAGTTCCAGCGATTATTTCTGTAAAATTATGTCACACTTTGATGTTAACTCTGGGTCATCATTTTCAGGAGGACGTGCACTTCAGGTCAATATGGTGGATAAGCGGCAGGAACCGTTGACGGCAATGTCTGAAAAGTGTTCCTTGTTGCAGTTTTCTCATGTTCCAAGTCCTGCTTGTTGCAGGAGCTACTGAGTTAAGCGCTCTGTGCACATTGTGAGCTGTGCGTTTCATCTGTTTTTATCGTATTTCGAAATTCCCATTGTTTACGATGAATGATGATATCGTATGATGGAGAACAGATGGGTGTGTTCACCTTCTGTGCGGTTTCGTCTCATGTCTTTTGGCGTCTGCTGAGACTGCTATGATGGGAACTACAGCTACCTTTCTTTGTTTGGGAGATGAAATAGTAATTCGGATGATTCCACTGGCACGGGCGGTTGAGCAATTATGGATTTTACTTCGTTTGCAGTGATACCGGGGCCTTCCATAACCATATCCATAACACAGGGGCGTAGTTGAGTGGAAGTTGGGCAGGGGTAACAATCAGTCCGTGACAACAACCGCTAAATAATAATACCAAGAGAAAGGACGCAAATATCTCAAAGATGAATGATATTAAAACAAAAATAGATAAAAGACAAAGAGAGAATGTGACAAATAAAGAATACAATCCTGGTGCTGCATACTCTACATCCGTTACTGATAGAGGAGATGTCACGTTCATTGTTGCGATGCTCATCAATCACAGACGATGAAGACCACTCATCACAGACGATGAAGACCACTCATCACAGGCGATGAAGACCACTCATCACAGACGATGAAGACCACTCATCACAGACGATGAAGACCACTCATCACAGACGATGAAGACCACTCATCACAGACGATGAAGACCACTCATCACAAGCGATGAAGACCACTCATCACAGACGATGAAGACCACTCATCACAGACGATGAAGACCACTCATCACAGACGATGAAGACCACTCATCACAGACGATGAAGACCACTCATCACAGACGATGAAGACCACTCATCACAGACGATGAAGACCACTCATCACAAACGATGAAGACCACTCATCACAGACGATGAAGACCACTCATCACAGACGATGAAGACCACTCATCACAGACGATGAAGACCACTCATCTCAGACGATGAAGACCACTCATCACAGACGATGAAGACCACTCATCTCATCCACTTATTAGATTTCTGTCAACGAAAGTGACCGTTCAGCCGAATGCGGACCCAGAATAAGCCATAAAACCAACGTCAATTTATAACAGATTGTTAATGGCTGTCAAATGATTGAAATCATGGAAATAAAATGAAGGCTGCAACAGGCAACACTAGAGGGTCCAATAATCTATCGCTTACATTATTATCATCGTCACAATCAAGTATCGTGCCTGCTGGTGTAGGTTATCATGGCGCTCCACAACTTTCAATCTTTACAGTTTTTTCATCATTTCCACTGCTGACTTTCTGCAAACAATTCACATCAACTGCTGTGAATGCATTATCTCTGATTTCCTCTTATCTCTCCCCCACCCCCTTTTTTCCAGCTCTCACAATCAAGCTCAGAAATTCCCTCATCTTTACATGACCAGAAAATCATGATTGTTTCCCCCTGATGTTGAAGATGAGCTTTGTTTTTGCTTTGATCTCTTTTAGATCAACTACATCACATTTCTGTTATCGCTGTAACATACTACGGCAAAATCTTATTCTGTGGTCCCCAACAATTTTCTTGTTGTCCGATTGTCCAAGATACACTTCCATACATCAAGACTGACTCCACAAAAAGACAAACTTTTGTTCTTACCTTAATGTAAAAAATGGGTTGCCTATTTTTTCCTCCAATATTTCTTTAGAACTCAGATTTTCCTGAGCTATTCTACGCCTCAGAGCCGCGATAGCTCAGTGGTTAGTGAACTGGACTACAAAAACAAGAGGTAGGGTTCGATCCCAACCGACGGCTTCCGGGTTCACCCAGTCTTAAATGGGTACCGGATTTTTTCTTGGAAAGTAAAGCGGCACGGGCGTAATACCGACCACGTTACTCCAAAAATCATGTGCCGAAGATCTGTAAAATGTATGGCCACTAACACCATATTCCCTATACGCCACTTGGCAGGACGGGGGCACTTTACATTACTTTTTATATTCTACGCCTCACTTCAGCTGTGCATCTACTATTTGAAGTTAAAGGTATTCCAATATATTTGAATTCGTTGTTGTTTGTTTGCGTTCGCCAACTTTAAGTCTCTAACCAAGTCCCGAGGGACTGAATTTTGTGCGAACATAACTTTCTCCTATTGTTTACACTGGCAGAAGTGTGCTCAGGTGTGTCTGCCTTGTGGGTGAGACTTTGTAGTGGAAGGCTAGCGGAGTCAGGCGTAAATAAAATCGACAGAAAGTAATGGAAAAGCAGCGTCATAAATTCGTAGATCGCCAACGGTTGTCAACGTCTGCATACACGATACAACAACATCAAGCTACACCATCTACACCCCAAATACGGAATTGGATAAACAAATGTTTGTTATCTTGCATGACGAATATCGAATGTTTAGTCTGAACTAATGAATGTATATAAGTCTCAGCAGCAGCACAGGGTAGCAGCCTGTATTATTTCATGTACAGCCTTCACTGCTGGAACATTTAGTTTTCCTTCTCCTTCTTCCTAACTTTCTTTTATAACACCCCTCCCCCGACTCCTGGTGACGAGAGTGGTACACATTTATAGATCTCACTATTCTGGTGACTTTCTTGTTATATTATTTTCAGTTTCTTTGTGAGTATTTGCGGTTCCTCCCTACTATCATCAATGTCTGCTTCAAGTCGTTCCTCATCACTAATGTATTCTGCTGTTCACCTTTACCTTATTCTTCCTTTTTCTCAACAATCATTTCATTGACTTTCAACAACCAGTATTTGGTTATGTCTTTCTGACTTTTATTTCTCCATTTGTTTGTAGATAGGAGACTAGTAATAATACATGTAGATAGGAGACAAGTAATAATAAATGTAGATAGGAGACAAGTATTAATAAATGTAGATAGGAGACTAGTAATAATAAATGTAGATAGGAGACAAGTAATAATAAATGTAGATAGGAGACAAGTAATAATAAATGTAGATAGGAGACGAGTAATAATAAATGTAGATAGGAGACAAGTAATAATAAATGTAGATAGGAGACTAGTAATAATAAATGTAGATAGGAGACACGTAATAATAAATGTAGATAGGATACTAGTAATAATAAATGTAGATAGGAGACTAGTAATAATAAATGTAGATAGGAGACAAGTAATAATAAATGTAGATAGGAGACTAGTAATAATAAATGTAGATAGGAGACTAGTAATAATAAATGTAGATAGGAGACTAGTAATAATAAATGTAGATAGGAGACAAGTAATAATAAATGTAGATAGGAGACAAGTAATAATAAATGTAGATAGGAGACTAGTAATAATAAATGTAGATAGGAGACTAGTAATAATAAATGTAGATAGGAGACTAGTAATAATAAATGTAGATAGGAGACTAGTAATAATAAATGTAGATAGGAGACTAGTAATAATAAATGTAGATAAGAGACTAGTAATAATAAATGTAGATAGGAGACTAGTAATAATAAATGTAGATACGAGACTAGTAATAATAAATGTAGATAGGAGACTAGTAATAATAAATTTAGATAGGAAACTAGTAATAATAAATGTAGATAAGAGACTAGTAATAATAAATGTAGATAGGAGACTAGTAATAATAAATGTAGATAAGAGACTAGTAATAATAAATGTAGATAGGAGACTAGTAATAATAAATGTAGATAGGAGACTAGTAATAATAAATGTAGATAGGAGACAAGTTATAATAAATGTAGATAGGAGACTAGTAATAATAAATGTAGATAGGAGACAAGTAATAATAAATGTAGATAGGAGACTAGTAATAATAAATGTAGATAGGAGACTAGTAATAATAAATGTAGATAGGAGACAAGTTATAATAAATGTAGATAGGAGACTAGTAATAATAAATGTAGATAGGAGACTAGTAATAATAAATGTAGATAGGAGACAAGTAATAATAAATGTAGATAGGAGACTAGTAATAATAAATGTAGATAGGAGACTAGTAATAATAAATGTAGATAGGAGACAAGTAATAATACATGTAGATAGGAAGCAAGTAATAATACATGTAGATAGGAGACAAGTAATAATACATGTAGATAGGAGACTAGTAATAATAAATGTAGATAGGAGACAAGCAATAATAAATGTAGATAGGAGACTAGTAATAATAAATGTAGATATGAGACTAGTAATAATAAATGTAGATAGGAGACTAGTAATAATAAATGTAGATAGGAGACAAGTAATAATAAATGTAGATATGAGACTAGTAATAATAAATGTAGATAGGAGACTAGTAATAATAAATCAATATTATTATGGAGGGAAACTACCGAGGTGATAGATCAAGGAATCATTTCAAGGGGACAGGTTATATTTACAACGATTGGGAAAAAAATGATTATTTGTTTTTTTCTATTGTTGATTAGACAATCATCATTTTTTTGGCCATGTAATGAGTAGGGAACAGATGGAATATATTATGACAACTGGGAAAATTGAAGGACGAAGAGATAGAGGGAAACAAAGAGAAAAGATATCAGGCAACTTAAGAGAATGGCTTGGCAGAAGGTCAAGGACAGAAATGATAAATAACTGTTGAGATCCAAATTTGTGGAGCGACATGATCACCTACGCCAGCAGGCCCGGTACTTGTTGATGATGATGATATTGTTGATTATTTGTCGTAAACATACGTCGTCCCCTGAAATGATTTGCTTATTTGTAGATTGCTTTGACGTCTCTTAGTGCTGCATTTCAATCTTTCGGTTTCTTTGTTGCAGCCATGCTTCACTTTCTCTTTTTGCATTTGTTTTTCTCTATTTAATCTCTTATAGTTATCTTTGTCTTATTGGCGTTTTCTTTTGTGTCCATTAACTATAAAGTGTCATCGATCATCCACTTTTTTCTTTCAGCTCTTCACTGTCGGCACGATATCTTTTTCTGCTTGTGGCTTGGGGCACTAGCTGCTTTGTTGGTCGGTAGGTCAAGACACGCAATATGATGAAGCAGAAGAAGAATGAAGTTGGTGGAGTGGCAGACATATACCACAGGCAGACAAGTCTCGAGAGCAACGAGATGATATGAGTTCACTTACCCACTTAGCTCGGACAGTGAACCATTGATGGTTAACTCAACCTTGTTATGTGAACTCACCAAAACTTTCATTAAAATATCGTATTTCTGTCAAATATGCAATCCATATGGGAAACGTGATGATACCAAAAAAAAAAAAAAATAGGAAGATCTAGAGATACACTAAAAAGAGCATTTATAAGAGAAGCAAAGTTGGTAGGCATAGACTCATTAAATAAATTGAATATCTCGTCAAGAATAGAGATGGATGGCGAAAACACTACAAGCCCTATGCGACGTCTAGCGGCCATGGAAGGACCAGACCCAGATTACTGACTTCAGAATGCGCTAAACTTGTTCTGCGAGTCATATTACCAGCCTCATGTTACCTACATATTTGATCACTCATCCACTACACTCGACATGTTAGTAGCATTACTCATCTTCTTAGTAGTGGCATTACTCATCTTCTTAGTAGTAGCTTTACTCATCTTCTTAGTAGTAGCTTTACTCATCTTCTTAGTAGTAGCTTTACTCATCTTCTTAGTAGTAGCTTTACTCATCTTCTTAGTAGTAGCCTTACTCATCTTCTTAGTAGTAGCTTTACTCATCTTCTTAGTAGTAGCTTTACTCATCTTCTTAGTAGTAGCTTTACTCATCTTCTTAGTAGTAGCTTTACTCATCTTCTTAGTAGTAGCTTTACTCATCTTCTTAGTAGTAGCTTTACTCATCTTCTTAGTAGTAGCTTTACTCATCTTCTTAGTAGTAGCTTTGCACATCTTCTTAGTAGTAGCATTACTCATCTTCTTAGTAGTAGCTTTACTCATCTTCTTAGTAGTAGCATTACTCATCTTCTTAGTAGTAGCTTTACTCATCTTCTTAGTAGTAGCATTACTCATCTTCTTAGTAGTAGCATTACTCATCTTCTTAGTAGTAGCTTTACTCATCTTCTTAGTAGTAGCTTTACTCATCTTCTTAGTAGTAGCTTTACTCATCTTCTTAGTAGTAGCATTACTCATCTTCTTAGTAGTAGCATTACTCATCTTCTTAGTAGTAGCTTTACTCATCTTCTTAGTAGTAGCTTTACTCATCTTCTTAGTAGTAGCTTTACTCATCTTCTTAGTAGTAGCATTACTCATCTTCTTAGTAGTAGCTTTACTCATCTTCTTAGTAGTAGCTTTACTCATCTTCTTAGTAGTAGCTTTACTCATCTTCTTAGTAGTAGCATTACTCATCTTCTTAGTAGTAGCATTACTCATCTTCTTAGTAGTAGCTTTACTCATCTTCTTAGTAGTAGCATTACTCATCTTCTTAGTAGTAGCTTTACTCATCTTCTTAGTAGTAGCATTACTCATCTTCTTAGTAGTAGCATTACTCATCTTCTTAGTAGTAGCTTTACTCATCTTCTTAGTAGTAGCTTTACTCATCTTCTTAGTAGTAGCTTTACTCATCTTCTTAGTAGTAGCATTACTCATCTTCTTAGTAGTAGCATTACTCATCTTCTTAGTAGTAGCTTTACTCATCTTCTTAGTAGTAGCTTTACTCATCTTCTTAGTAGTAGCTTTACTCATCTTCTTAGTAGTAGCATTACTCATCTTCTTAGTAGTAGCTTTACTCATCTTCTTAGTAGTAGCATTACTCATCTTCTTAGTAGTAGCTTTACTCATCTTCTTAGTAGTAGCATTACTCATCTTCTTAGTAGTAGCATTACTCATCTTCTTAGTAGTAGCATTACTCATCTTCTTAGTAGTGGCATTACTCATCTTCTTAGTAGTGGCATTACTCATCTTCTTAGTAGTGGCATTACTCATCTTCTTAGTAGTGGCATTACTCATCTTCTTAGTAGTGGCATTACTCATCTTCTTAGTAGTAGCATTACTCATCTTCTTAGTAGTAGCATTACTCATCTTCTTAGTAGTAGCATTACTCATCTTCTTAGTAGTGGCATTACTCATCTTCTTAGTAGTAGCTTTACTCATCTTCTTAGTAGTAGCATTACTCATCTTCTTAGTAGTAGCATTACTCATCTTCTTAGTAGTGGCATTACTCATCTTCTTAGTAGTAGCTTTACTCATCTTCTTAGTAGTGGCATTACTCATCTTCTTAGTAGTAGCTTTACTCATCTTCTTAGTAGTAGCATTACTCATCTTCTTAGTAGTAGCATTACTCATCTTTTTAGTAGTAGTTTTACTCATCTTCTTAGTAGTAGCTTTACTCATCTTCTTAGTAGTAGCATTACTCATCTTCTTAGTAGTAGCTTTACTCATCTTCTTAGTAGTAGCTTTACTCATCTTCTTAGTAGTAGCTTTACTCATCTTCTTAGTAGTAGCATTACTCATCTTCTTAGTAGTAGCATTACTCATCTTCTTAGTAGTAGCATTACTCATCTTCTTAGTAGTAGCTTTACTCATCTTCTTAGTAGTAGTTTTACTCATCTTCTTAGTAGTAGCTTTACTCATCTTCTTAGTAGTAGCTTTACTCATCTTCTTAGTAGTAGTTTTACTCATCTTCTTAGTAGTAGCTTTACTCATCTTCTTAGTAGTAACATTACTCATCTTCTTAGTAGTAGCATTACTCATCTTCTTAGTAGTAGTTTTACTCATCTTCTTAGTAGTAGCATTACTCATCTTCTTAGTAGTAGTTTTACTCATCTTCTTAGTAGTAGTTTTACTCATCTTCTTAGTAGTAGTTTTACTCATCTTCTTAGTAGTAGTTTTACTCATCTTCTTAGTAGTAGTTTTACTCATCTTCTTAGTAGTAGTTTTACTCATCTTCTTAGTAGTAGTTTTACTCATCTTCTTAGTAGTAGTTTTACTCATCTTCTTAGTAGTAGTTTTACTCATCTTCTTAGTAGTAGATTTACTCATCTTCTTAGTAGTAGTTTTACTCATCTTCTTAGTAGTAGTTTTACTCATCTTCTTAGTAGTAATTTTACTCATCTTCTTTGTAGTAGCATTACTCATCTTCTTAGTAGTAGTTTTACTCATCTTCTTAGTAGTAGTTTTACTCATCTTCTTAGTAGTAGTTTTACTCATCTTCTTAGTAGTAGTTTTACTCATCTTCTTAGTAGTAGTTTTACTCATCTTCTTAGTAGTAGTTTTACTCATCTTCTTAGTAGTAGTTTTACTCATCTTCTTAGTAGTAGTTTTACTCATCTTCTTAGTAGTAGTTTTACTCATCTTCTTAGTAGTAGCATTACTCATCTTCTTAGTAGTAGCTTTACTCATCTTCTTAGTAGTAGCTTTACTCATCTTCTTAGTAGTAGTTTTAGTCATCTTCTTAGCAGTAGCATTACTCATCTTCTTAGTAGTAGCTTTACTCATCTTCTTAGTAGTAGTTTTACTCATCTTCTTAGTAGTAGCATTACTCATCTTCTTAGTAGTAGTTTTACTCATCTTCTTAGTAGTAGCATTACTCATCTTCTTAGTAGTAGTTTTACTCATCTTCTTAGTAGTAGTTTTACTCATCTTCTTAGTAGTAGTTTTACTCATCTTCTTAGTAGTAGTTTTACTCATCTTCTTAGTAGTAGTTTTACTCATCTTCTTAGTAGTAGTTTTACTCATCTTCTTAGTAGTAGTTTTACTCATCTTCTTAGTAGTAGTTTTACTCATCTTCTTAGTAGTAGCTTTACTCATCTTCTTAGCAGTAGCATTACTCATCTTCTTAGTAGTAGCATTACTCATCTTCTTAGTAGTAGCTTTACTCATCTTCTTAGTAGTAGTTTTACTCATCTTCTTAGTAGTAGCATTACTCATCTTCTTAGTAGTAGTTTTACTCATCTTCTTAGTAGTAGCATTACTCAACTTCTTAGTAGTAGTTTTACTCATCTTCTTAGTAGTAGCTTTACTCATCTTCTTAGTAGTAGCTTTACTCATCTTCTTTATATTCAGGCGCTGTGACAATAAATGTTGTCATCCTAAATGAACTATTTTGCATTTATAGTTCGCAGGTGGCAACTTTGGTAGAGAGGGGAAACTAATCGATGCACGGGAAATGTACAGAATGATGCATGGGAAATGTACAGAATGATGCACGGAAAATGTACAGAATGATGCACGGAAAATGTACAGAATGATGCACGGGAAATGTACAGAATGATGCACGGAAAATGTACAGAATGATGCACGGGAAATGTACAGAATTATGCATGGGAAATGTACAGAATGATGCACGGGAAATGTACATAATGATGCACGGAATAATGTACAGAATGATGCACGGGAAATGTACAGAATTATGGACGGGAAATGTACAGAATGATGCAAGGGAAATGTACAGAATGATGCACGCGAAATGTAAAGAATGATGGACGGGAAATGTACAGAATGATGCAAGGGAAATGTACAGAATGATGCAAGGGAAATGTACAGAATGATGGACGGGAAATGTACAGAATGATGGACGGGAAATGTACAGAATGATGGACGGGAAATGTACAGAATGATGCAAGGGAAATGTACAGAATGATGCAAGGGAAATGTACAGAATGATGCAAGGGAAATGTACAGAATGATGCAAGGGAAATGTACAGAATGATGCAAGGGAAATGTACAGAATGATGGACGGGAAATATACAGAATGATGCAAGGGAAATGTACAGAATGATGCAAGGGAAATATACAGAATGATGCAAGGGAAATGTACAGAATGATGCAAGGGAAATATACAGAATGATGCAAGGGAAATGTACAGTAGGGACAGAAAACGGTCAGTGAGTCACAGCTGACTGTTGGCGTCAGCATAATTACTGACATGATTATCCTCCGTTTCCAAAAGGTTGCACAAGAAACATAATAACTTGTGGCTCGTAAAAAAAAAACTTGGTACCAAGAAATGTTAATCTACAGTCGGGTGATTTGATGCAGTCGTGTGATTTGATGCAAATGGATGATTTGACTAAAAGACGCAACTATCTCAGTTTTTGTACGTTATGACACGATGCAAATTGCACTCGCTTAACGTTCTATGAAAAGATGTATGACGATAATAAGTTGTAAATGTTGGGCCAACAAAACGAGAGGAGCTTTTCGAAACTTCAGAACTGTCTGTCTCTGTCTCTTCAGGCTGCTTGTCTGTCTACATTTCTGATTCTCTGTCTACCTGCTTATTGGCGAGTCTATTTCAACGTCTGCTGTCATATCTATCTCACTATTTGTCTGCCTATCTTTCTGTCTGCTTTTTTGTTCCCGTTTGAATATCTATTTGCTGAGTATATGTTTGTCTGAGGTCAAAGCAAAACGAGAGCTAATTTTAAATACTAGGAAGGAGGCGAAGGCGCGCCTACCAACACCGGAGCTGGAAGTTGTCAGCGACCCACAGCTGATGGCTTGCGCCAGGATCGGTGAACCAAAACCATCCAGACCCTGCTCCACCTCTCCGTGGTGCCTCCAGTAACAGACTAACCTGTCTAGTCTGGCCAAGCGTGCAGGGATCGAAGAGGGAAGACAACCCGGTACTCAAAAATGTCGTGCTGACGTCGAATGTGTTGGGCCGAAAGGCGCAAATTTGACACTTATACTGCAAACCACAACACAACGCAGACACGTCCACTACGTCCTTGTAAGGGCGGATGATGAAGAGGAATATTCTAGTCTACCACGATACTCTAGAATACTTTAGTCATCGGGCGAATGCAACCAACCAAATATTAGGAAGAAATAATCATCTTGTTTTGGCCATGTAGTGAGAAAAGAACAAGTGGAATATATTGTAACAACTGGAAAAATTGAGGAACGAAGACATAGAGGGAAGCAAAGAGAAAAAAATACGAGACAGCTGAAGAGAATGGCTTAACAGAAGGTCAACAACAGAAATTATAAATAACTGTCGAGATCGAAAGTTGTGGAGAGACATGATCACCTACGCCAGCAGGCCCGGTACTTGATGATGATATTTTATTTGTCTGTCAACTTTTCTCCGCTCAACTTTGTGTTTTTCTTTATGCTACCACTCCCCAATATTCTCTCATCGTGATAGCCAAACAACATGATATTTTAACAATAATAACGCCGATAATTAACTAATTTAAAATGGTTTAAACATAAGTCCACAACGCCGAACTGAATACGAAACTAAATGTGGTAATTGCAATTTGGCAATTGCAAATTTCCAGAGAAGGAACTATGCAATAACTAAAATAGGTGTCTCTTACCAGAATATCGCCAAAATGTGTGATACCCATCTTAGGAAGTACGCATGCGTCCACAGTCAACAGCTTCCGGCCATTCACAAAATGGGAGCGGAAATTTTCCTGAAATTGAAGTTTTTACAGATAACAAAAATGTTGCTGTCAAGACATTTGTCTGTTTGTTGTTAGAATCATCATCACTGCACACAGGACGAATCCATAGGTGTTCTGTTATCCCTCTCAAGATAATCCGAGGATAATCCTGACCAGCGTGCACGAACTCCATAGCACAGACTTGGATACACGCTGTTTGTTTCTGCTGACAATTATTGCCCTGGCAGCGGCATATATATATGGCCTACTCTTTTTGATTGTAACTGCCAAGGGATCTTTAACGTGCGCGAGTACACACGGGACTTCCTGTTTATTGGAGACAAATACAAATAAATCAACATTGAGGGGAAACTTCCGAGGTGATAGATCAACGAGTCATTTCAGGGGAAGAGGTATGTTTACAACACTCGGGGAAAAAAATCACAAATAATCAAAAACAGGAAAGAAACAAAGAACAATAGATGCCCAGAAGCAGGATCGAACCCGTACTCCTCGGCATAACGCCTTGCCACGAAAACCAAACGCTAGAGCACACAGCCAACTCAGCTTGTTCCTGTTATCCGAGAGGGCTAGACATCGGATCTCACTACCCAAGAGATGAGGACAAGGTTCCGTCATAAAGAAACCACAAATTAATTTTTCCTATTTTTGAAAACTCACCATCGCATCACTCGTGGGTTTTGAACCCCGATCCTTCCTGTCCTGAGGCTGACATCGTACCTGTAGACTACCCATCCCCGTGTAGAGACACTGTTAAATGAGCAGCCATTGTCGGTTAGACAGTTGTTTGTTGACATTAATAATTACCATCTTACAGGTTAAAAAGCTAGCTATAGAGATTAATTCTGGGTCGTATTGTTTTTTTTGGTTTTTTTTTTTACCTGACTAACTTTATAAGGAGAAGCGATAGCTCAGTGGTTAGTGAACTGGACTACAAAGGACACGATGTAGGGTTCGATCCCAATCGACGGCTTTCGGTTCACCCATCCTTTAATGGATACGGGATTTTTTTCTGACGAAGTAAAGCGGCACGGGCGTAATACCGACCATATTAGCCCAAAAATCATATGCCGGGGGTCTGTAAAATTTATGGTCACTAACACCATATTCCTTATACGCCACTTGGCGTGACGGGGGCACTTTACTTTTTTTTTTTTTAACTTTATTAGTTAATAAAAGAACGAGAAAAACTGGGTGTACAGGGAAGAAAGCAAATCATGAAGTTTTGTAAAAACAGTTTGAAATGAAGGAAGAGCTAATTAACACAATTGGAACAAGACAAATTGCTTCTTTTTTACACACAGACACTCAATATATTAAAAGTCCTCCTGGATGATAAAATACAGGGAAAACGAGTAAAATGTGGACATATATTCGAGTGGTCGGACAACACCAAGAGATGGACAGAGAAACTTATGATAGCCTTTACCATCAAGGCAAAAACAAAGTGAAATGGCTCACTGTGGTAGCTAACGCATGAAGTGGAGATGACACATGATGATGATGATTTTATTAGCGCTTATTAATCCTAAAATACTGAAATATCGCCTCAATACCGAATTTAAACAAATAATTACATTGGCAACGATTTGTCATAGAAAATGTATTTATTTTCATTGTTTTGCGTTTAAAAGGTAGGGAAGACCACTCCCGTTTTTTTTTCTTTCGATGTTTTGTCTGAGATGTCAAACGTCGATGCTATGTCAATGATGCACTGTGTTGTTCTATCTGAAGAGTCAAACGTCGATGCTATGTCAATGATGCACTGTGTTGTTCTATCTGAAGAGTCAAACGTCGATGCTATGTCAATGATGCACTGTGTTGTTCTATCTGAAGAGTCAAACGTCGATGCTATGTCAATGATGTACTGTGTTGTTCTATCTGAAGAGTCAAGCGTCGATGCTATGTCAATGATGCACTGTGTTGTTCTATCTGAAGAGTCAAACGTCGATGCTATGTCAATGATGCACTATGTTGTTCTATCTAAAGATGTCAAACGTCGATGCTATGTCAATGATGCACTATGTTGTTCTATCTAAAGATGTCAAACGTCGATGCTATGTCATTGATGCACTGTGTTGTTCTATCTAAAGATGTCAAACGTCGATGCTATGTCAATGATGCACTATGTTGTTCTATCTAAAGATGTCAAACGTCGATGCTATGTCATTGATGCACTGTATTATTCTATCTGAAGAGTCAAACTTCGATTTCACTTGACTCCGATCCTACCGCTCTCCTCCTATTCTCCGATTCACCATTGGTGGATTTTATACGCGATAGGAACCTTAGGGGCGTTTTATTTAGGAGCCGCCTTCGTAACCCTGGCCAGAACCTGCTGCAACAGATCATGCAGTACGTGCCCCTTCGTAGTACACACACTCATACTCACAAAGTCTTGTTCCTGAATTGCCCTTTCAATATTCAGAACGGCTTTACATGTATATCCCGAAATCTGATATACACAATCATCTACCAACGCTGTTTTAAAATAAATATTGGTCAAGCTAGCTGTCGCTTATTGGATAGAATCTGTAAAGACTTGTATAACATCGAACGTGATTCTGGCACTCCTGTCTCCTCCCTTTTCAGACCGCCGGGTCATAATCAATACCTCTGATGACTTCCGGGTTACTGGCATCATCTCTTGTTCTTCTGATGACTTCCGGGTTACTGGCATCATCTCTTGTTCTTTTGATGACTTCCGGGTTACTGGCATCATCTCTTGTTCTTATGATGACTTCCGGGTTACTGGCATCATCTCTTGTTCTTCTGATGACTTCCGGGTTACTGGCATCATCTCTTGTTCTTTTGATACCCACAGTCGGCTCACGCTGGAGAACCGATTCTGCCTGTTTTAGCATTCTCCAAAAGAGAGGTTTAAACTGTTTTCACTCTTTTCTTTGATCACTGATTTCCTGTCCTTCTCTACCATGTGCCCTAACCATATTCCTCTCTTCATTATCATTATTATCTCTCTTGCCCTTCTTCCCCTCTCTTGTCACTCCTATATTCTCTCTCTTGCCCTTCTTCCCCTCTCTTGTCACTCCTATATTCTCTCTCCTTTCCACTTTTTCTCGTTGTCATCGTACCCTATGTAAAAAGTAAAAAAAGTAAAGTACCCACGTCACGCCAAGTGGCGTATAGGGAATATGGTGTTAGTGACCCGTCACACCAAGTGGCGTATAGGGAATATGGTGTTAGTGACCCGTCACACCAAGTGGCGTATAGGGAATATGGTGTTAGTGACCCGTCACACCAAGTGGCGTATAGGGAATATGGTGTTAGTGACCCGTCACACCAAGTGGCGTATAGGGAATATGGTGTTAGAGACCATACATTTTACAGACCTTCAGCACATGATTTTTGGGGTAATGTGGTCGGTATTACGCCCGTGCCGCTTTACTTTCCCAGAAAAAAATCCGGTACCCATCTAAGGCTGGGTGAACCCGGAAGCCGTCGGTTGGGATCGAACCCAACCCCTTGTCCTTTGTAGTCCAGTTCAATAACCACTGAGCTATCGCGACTCCCACAGTACCATATGGTCGCCTTTAAATTTTCACCGTGTGGATCCTCTTGGTCCAATTAAATCCTACTTGCCGTATTGTCGATTAATCTTATAACCAACCTTTACGCACATTCTGGCCACCGTCTCTTTCCGCCATTTCCTTCACGAATTTTTTAGATCTGTGTTGTTTTCTGGCTTAGATTTATTTGTTTAATTTGTGTAGTTTGTTTGTTACAACTGATGTTATGTAGAATTAATCTTAATATATGGATGTGAATCATGGAAAATAGGACAACAGTCAGGAAAATCACTGGAGGTTGCAGAATTGTGGTTGTACAGAAGAATGTTGAGAATATCAAGGACAGCTAATAAGAGTAAGGACAACGTTCTGAAAGAGGCCAAATAAAAAAAAAAGAGAGCTAATTTTCAATATTAGGAAGAAACAATCATCATTTTTTGACCATATAATGAGAAGGGAACAGGTGGAGAATATTGTGACAACTGGAAAAATTGAGGGACCAAGAGATTGAGGGAAGCAAAGATAAAAGATAGCAAACAGCTTAAGAGAAAGGCTTAAGGACAATAACAGAAAAGTAAATAACTGTAGAGATGGAAAGTTGCGGAGAGACATGATCACATACGCCAGCAGGCATAGTACTTGATGATGATGATGATGATGATGATATCACAAGTAGGTCTCTCCGCTTGTTTCCTAGTGTTACTAATATTCAATCGATACACCTTCGTTGTGGTTGGCTCTACGATCTAGTAGTCTCGAAGTATTTATTCATGGGTTCACATTTAGCTATTTCTGTCTTTTCATGTGACCAAACCTAATTATTTAATTTGCCATGTATGTATCCAATGTTATATCAATATGCGAGTACATTATTAGTCATCACCATGTGTCATACTGGTTGGCGTAAGCCATCATGTCCTTCCACAATCTTCTATCCACAGTGCATCGTATCAGTTCTGTTGCTGACTGTGGTGTCATGGCATGGAAAACAGTCAACAACAGAACATTATTAGTAACTTTTCTTAATATGTTACTTTTGATCTTATTTCCAGGCAGTTTCCTATTCGCACTCTTACGTGGCTAATACATTTCAATTATTATTTGTTGACATGAGCAAGCTACAGTATTAATGAGAAATAAATGAGCCATGCAACTGAGAGCGAAGTCACAAACCGTAGTAGAAGGGGTAGCTCTGTTGTTGTTCTACAAGACTCAACTAAATACTATATAAAATTGTGATACAATGGTATGAGACAGCTAGACTAATTTAAAGACAAGACAAACTACAACGTTTCGGCAAATACCGTCATCAGGTATTACAAACAAACGTCACTATAAGACAAGTGACGCCGAGAGATAGCAAGGAAATCTGCCCCCGTCACTTGTCTTACTTCTACTATAGTTTGTTATACTTGATGAAGGCTTTTGCTGAAACGTTGTAGTTTATCTTGTCTCAGTGAGTCTCACTATTAGTTTAGCTGCCCCATGCCATTTTATGTTTATTTTATATGTTCCCTGTAGCTGTACTCAAGACCCTGCATAGTATTTAATATTTTGTATATTTGATATTTGTGCTTAACTAATGTATCGACTGAGAGCCTTAATAGTAAAAATACAGAAGTAATGGTCATCATCATCATGTGCCATACCGGTTGGCGTAGGTGATCATGTCCCTCCACAATCTTCTATCTACAGTGCATCGTAACAGTTCTGTTGTTGACTGTTTTCCATGCCATGACACCAAGCTATCCAGTATTTTCTCTCAATGTCGTCCGCGATCTCTCTTTCCTTTTATTTTGCCAGTTGTAACCAAGTATTCCAACTTTCCTCTTCTCATGATGTGCCCGAAAAATGTTGATTGTTTCTTTCTGATGTTTTTTAAGAGCTCCCTTTTTGTGTTGGCCTCTTTGAGAACTTCCTCATTGGTCTTTTTATCTGTCCAGGGAACTTTCAACATTCTTCTGAGAAATCCCATCTCTGTGGCCTCTAATCGTCTTTTCATTTGTTTGTCTACTGTCCATGATTCGCTTCCGTAGGTCAGAATTGGTTCTATATAGCACCGATGAACTCTCTTTCTCATTTTTATTGACAAAGATTTGTTGCATAAGATATTTTTCATTTTCTGAAATGCTATTTTGACCTGAGCTATTCTGCTTTTTATTTCTGTGGTGCATCTCCCATCTGATGTTATTATTGTGCCCAAGTATTTGAAACGTTGCACTTGTTTCAGATTTGTCTCGTTTATTTTTATGGTGCATGATGGTGGTAATTATTTCTTTGATATAACCATTACTTCTGTGTTTTCTTACTATTCAGACTGAGACCTTTCTTGTTGCTTTCTTCTACTATTATGTCTATCATTTCTTGTAGTTCATTCTCTGTCTCTGCTATTAAGACTGTGTCATCCGCATATCGCAAATTATTTATGTTGTGACCGTTGACTTCAATTCCTTTTTTGTCTACTATTAGTAAGTAATAGAGAAGTAATAGTAACAACAAAGAAAAAGACATCACATCAGTGCAAAATAAAGACAAGTGGAACAATATTAAAACAGGTAAATGAATTTAAATATTTGGGAACTTTGTTAACCTCAGACGGAAGATGTACAAAAGAGGTGAGATGCAGAATGGCTCAGGCAAAAGCAGCTTTCCAAAAAATGAGGAAGATACTACTCAATCCATTTTTGACAACAGAAACAAGAAAAAGCGTTCTTAAATGTTATGTAGAGCCACTCTTAACATATGAATGTGGATCATGGACAATAGGGCAACAGACAAGAACATAACTGGAGTCTGTAGAGATGTGGTTTTACAGAAAAATGTTGAGAATACCATGGACAGCTAAGAAGAGAATTGAAAACGTTCTGAAAGAAGTCAAAGCAAAAAGAGAGCTAATTTCCAATATTAGGAAGAAACAATCATTTTTTGGCCATGTAACGAGAAGAGAACAACTGGAATATATTGTAACAACTGGAAAAAATTGAGGGACGAAGAGATAAAGGGAAGCAAAGAGAAAAAATAACAGACAGCTTAAGAGAATAGCTTGGCCGAGGGTCAACAACAGAAATTATAAATAACTGTCGAGATCGAAAGTTGTGGAGAAACATTATCACCTACGCCAGCAGGCCCGGTACTTGATGATGACTGTATCGATCCAAAGCTGCTGGTCAAAGTGGAGAAGATGAAGGAGATGATGTTACCGTATCAACAATTGTCTCTTCACAACACATACCTTGTACTTGCCGTAACCTATGCTCTCAATCCAGTCAGCAACTTCATCCATTGTCCAATAGAAGCAAGCCGGAATGCCAAAAGGGTCATCTCGTCTTTGAATTTCACGACGAATAACGTTTTCAGTCATTTCTAGATGTTTCTAATAAAATGGCTATATTTCAAATGCTTTCAAAACTATTTACTTTATTTTCTTGACATTTATTCGTGGTGACGTATCGCAGATTACGGCTGCAAGTGAGTTTCAGTGGCCTTGACTTCAATGGAAAGTCTTCAGGCAAGATGGTGGAGCTTCAAGCCTATATGTCGTGACGATGGTGACGCGTTTAAAACGGAACTGATGTCACAATGTCATCATCATCATCATCATGTGTCATACCGGTTGGCGTAGGCGATCATGTCCTTCCACAATCTTTTATCCACCGTGCATCGTATTAGTTCTGTTGTTGGCTGTTTTCAATGCAGTGACACCTAGGTATCTAGTATTGAGTTATTGAGTTATTTGCGGGTCATCATCATTGCACTCCGAACATGTCCATAGTTGCTCAGATCCTCTCTTCAGCAATTCCCGTAGTGTCCAGCGACTGACGACTCCAGTTCTATGTTGGTTGATAAGTCTTCTTACACGCCCACTAAACTTCTCATTTCTGGCTGTGCCCAACTTAACTCCCATTTCCATCATTCGAAGAAGTGACGTGGATCTGTGTTTGTCGAAGTCCTGTGCTCTTCCCACATCTCAGAGGGCATTGATGATGTCCGCCCGATCCATTGGTTGCCCGTCCTCAACGACAGCGCAGCTAGCCAACCTGTCCGCTCTTTCAATCCCCGTACTCCCGCATGTCCAGGGACAAAGACAAAGGTGACCTTACGTATTTTGGATTTCTGCAACGACTCCACATGCGTTCAGAGCCCGCCTATATTTTTTTAAAATCATGCTCATCGAATCACTTAGTATACATGCGTGGGTGTAGTCTTGTGACTCTAACCATTTGAATGCCTTGGTCACTGCCGTCGCCTCCATTGTCACGCTACTCGTGGTCATGACGTATGCACCACTGTCTTCCTTGGCTATTCTGTCTGCCGAGCGTGCTGTAAATGCCCATGCACTTCTTTGGTGTCGTCTTACACATCCGTCTGTATAGATGACTGCATCTTTCTCATCGGTGTTATCGCAGATGAGACCGTTGACCTCAGCATTAACCACGACCGGGTTCTGTTCCCTACTTTTCCTGTCGAGTGTGACAATACATGAGAAAGTCCCCTTGAATGACGTAGGCACCGGTATCCACTCCTCACCAACGCTAGTATTGGTAAGCCCACAGACCTGTTTGATGACATCTTCTTGTTTGATACATAATCCTTGAATCTTGTTAACTGTGCTGATCTATGAGCCTCGCATCTTGTTAACTGTGCTGATCTATGAGCCTCGCATCTTGTTAACTGTGCTGATCTATGAGCCTCGCATCTTGTTAACTGTGCTGATCTATGAGCCTCGCATCTTGTTAGTTGTGCTGCTTCTTGAGCCTCGAAACTTGTCAACTGTGCTGCTGCATTATCCTTGAACTCTATTAATTATGCTCTATCAAAAGCTTTGGTGTAGTCTATGAAGCAGGCATATATTGGTTTGTTTACTTCTGTGTACTTTTCGATTAATGTTCTCATGCAGAATATGGCTTCTTTTGTCCCGCTATTTTTCCTAAATCCAAATTGCTGCTCATCTAATTCAGTATTGATTTTATTCTGAATCCTTCTTTGTATAACTTTTAGCAAGATTTTTGTAACATGGCTCATTAGGCTTATTGTTCTAAAGTCACTGCATTCAACTGCACCATTCTTTTTAGGCAATGCAATGAAAGTTGATGTTTTTAGTTCATTTGGTATGTATCCTGTATGGTAAATGTCGTTGCATATGTCTGTAATCACTTCAATGCCAAAATCTTCTAGTGCCTGTATCATCCCTATCTGTATGCTGTCAGGTTCTGCTGCTTTTCCCTTTTCATTGTTTTTATAACTTTTTCCACCTCAGATTTTAAGATTGTATACCCTGATGTACATTTTATAACTGGTTTCTTGCCCCTTTGATCATGAAATAGTTCTGTTATATATTCCTGCCATCTATCTATAATATCTTTATTGTCTGTCAGCATTTTTCCTTTTTTGTCTGCAATGCATCCACCTTCTGTGACTTTTTGAAAAATTTTTTATTAGTCATTCTCTTTATTTCTGTGTGCATTCCTCTTAAGTCTTGTTTGCTTTCCATAGTTTCTATTTCTATACATTTTTGGCTGAGCCAGTCTTCTTTTGCCTTTTTGAACAGTTTGCGTATTTCATTATGTTTTATTGTATTGGGCAGTGTTCTTCGCTTGTCTCCTTTCTTCCATTTTTTCTAAGATTGTATTAGTTATCCATTTTTGTTTTTTGTTCTTTTCTCTTTTGGGTAAGGTGTCGCAGGTTTCTTGTATGCTTTTCTTTAAGCATTGCCATTTGGTTGTTACTTTTTCATCAGGATTTTCTCTTCTGTATTGTTCAATTCCTTTTTTCTAGCAGCTTCTGATATGTGTTCTTTACTTGTATTGTATAGGTATCTTTAATATATTTTTTGATTTAAAGCTGTTATATCCAGTGGATTTGTTGATGAATTAGATTTTTTTCTTGTTTCTCTTTAGTTTGATTTTCATTTTAATCATTACAGGATCGTGATCTGAATTAATATCAGCTCCTGTGTAGGTTTTGGCTTTCTTTATGCTGTTACGGAACCTTTCTTTTATCATTATATAATCTATTTGATTCCTCTTCTTAACTCCAGGGCTTTTCCATGTGTATAGTTTCCTTTTCTCTTGCTCAAAGTAGGTGTTACATATTATCAGCCTATCAATACTATTTTACGCTGGTTTTTTTCCATAAGACCCACCACCTATCCCCTTCGAGGCATGACTGAGTGTTATCTTCCTACATATTAGTTTGTCGCTGATAGAGCTTTGCCTTCCATGGCAGTTACTTTGAAGTTTTTTTTAAAATTACAATTTTTTTCTCTCTCGCATGAAATGTCCAGCGTCTGCAGCAGCCACGCCCACTTCATCTGCCACATTCTGCATCCATCTTCTTCTAGATCTCTCACATCCACGTAGTACAATGCCCACTATAATTGTCTTATTTAAGGATTTATATTGTTTTAGGTGACCAACATATTTTATTTTCCTTGTTTTTATTTTGTTAGCAACAAGTCCTTTTGAATATTAAATTGTTGTAAAACAGACATTTAAAAAGATTTCTTTGCCCCTAACATTCTGTATACTCTTCTTAACGCTCTTATTGAAGACGTTTATATATTTGTCATAAAATCTGCCGTTAATCCATGTTTCACATCCATATGTTGATATGTGAAAAATACAAATTTCCGACAAACCTAAATTTTGTCATTATATTAGTTCTATGCTGTTGTGCTGTTTTAATTTTAGTTTTTTTTTTTTTTTTTTTAATTCAGTCTTCTTGTGATCCCATTCAGAGACTTCTTATCGTTTGTTTGCAGTGAGCCAAGATATTCAAAATGGTAGATTCCTTGCACTTTTTGTACACTAATGCACGCATCAGTTTTAAGATCTCCTTATCTGTTGTAACAAAAAAAATTGCTTATTAGTTGTCCCACTCTTACATTGAACGGATACTATCAATGTTCGTTTAATTAATTAGATGAATTAAACTGATAGAGACCCATTGTAGAGGTCAGGTTCTATCCAATCTGACGGCTTCCGAGTTCACCCAGCTGTAAACGGGTACCGGATACTTTTCTGGGAAAGTAAAGCGGCACGGGCGTAATACCGACCACATTACCCCAAAAATCATGTGCTGAAGGTCTATAATATTTATTATCACTAACACCATATTCCCTATACGCTACTTTGCGAGACGGGGGCTCTTCTTTACTCTTTGCTTTTTTATCTGTCATCGTATTTGTATTTCTGGTAGTGCATGACCTCAATTTTAGACCCCCTCCCAATACCTGATCTACGATGGTAGATAGAACTTTATAAGCAACTGGAAGTTATGATCTATGATGGTAGATAGAACTTTATAAGCAACTGGAAGTTATGATCTATGATGGTAGATAGAACGTTATAAGCAACTGGAAGTTATGATCTATGATGGTAGATAGAACTTTATAAGCAACTGGAAGTTATGATCTACGATGGTAGATAGAACTTTATAAGCAACTGGAAGTTATGATCTATGATGGTAGATAGAACTTTATAAGCAACTGGAAGTTATGATCTACGATGGTAGATAGAACTTTATAAGCAACTGGAAGTTATGATCTACGATGGTAGATAGAACTTTATAAGCAACTGGAAGTTATGATCTATGATGGTAGATAGAACTTTATAAGCAACTGGAAGTTATGATCTATGATGGTAGATAGATGATCTAAAATGTAGGGACAGTGACTTGTATAGTTAGTCACTGCCAAGAAGGAAAGAAACGACAAACCACTTTCTTCATCCCCAATAAATCTTTTATGAGTACAAATATGCGTGTTTGTAATTGTGTATGTTTGAATAAGGACCCTTTCCAAGGGTTAAATATGTCAGGGAAAGTGTTAACTGCAGCATTTTACGAGTAACGTGGTCGATATCACTCTATGTCGCGCTACTTTCCAAGTTAAATGCAATACCCATTTATGGCTGGATGAATTTAGGGATGAAGATGGACGATAGAAGCTCATCGCAAGGTGGAGAGGGAAGAGGAAAACCAGCCTCCTGCTAGCATTCTGGACATAGAAGATCACCGCAAGGTGGAGAGGGACGAGGAAAACCAAACTCCTGTTAGATTCTGGACATAGAAGATCACCGAAAGGTGGAGAGAGACGAGGAGAACCATGCTAGCATTTTGGACATAGAAGCTCACAAAATTGTCTGATTCGTTATGCACGTATGTCAGATTAACTTCCAGCGTATAGTGACTGAAACTGTTCCATACAGGAAACTTGTGATGGAGTCTACTGTCCATCTCCAGTCACAACTGCCAAGCATAACTACATGTCACAACTACCTATCACAAATACCTATCACAACTACCTATCACAAATATCTTCTATTCGAATTTGATGTTTTGTCCCTTCTTGTGTTAGAAGCTTTGATATGATTCCCGTAATAGCAGCCTTGATATGATTCACTTGATAGAAACCATGATATGATTCCCTTGATAGAAACCATGATATGATTCCCGTGATAGCAGCCTTAATATGACTCCCTTGATAGAAACCATGATATGATTCCCTTGATCAAAGCCTTGATATGATTCCCTTGATAGAAGCCTTGATATGATTCCATTGATCAAAGCCTTGATATGACTCCCTTGATAGAAGCCTTGATATGATTCACTTGAAAGAAACCTTGATATGATTCCCGTGGTAGAAGCCTTGATATGATTCCCTTGATAGAAACCATGATATGATTCACTTGATAGACACCTTGATATGATTCCCTTGATAGAAACCTTGATATGATTCCCTTGATAGAAACCAATATATGATTCACGTGATACACACCTTGATATGATTTCCTTGATAGAAACCATGATATGATTCACGTGATAGACACCTTGATATGATTCCCTTGATAGAAACCAATATATGATTCACGTGATAGACACCTTGATATGATTCCCTTGATAGAAACCATGATATGATTCCCTTGATCAAAGCCTTGATATGATTCCCTTGATAGAAGCCTTGATATGATTCCATTGATCAAAGCCTTGATATGACTCCCTTGATAGAAGCCTTGATATGATTCCCTTGATAGAAGCCTTGATATGATTCCCTTGATAGAAACCTTGATATGACTCCCTTGATATGACTCCCTTGATATGACTCCCTTCATAGAAGCATTGATATGACTCACTTGATAGAAACCATGATATGATTCCCTTGATAGAAGCCTTGATATGACTCCCTTGATAGAAACCTTGATATGACTCCCTTGATAGAAGCATTGATATGACTCTCGTGATAGAAGCCTTGATATGATTCCCTTGATAGAGGTCTTGATATGACTCCTATGATAGAAGTTTTGATATGACTCCCATGATAGAAGTCTTGATATGACTCCCATGATAGAAATCCATGATAGAAGTCTTGATATAGCTCCCATTATAGAAGCCTTGATATTACTCCCAAGATAGAAGCCTTGAGATCACTCCCTTCATAGAAACCTTGATATGACTCCCTTGATAGAAGCCTTGATATGACTCCCTTGATAGAAACCTTGATATGATTCCCTTGATAGAAGCATTGATATGAATCTCTTGATAGAAACCATGATATGATTCCCTTGATAGAAGCCTTGATATGACTCCCTTGATAGAAACCTTGATATGACACCCTTGATAGAAGCCTTGATATGACTCCCTTGATAGAAGCATTGATCTGATTCCCTTGATAGAAGTCTTGATATGACTCTCTTGATAGAAACCTTGATATGACTCCCTTGATAGAAGCATTGATATGATTCCCTTGATAGAAGCCTTGATGTGACTCCCTTGTTAGAAACCTTGATATGACTCCCTTGATAGAAGCCTTGATATGACTTTCTTGATAGAAGCATTGATATGACTCCCTTGAAAGAAACCTTGATATGATTCCATTAATAGAATCCTTGATATGACTCACAGTGATAGAAGCCTTGATATGACTCCCATGATAGAAGCCTTGATATGATTCCCTTGATAGAAGACCTGATATGACTCCCATGATAGAAGCTTTGATACGATTCCCATGACAGAATCCTTGATATGACTCCCATTATAGAAACCTTCATATGACTCCCTTGATAGAAACATTGATATGACTCCCATGATAGAATCCTTGATATGATTCCCTTGATAGAAGCCTTGATATGACTCCCATGATAGAAGCCTTGATATGATTTCCTTGATCAAAGCCTTGTTATGATTCCCTTGATAGAAGCCTTGTTATGATTCCCTTGAACAAAACCTTGATATGATTCCCTTGACAGAAACCTTGATATGATTCCCTTGATAGAAGCCTTAATATGATTACCTTGATAGAAGCCTTAATATGATTCCCTTGATAGAAGCCTTGATATGATTCCCTTGATAGAAAACTTGATATAATTCACTTGATAGAAGCCTTGATATGACTCGCATGATAGAAGTCTTGGTATGATTCCCGTGATAGAAACATTGATATAATTTACTTGATATAAGCCTTGAGATGACTCGCATGATATAAGCCTTGGAATGATTCCCTTGATAGAAACCTTGATATGACTCCCTTGATAGAAGCCTTGATATGACTCCCTTGATAGAAGCCTTGATATGATTCCCTTGACAGAAACCATGATATGATTCCCTTGATAGACACCTTGATATGATTCCCTTGATAGAAGCATTGATTTGACTCACTTGATAGAAACCTTGATATAACTCCCTTGATAGAAACCATGATATGATTCCCTTGATTGAAACCATGATATGGTTCATTTGATCAAAGCCTTAATATGATTTCCATGATAGAAGCCTTGATATGATTCCCTTGATAGAAACCATGATATGATTCCCTTGATAGAAACCATGATATGATTGATTTGATCATAGCCTTTATATGATTTTCTTGATAGAAGCCTTGATATGGTTGCCTTGATAGAAGCCTTGATATTATTCCCTTGATCAAAGCCTTGATATGACCCTCTTGATAGAAACTTTGATATGATTCGCTTTATAGACACCTTGATATGATTCCCTTGATAAAAGTATTGATATGACTCCCACGATAGAGGTCTTGATATGACTCCCATGATAGAGGTCTTTATATGACCCCCATGATAGAATCCTTGCTATGATTCCCTTGATAGAAGCCTTGATATGACTCCCATGATAGAATCCTTGATATGATTTCCTTAATAGAAGCCCAGATATGACTCCCTTGATAGAAACCTTGATATGACTCCCATGATAGAATCCTTGAAATGATTCCCTTGATAGAAGCCTTGATATGACTCCCATGATAGAAGCCTTGATATGATTCCCTTAATCAAAGCCTTGGTATGATTCCCTTGATAGAAGCCTTGTTATGATTCCCTTGAACAAAGCCTTGATATGATTCCCTTGACAGAAACCTTGATATGATTCCCTTGATAGAAGCCTTGTTATGGCTCCCTTGATAGAAGCCTTAATATGATTACCTTGATAGAAGCCTTGATATGATTCCCTTGGTAGAAGCCTTGATATGATTTCCTTGATAGAAAACTTGATATAATTCACTTGACAGAAGCCTTGATATGACTCGCATGATAGAAGTCTTGGTATGATTCCCGTGATAGAAACATTGATATGATTCACTTGATAGACACCTTGATATGATTCCTTTGATAGAAACCATGATATGATTCCCTTGATCAAAGCCTTGATATGATTCCCTTGATAGAAGCCTTGATATGATTCCCTTGATAGAAACCATGATATGATTCCCTTGATTGAAACCTTGATATGATTCCCTTGATAGAAACCATGATATGATTCCCTTGATTGAAACCATGATATGGTTCATTTGATCAAAGCCTTAATATGATTTCCATGATAGAAGCCTTGATATGATTCCCTTGATAGAAACCATGATATGATTCCCTTGATTGCAACCATGATATGATTCCCTTGATTGAAACCTTGATATGATTCGCTTGATAGAAACCATGATGTGATTCCCTTGATAGAAACCATGATATGATTGATTTGATCATAGCCTTTATATGATTTTCTTGATAGAAGCCTTGATATGATTGCCTTGATAGAAGCCTTGATATTATTCCCTTGATCAAAGCCTTGATATGACCCTCTTGATAGAAACTTTGATATGATTCGCTTTATAGACACCTTGATATGATTCCCTTGATAAAAGTATTGATATGACTCCCACGATAGAGGTATTGATATGACCCCCATGATAGAAGTCTTGATATGACTCCCACGATAGAGGTCTTGATATTACTCCCATGATAGAAACCTTGATATGATTTCCTTAATATAAGCCCAGATATGACTCCCATGATAGAAGCCTTGATATGATTCCCTTGATAGATGCCTTGATATAACTCCCATGATAGAAACCTTGATATGACTCCCTTGATAGATGCCTTTATATAACTCCCATGATAGAAACCTTGATATGACTCCCTTGATAGATGCATTAACATGATTCCCTTGATAGGAGCCTTGAGATAATTCCCTTGATAGAAGCCTTGATATGACTCCCATGATAAAAGCATTGATATGACTCCCTTGATAGAAGCCTTAATATGATTCCCTTGATAGAAGCCTTGATATGACTCCCATGATAGAAGCATTGATATTATTCCCTTGATCAAAGCCTTGATGTGATTCCCTTGATAGAAGCCTTGCTATGATTCCCTTGATCAAAGCCTTGATATGATTCCATTGATAGAAACCTTGATATGAAGCCCTCGATTGAAACCTTGATATGATTCCCTTGATAGAAACCATGATATGATTCCCTTTATAGAAACCATGATATGATTGATTTGATCATAGCCTTTATATGATTTTCTTGATAGAAGCCTTGATATGATTGCCTTGATAGAAGCCTTGATATTATTCCCTTGATCAAAGCCTTGATATGACCCTCTTGATAGAAACTTTGATATGATTCGCTTTATAGACACCTTGATATGATTCCCTTGATAAAAGTATTGATATGACTCCCACGATAGAAGTCTTGATATGACTCCCACGATAGAAGTCTTAATATGACTCCCATGATAGAAGTCTTGATATGACTCCCATGATAGAGGTCTTGATATGACTCCTATGATAGAAGTCTTGATATAGCTCCCATGATAGAAGCCTTTATATTACTCCCATGATAGAAGCCTTGAGATCACTCCCTTCATAGAAACCTTGATATGACTCCCTTGATAGAAGTCTTGATATGACTCCCTTGATAGAACCATTGATATGACTCCCTTGATAGAAACCTTGATATGATTCCCTTGATAGAAGCATTTATATGACTCCCATGATAGAAGTCCTGATATAGCTTCCTTGATAGAAGCCTTGACTTTACTCCCATGATAGAAGCCTTGCGATAACTCCCTTGATAGAAACCTTGATATGATTCCCTTTATAGAATCTTTGATATGACTCCCTTGATAGAAACCATGATATGATTCCCTTGATAGAAGCCTTGATATGATTCCCTTGATATAAACATTGATATGATTCCCTTGATAGAAACCTTCATATGATTCCCTTGATATAAGTCTTGATATGACTCCCACGACAGAGGTCTTAATATGACTCCCATGATAGAGGTCTTTATATGCCCCCCCCCCATGATAGAAGTCTTCATATGACTCCCATGATAGAAATCTTGATATGACTCCCATGATAGAAGTCTTGATATAGAAGCTATGATATGACTCCATTCATAGAAGCCTTGACAAGACTCCCATGATGGCAGCCTTGATATGACTCCCATTATAGAATCCGTGATATGACCCTTATAATAGAAACTTTGATATGATTCCCATGATAGAAGCCTTGAGATCACTCCCATGATAGAAGCCTTGAGATCACTCTCATGATAGAAGTCTTGATATCACTCCCATGATACAAGCCTTGATATGACTCCCTTGATAGAATCCTTGATATCACTCCCATGATAGAAACCTTGATGTGACTCCCTTGATAGAAATCTTGATATTACTCCCACGATAGAGGTCTTGATATGACTCCCATGATAGAGGTCTTGATATTACTCCCACGATAGAGGTCTTGATATGACTCCCACGAAAGAGGTCTTGATATGACTCCCACGATAGAGGTCTTGATATGACTCCCACGATAGAGGTCTTGATATGACTCCCACGATAGAGGTCTTGATATGACTCCCACGATAGAGGTCTTGATATGACTCCCACAATAGAGGTCTTGATATGACTCCCATAATAGAAGTTTTGATATGACTCCCACGATAGAGCTCTTGATATGACTCCCACGATAGAGATCTTGATATGAGTCCCATAATAGAAGTCTTGATATGTCTCCCACGATAGAGGTCTTGATATGACTCCCATGATAGAGGTCTTGATATGACTCCCACGATAGAGGTCTTGATATGTCTCCCACGATAGAGGTCTTGATATGACTCCCACGATAATGGTCTTGATATGACTCCCACGATAGAGGTCTTGATATGGCTCCCACGATAGAGGTCTTGATATGGCTCCCACGATAGAGGTCTTGATATGACTCCCACGAAAGAGGTCTTGATATGACTCCCATAATAGAAGTCTTCATATGACTCCCACGATAGAGGTCTTGATATGACTCCCACGATAGAGGTCTTGATATGACTCCCACGATAGAGGTCTTGATATGACTCAGATAATAGAAGTCTTGATATTTCCCTCATGATAGAAGCTATGATATGACTCCATTCATAGAAGCCTTGACAAGACTCCCATGATGGCAGCCTTGATATGACTCCCATGATAGAATCCGTGATATGACCCTTATAATAGAAACTTTGATATGATTCCCATGATAGAAGTCTTGATATGACTCCCATGATAGAAGTCTTGATATGACTCCCTTGATAGAACCATTGATATGACTCCCTTGATAGAAACCTTGATATGATTCCCTTGATAGAATCATTTATATGACTCCCATGATAGAAGTCCTGATATAGCTTCCTTGATAGAAGCCTTGACTTTACTCCCATGATAGAAGCCTTGCGATAACTCCCTTGATAGAAACCTTGATATGATTCCCTTTATAGAATCTTTGATATGACTCCCTTGATAGAAACCATGATATGATTCCCTTGATAGAAGCCTTGATATGATTCCCTTGATATAAACATTGATATGATTCCCTTGATAGAAACCTTCATATGATTCCCTTGATATAAGTCTTGATATGACTCCCACGACAGAGGTCTTAATATGACTCCCATGATAGAGGTCTTTATATGCCCCCCCCCCCCATGATAGAAGTCTTCATATGACTCCCATGATAGAAATCTTGATATGACTCCCATGATAGAAGTCTTGATATAGCTCCCATGATAGAAGCCTTGAGATCACTCCTATGATAGAAGCCTTGAGATCACTCTCATGATAGAAGTCTTGATATCACTCCCTTGATACAAGCCTTGATATGACTCCCTTGATAGAATCCTTGATATCACTCCCATGATAGAAACCTTGATGTGACTCCCTTGATAGAAATCTTGATATTACTCCCACGATAGAGGTCTTGATATGACTCCCATGATAGAGGTCTTGATATTACTCCCACGATAGAGGTCTTGATATGACTCCCACGAAAGAGGTCTTGATATGACTCCCACGATAGAGGTCTTGATATGACTCCCACGATAGAGGTCTTGATATGACTCCCACGATAGAGGTCTTGATATGACTCCCACGATAGAGGTCTGGATATGACTCCCACGATAGAGGTCTTGATATGACTCCCATAATATAAGTTTTGATATGACTCCCACGATAGAGCTCTTGATATGACTCCCACGATAGAGATCTTGATATGACTCCCATAATAGAAGTCTTGATATGTCTCCCACGATAGAGGTCTTGATATGACTCCCACGATAAAGGTCTTGATATGACTCCCACGATAGAGGTCTTGATATGGCTCCCACGATAGAGGTCTTGATATGGCTCCCACGATAGAGGTCTTGATATGACTCCCACGAAAGAGGTCTTGATATGACTCCCATAATAGAAGTCTTCATATGACTCCCACGATAGAGGTCTTGATATGACTCCCAAGATAGAGGTCTTGATATGACTCCCACGATAGAGGTCTTGATATGACTCAGATAATAGAAGTCTTGATATTTCCCTCATGATAGAAGCTATGATATGACTCCATTCATAGAAGCCTTGACAAGACTCCCATGATGGCAGCCTTGATATGACTCCCATGATAGAATCCGTGATATGACCCTTATAATAGAAACTTTGATATGATTCCCATGATAGAAGTCTTGATATGACTCCCATGATAGAAGTCTTGATATGACTCCCATGATAGAAGTCTTGATATGACTCCCATGATAGAAAGCTTGATATGACTTTCATGTTAGAAGCCTTAATATGACTCCCATGTTAGAAGCATTGTTATCACTCCCATAACAAAAGTCTTAATATGACTCCGGTGTTAGAAGCCTTGATTTGACTTAATAACCCAGGTCTTGTTTAAATACAAGACGTATAATGGCATGCGTAATAATTCGCCCATTGTGTACTGTGTATGTATGTATACATATATACACGTACACGCACACATATGTACACAGCCATGCGTGCACACTTTCATACACGCACCCCCACACACCTATGCCTTTAAACCCGCACATATAACTCAAATGTAATAGTTATAATTCAGCTAAATAGTTTCTTTTTTCCTTTCTTACACAGTTCACGGACGTGGCAAAGCTATTAACAGGCACTTTCAACGTCACAGCGTTTGACTCCTTCACAGCTCCGAGCAGAAAACTCACACAGTCTTACAGAGCTCCGTGCCAACATCACGCCTTGTTCATCTTAATGTTTTAGAATAATTTTGACAGTTCGCAGAACGAATTTTACCGGTACTCTGGTTTTTATGTTTTTCCTCGTCGCATGATGTGTGATTAGATTACAATCTAGTGCGTTCTAGTTACGTTCTTTGTGAAATACGTCATAGAATCGACTTTTGATATTTAATTGCAAATATTCTGGCGCAGATGTCATATTTAATGGAGTTTTTCATCAAATATATACTTTATTTGTGTGATTGAGCCAAACATTACAAAAACACATCGAGACTAATAGTCACATTCATAATCACAGACTAATCTAACGACTAGATAATATTAGTGGCCATTATCATCCGTGATTGACGAGCAGAATCTTGCAAGGCATGTATGTTTTTACTGTTTTCATTATCCACACGGAGATATTCTTTAAATATGTTTTAAACTAATCCAGTGTTTGTTTATTGTTAGCTAATGCCATTATTTTCTGTTATGGATGTGTTTCGATTTCATGAACATAATTAACATCTACATCATATAGCAAACAAAGATTAGAGAATATCCATTTTTATGAATATATGAGTTCGTCGTCTTCTTCTTCTTCTTCTTTCCTTCCTCATTTGCCTTTCAGTGTCTAGGGGAGATATAATTTGCGGTCTTTTGCTCTTCTGTTCGCCTCTGCTGCTGTTATGTTTCCTAGTGCTTCTAATATTCCATCGATCCATCTTTTTCGTGGTCGACCCTTCGGTCTGGTGTTCTCACAACGTTTGTTGAAGGCTCGTTGTGTTGTGTTTTGTTCTTTCTGCCTTGTCACGTGGCCAAACCATTTTATCTGTTGTTTCCTTATATATTCTATGGCGGGGGCTATTCCTAGCTTTTTTCTCAGTTCTTCATTTCTGATCTTATCTCTCAGACTGTTTCCTGTCATTCGTCTAACACATTTCATCTCTGTAGAGGTTATTTTTCTTATTGTTCTTGCATTTAGGGTTCAGGTCTGGCATTGGTAGCACAACGTTGGGATGAAGATTGTATTGTACAGTGCTCGTTTTGCCTCCAGAGTTATTTACTTGTTGGACAATAGTGGTGATAACTGTCCGATGATTTGACAAGCTTTGTTGCATCTTGATTCTATCTCTGCCGTTTGAGAATTATCGTTTGTCATTAGACTTCCTAGGTATTTGAATTCCTCTACTTGTTTTAGTTGTCTGCCTTCTATAGTTATGTTGATGTTCTGTTTATTTTTGGCGACATTCATGACTTCTGTTTTGTTGATGTTGATTTTCATGTTGTATTTTGTGCCTGAGATGTTGAGTTTGTTTAAGTGTTCTTGTAGGTCTTCTATTGTTTCATGTATTAGTGCCTGATCGTCTGCAAATAAAAGCTCGTTGATCTTCTCTGTCTCTGATGGGTTGGCTAGCTTGCATATATGGTCCATGTATGTAATAAACAGTAGGGGGGATAGTACGCACCCATGTCTTACACCTGATCTAACTTCGAAGTGGTCTGTGTAGCCAACTGCTGTTCTGACCCTGCAGCTGCTGTTGACGTAGATACTTTTAATAAGGTTGGTTAGATGTTGGCTTACTCCGTATGTTGTTAGTATCTCCCACAGTTGTTCTCTCTTTAATTTATGAGTTCGTGATCTACATATACCAGCCGTGCAATGATGAAGCGGCTCTACAAGTGTCAATTAATACCAACAGCATCATTCAGTCATAATAAATTGTTAACAGGCACAGTGTTTATTAACTTTTACATCGTTTTAAAAGTATCAAAAGGAACAGTAGAAATAATAAAAATAGCAGTAATAACTGTAAAAATAGTAGTAATAGTAATAATAATAATAACAATAACAGAAGAGCTTTTGTATAATGAGTAATAGTCGTAATGGTAAAAGAAACGGTGGTAGAACTAGTAATTGGAATAATATTAGCAGAAACGGGGGTGGACTAGTAATTGTAATTATAGGTACAGAAATAGTAGCAGAACTAGTAATTGTAATAAGAGTAACAGTAACTTTCGTAGACCTAGTAATAGTAGAAAAAACAGTAGTAGAAACTAGCAGTATTCGTATAACTTCATTAATATTAGTAGAAAATAGAGTTTTCTTTTAACTTCATTAATAGTAGTAGAAACTAGCAGCATTCGTATAACTTCATTAATAGTAGTAGAAAATAGAGTTTTCTTTTAACTTCATTAATAGTAGTAGAAAATAGAGTTTTCTTTTAACTTCATTAATAGTATTAGAAACTAGCAGTATTTGTATAACTTCAATAATAGTAGTAGAAAATAGAGTTTTCGTATAACTTCAATAATAGTAGCAGATCTGACAGTTTTCTTATAACTTCAATAATGGTAGCAGAAACTAGCAGTATTCTTATAACTTGAATAATAGTAGTAGAAAATAGCAGTATTCGTATAAATTCAATAATAATAGTAGATCTAACAGTTTTATTATAACTTCAATGACAGTAGCAGAAACTAGCAGTATTCTTATAACTTCAATAATAGTATTATAAAATAGCAGTATTCGTATAACTTCAATAATAGTAGTAGAAACTAGCAGTATTCTTATAACTTCAATAATAGTAGGAGAAACAGGTTTCTTATAACTTCAATAATAGTAGTAAAAACTAGCAGTTTTCTTATAACTTCAATAATAGTAGCAGAAACTAGCAGTATTTGTGTAACTTCAATAATAGTAGCAGAAACTAGCTGTATTTGTGTAACTTCAATAATAGTAGCAGAAACTAGCAGTATTTGTGTAACTTCAATAATAGTAGCAGAACCTAGCAGTATTCGTATAACTTCAATAATAGTAGCAGAAACTAGCAGTATTCTTATAACTTCAATAATAGTAGCAGAACCTAGCAGTATTTGTGTAACTTCAATAATAGTAGCAGAAACTAGCTGTATTTGTGTAACTTCAATAATAGTAGCAGAAACTAGCAGTATTTGTGTAACTTCAATAATAGTAGCAGAACCTAGCAGTATTCGTATAACTTCAATAATAGTAGCAGAAACTAGCAGTATTCTTATAACTTCAATAATAGTAGCAGAAACTAGCAGTTTTCTTATAACTTCAATAATAGTAGCAGAAACTAGCAGTATTTGTGTAACTTCAATAATAGTAGCAGAAACTAGCTGTATTTGTGTAACTTCAATAATAGTAGCAGAAACTAGCAGTATTTGTGTAACTTCAATAATAGTAGCAGAACCTAGCAGTATTCGTATAACTTCAATAATAGTAGCAGAAACTAGCAGTATTCTTATAACTTCAATAATAGTAGCAGAACCTAGCAGTATTTGTGTAACTTCAATAATAGTAGCAGAAACTAGCAGTATTCCTATAACGTCAATAATAGTAGTAGAAACTATCAGTTTTCTTATAACTTCAATAATAGTAGCAGAAACTAGCAGTATTTGTATAACTTCAATAATAGTAGCAGAAACTAGCAGTATTTGTATAACTTCAATAATAGTAGCAGAAACTAGCAGTATTCCTATAACGTCAATAATAGTAGTAGAAACTAGCAGTTTTCTTATAACTTCAATAATAGTAGCAGAAACTAGCAGTATTTGTATAACTTCAATAATTGTAGCTGTGAAGGAGCGATGGTTACCTTCTATGAGGCAAAGCAATTATTGCGCACCATAATATACATATTTTTCCATTTATTTAATCTTCCTTATGTTGTTTCCTTTGATATTCTGCACCATTAAGAATTTTGCGTCCTGGATAATTGCACTTTATACAGGGTGTTTTTAAAGTTGCAGTGCAGTGAATTTCTACTCTCGGAAGAAAAACGTCACCAGAAATGCGGTGAACTAATGCGTTACACAAATTGTAAAATATTCAAATATACTTGACTGCTATCAGCGAGCTTATAATGGGTAATGTTGGTATTAACACAATAAAGTGCCTAAAGCATATGTTGAAAATGTCCACCACGGGCCTCAAGACATGTCGTGATTCGTCTTTCCATATTTGCGAAAACCTTCAGAATAATGTCTGGTGATATTTGTTTAATCTTGTCTACTATTTCAGTCTTTAGGTCATTAATTGTCTGCGGATTATTTTCATAAACTTTCCCCTTCAATGCCCCCCACAGATAATAATCTGGGGGTGTTAGATCTGGTGAACGAGCAGGCCAGATTCCACGTGAAATAATGCGATTTGCAAATATGCTTTCTAAATAATTGAGTGTTGTTGTGGCTGTGTGTGCTGTTGCCCCATCCTGCTGAAACCAGGATTCCATAATTTCCCGTTCTGTAAGGTGTGCTATGAACGGTTCCAGAATTAAAGTACGGTAACGTTCTGCATTTATTGTTTCATTAAAAAATATAGGTCCTATTATCCGCATACGACTTATAGCGCACCACACTCCGACTTTTTGATCGTAAAGCGGCACTTGATGAAATTCATGGGGGTTTTCACTGCTCCACAGCCGATTGTTCTGACTGTTCACATAACCGGATAAATGAAACCAGGCCTCATCAGTGAAAAAAGTGACGTCAAGGATGGCAGCGCCATGTTCATAAATAAAATTCTGAAACCACATGCAATAGTTTAAACGGGATTCATAATCTCTTTCTTGGAGTTGAGACACTTCAGTTAATTTGTATGGACGATAGTGTAGTTCACTTCTTAAAACCTTGTGAACAGAACTCTTAGATATTTGCACCTGTTGAGACAAGTGGTTTAAAGATGCATTTGGACTCATTGTAATTCTGCCTTGGAGTTCCATAATTTGGTCTTGTGAAATTGAAGGTCTTCCAGATCGGTGGGTGTTTCTTTAATGACTGTGCATTATTTGAAAATCTAGTTGTTCCAATTTATTTATGTAAATCACGCATCATGTACTGCTGTAGCTTGTTCCTTTTTCGGTAAAGTTAAACATATAACATCACTATTCACAAAAGGTATTCGAAATATCCACCACGTTTTAGTTGGCAAATATTGATACGTTTTTTCATATTGTCAAAAACCTTACGCAGTATGGGCTGTGTAACATTATTAATGTTGTTGGCGATTGAAACCTGCAGCTCATCGAGTGTGTAGGGATTGTTTTCGTACACTTTTCCTTTCAGTTCACCCCAGAGATAGTAGTCCATAGGAGTAAGATCAGGAGACCGTGCAGGCCAAATTCCACGAGAGACTATACGATTAGCAAAAATTTCATATAAAAATTCCAGTGATTTTACAGCAGTGTGAGCAGTTGCGCCATCTTGTTGAAACCAAGCTTTTTCAATTTCTGGCTCAGAAAGTTGGGTTACGAATCGCTCCAGTATGTTAATTCTGTATCTTTCTGAATTTATTGTGTCATAGAAGAAAATTGGGCCGATTATCCGCTGACGACTCATTGCACACCACACTCCTACTTTCTGATCGTGGAGAGGCACTGGGTGCAATGCATGCGGATTTTCATCACTCCAAAAGACGATCATTCTGCCTATTCACGTACCCAGACAAATGGAACCATGCTTCATCTGTGAAGAAAGTGAAGTCAAGGATTTCCTCACCTGCTTGGGCTAGAAAATTCTTAAACCACATACAATAATTAATTCTGGATTGGTGATCTAATTCTTTTAATTGAGGAACGACGGAAAATTTGTACGGATGTAACTTTAATTTTTTTTTCAGAACTCTATGAACAGTACTGCTTGATTTGTGTACTTGTTGAGCCAGCTTTCTTATTGATTTGCCAGGACTCATTAGAATGCTGTCCTGGATGTTGAGAGATGTTACTTCAAGAACAGATGGTCTACCAGGACGGCTAACATCATGTACACTACCGGTGTTTTGAAATTTGATTATTAAATTACTCACAGTATTTCGATGAGGCACTGGTGTATCAGGAAATCTATTCACAAATTGTTCAACAACCCCATTCGAATACTTGCCGCCGTTACGGAACACATGCTCCACTATAAATACTCTTTCTTCAATCGTTAACACCATTGTAAGCCAGATCTATCATGTAGCAGTGATGTTTAAATGAACACGTAAATGGTGCTTGAACTATTACGTCATACATAGATACAATTTAGGTGCGTAATTATTTCAACAACAAAAAATGCACAGTCATTAAAGAGACACCCTATATTTCCTCATGCTAGACCCCTGAGTACTACTACTAGCACAAATGTAATAACAGATATAGTAGCAGATATAGTAGTAGTTGTTGTAGAAATAATAACATAAACATATATAGTTTTTTTGTAATAGTAGTAATATTAATAGTAATAGATCCAGTAATAAACAACTATAACAAAACTAGGAACAGCGGGAGTTGTAAAATCGTAGCAGTAGCTTATCTAGAGACCGCATCAAATGGTACAGTTACATGCTGTGAAAAATGTTGGAGGCTCAATGACTATCATTGTCTGTTCCAAAAACAATTTGGCTGCTGCAGGAGCAGGCTATAGAGGAATATCTTTAGGACAATTTAAAAGAATATGACGCATAAAAAAAACCCAGAATTGCCAGATGGCAAATCGAAGACCTATTCAACATATCAGGAGAACTTGTCCTTGGGATGCATACACTTCTCACCAACAATAAGAATCTATTTTAGAAAATAGAACGAAGTATTAAAGTATTTACACAGAGAGAGCTTGAAAACATCTCTCAGAAGAGATCATAGAGGTTTTAATTACCAGGTAGATGCTTCTTAGAAGCGCTCGTGGGCGTTAATTGCCTAGCGGACGCTTTAACTCACGAATATACAAACAATCATCATTTTATGGCCATGTTATGAGAAGGGAACAGCTGGTATATATTGTAACAACTGGGAAAATTGACGGTCATCATGATGGCTGATCGTTTATCCCTAAACCGACCGTACGCATATAATGAAAGGCGAAATGGCGGTGTTTTGTTCATGACTTTGCAGCCCCGGTGTGACTCACGGAGTTTCATGTTGGCCAGGAGGTATGTTGTCTTGTTTCAAGACTGTGAGATCGAGGGTAGACTTGTGGACTGGTTTATCATTTCACAGATTCACATTGCAAGGGAGATCTCAGCGCTCACGGACTGTGTTGTTCGATGTCCGATGTGGATAATCCGACGACTAACTGTGCTTCATATGTTCGGATGACGAGACAAAAACGATGTCCTAACATCATCAAGCGCTAAACATTTTAGCAAAAAAAAGGACGATCAACATTTTCGGGAGGACCTTAACTTCTGGTCAATATGGCGGACAGGCGGCAGGAACAGTTATAGGCTGTGTATGAAAAGTGTTCCTTATTGCAGTATCCTCATATTCTAAGTCCGGCTTGCTGCGGGAGCTACTAAGTTAAGTGCTCTGTGCACACTGTGAACTGTGTGTTTCATCCGTTTTGATCGCGTTTCGATGTTCCGATTGCTTACGATGAATGATGATATTGTTTGACGGGGAACAGATGGCTGTGTTAACTTTCTGTGCGGTTTCGCCTTATGTCTTTTGGTATTCTGAGACTGCTATGATGGGGACTAAGGCTGCCTTTCTTTGTTCAGGAGATGATATATTATATCGGATGATTCCATGGCATGGGCGTTTGAGCAATTATGGGTTTTAATTCGTTTGCAGTGATACCGAGGCCTTCCATAACCATCGAGGGACGAAGAGATAGATGGAAGCAAAGAGAAAAGATACCAGACAGCTTAAGAGAATGGCTTGGCAGAATGTCAACAACATAAATTGTCGAGATCAAAAGTTGTGGAGAGACATAATCACCTACCCCAGCAGGCTTGGTACTTAATGATGATGATGATACAAACTGTGATATTACAAATATAATTAATTTTTGAAAGAAAGGGTGGTGGGGAAGATAATGGTGTGTGTTTCGGAAAGAAGGAAGAGCTATCATCGACCATTGTCAAACGTTTGATAGAATAATAACAAGGATGGAACTGAAGGTCCCAACATTTGCTCAAACACAAGGTCATTTCTATAAGTTGATGCTGTTGCCAGATGCGTTAATAACCACAGCATCTCTGACATCTTTCAATAATAACAAAGTGGATGAGATCTCTCTCTCTCTCTCTCTCTCTCTCTCTCTGCGATCAAGTCTCAATCAGAGTAGGATTCCAGACTCTCTTACGAAGTCAGCTGTCAGTTTAAGTGATTCGATTGTCCCATATAGTTTATCTTCCAGTGAGGTGGGCGTGGACCACATTGTCCTATATAGTTTCTCTTCCAGGGAGGTGGGCGTGGACCACATTGTCCTATATAGTTTCTCTTCCAGGGAGGTGGGCGTGGACCACATTGTCCTATATAGTTTCTCTTCCAGGGAGGTGGGCGTGGACCACATTGTCCTATATAGTTTCTCTTCCAGGGAGGTGGGCGTGGACCACATTGTCCTATATAGTTTCTCTTCCAGGGAGGTGGACGTGGACCACATTGTCCTATATAGTTTCTCTTCCAGGGAGGTGGGCGTGGACCACATTGTCCTATATAGTTTCTCTTCCAGGGAGGTGGGCGTGGACCACATTGTCCTATATAGTTTCTCTTCCAGGGAGGTGGGCGTGGACCACATTTTCCTATATAGTTTCTCTTCCAGCGAGGTGGGCGTGGACCACATTGTCCTATATAGTTTCTCTTCCAGCGAGGTGGGCGTGGACCACATTGTCCTATATAGTTTCTCTTCCAGGGAGGTGGGCGTGGACCACATTTTCCTATATAGTTTCTCTTCCAGGGAGGTGGGCGTGGACCACATTGTCCTATGGATGAAATGAAAACAGTTCAAGAGCATCTATCTAATAATCTTCATAATAGAGATTTATCGAATACCTTTAGACTGCAGCGTTTTGAGAAATGAACATACCCTAGACAAGCGAACAAAAAGAGAGTGAAAACTTGAAAAAGACCATCTGGACAATTTTTTTTTCTTTTCTTACCACGTGTCGAGAAACTATATAGTAAGTTGTGACCCTTGTGGCATCTGGTCGGCTGTAGAAGACGACAATTCGATTATTAAATGTCATTAAACGCAAAAGGGAAGCAACGCCTTCCAGAAACATAATATGTAAGATGGAGAGACCAGATTATCTTACTTCGTCTTTGAACTGAACAATGAAAATAACGCAGTTTCTTTTTTGCCTATCGGCGTCGAGGAGCGATATGGTTCTCTGTTGCTCTTCTATTGACCTGTTCTGCTGTTATATACCTCTGATTATTTCTAGTATATCGTTTATCCCGCTGTTATATACTTCTGATTATTTCTTGTATACCGTTTATCCCGCTGTTATATACTTCTGATTATTTCTAGTATACCGTTTATCCACCTTTTTCTAAGTCGGTCTCTTGGTCTGGTGTTCTCGCATCGTTTGTTGGTGACTCGTCGTGTTAGAGTTAGTTAGTTCTTTGTGTCTTATAATATCCCCGAACCACTTGATCTGTTGTCGCTTTATGTATTCAATTACTGGCTCCCTTCCTAGTCTTTTTCGTAACTCTTCATTTTCTTCATCTTATCTCTCAGTCTGTTTGCTGTTATGCGACTGACACACTTCATTTTTATAATGCAGTACATACACTTACATATTCAAGTGAAGGCTAATGGTAGAATGCAAGATTTTCTCCAGCCGTTCTAAAGTTGAGCAGTAGAACTACTTATATAGAGAAGCTGAATGATCTTAATGAAACCCTGACGCAGCCAGCAGACTTCCTCAGCAAGCCTGAAATCCCAGTCTCACCGAGTGACTGACTCATGTATATTGTGAGTAGCGTCTGTGAAACGAATCAGTCAGCGACTCAATGCTAAGAGATGTATTATCCCAAGTTGCAATCGAAGAATAAAGACAACCCCGGTATGTTGCGATGTGGCCTGATGTGTAGGACCAACAGTGTTGCACTTTGATGTAATACACGAGCCACACAACGTACGCTCATTTTAGTCATTTTTCAAGACCTGGGAGGGGGTGGGGGAAGGACATGAATCATAGGAAGAGCGTCAAAAACAAGCACACACACACACACGTAGAATGTTAGTTTATTATGTATAGGAGTTGACAATATTACCATTATACTATATATTATACCATTTTTGACAATAAAAACAAGAAAAAGAGTTCTTAAATGTTACGTAGAGCCAGTCTTAACATATGGATGCGAATCGTGGACAATATGACAACAGACAAGAAAATCACTGGAGTCTGTAGAAATGTGATTTTACAGAAGAATGTTGAGAGTACCATGGGCAGCTAAGAAGAGTAATGAAGATGTTCTGAGAGAGGTCAAAGCAAAAAGAGAGCTAATTTCCAATATTAGGAAGAAACAATTATCATTTTTTGGCCATGTAATGAGAATAGAACAACTGGAATATATTGTAGCAACTGGAAAAATTGAGGGACGAAGAGATAGAGGGAAGCAAAGAGAAAAAATAACAGACAGCTTAAGAGAATGGCTTGGCAGAAGGTCAACAACAGAAATGATAAATAGCTGCCGAGATCGAAAGTTGTGGAGAGACATGATCACCTACGCCAACAGGCCCGGTACTTGATGATGATGTATAGGTGAAAAATAATAATAAATGAATATTATTGTGGAGGTTAACTCCCGAGGCAACATCAACGAATCATTTCATGGAAAGAGGTGAGTTTATAACACTCGGAACAAACATTTACAAATAATCTTTTTTTTCCCCTTGTATTGTAAACAGACCTCTTCTCCTGAAATGATTCGCCGCTATATTGTATAGGCATAAATATATGAAACAAAGAGATGTTACTTTCCGCTGTTGTTGTTTTTATCGAAATACCAGCTAATCAGACCTAGCAAAAGTGGCGTCGGGTGAAAGGTGATCTCAACAGACGAAAATGAAGCTCTGAATGAAGATGTTATGACTAAATAACAAAGTTAAACTCAAACGGAAATAATGCCTTCCCAGATGGTCTTGAGATTTATTATTGTTGTTTGGTACGTCCAAGGATGGCTGCCATGGAGAGCCAATTTACTCTGTCTCTCGTCATGATTGTGCACATGTTCATCTATTGATGTTATCAGTCCACTTTAGTCTTGGTCAGCTCTGCTTCGTCTTCCTTGTACCTTCAATTCCAAGCTGATCTTCGCCAGGGTATTCTGCCTCTTCAAACGTCTCACAATTTTCAGTTCTCTTTATCGACTTGTGTTATATGGTTCTTTTTTTACATTCTCAGTTGGTTCAGAACTTCACAGTTTCTCTTTTTTTCCATCTTGTGGACAAGGCATTTATGTTCTCGAACAATGTCCATTAGCACTGCAATCTCTTGCCTGACAATACAGAGACATTTTAGTGCAGTGCACGAAGTCCGTGACATCAATGAGAGCATCTCCTAACTCGAGGAAAGATACAAGAATCATAGAGTACCCGGATGGTTATCTCTGACAAGTTATAAGAAGACAGGACATCTCTGTAGATAAAATCATTGATGTGAATGAAGAACGAAAATGTCGATGCTCATGTTTACATAATTACCAAATTACCCTCCATAAATTATGGCATTCCTTATCTGTGTTCGTTGATCGTCTAGGTCAGAATGTTTGACATCAAAGAAATGTTGACAACGTTCCTGCTACTGATGCACACAGCCACAACGATCAACTGTCACCCCCAGTGCCTGGACTTTCGTGCTCCTTTCACGCCGGGCGGGCAGTTAAGCTTTTGTTTGGACTACTCTACGCTTGGCTGTTGTGGGTAAGTGACTCGTATATTCTGTTTGGACTACTCTACGCTTGGCTGTTGTGGGTAAGTGACTCGTATATTCTGTTTGGATTACTCTACGCTTGGCTGTTGTGGGTAAGTGACTCGTATATTCTGTTTGGGCTACTCTACGCTTGGCTGTTGTGGGTAAGTGACTCGTATATTCTGTTTGGACTACTCTACGCTTGGCTGTTGTGGGTAAGTGACTCGTATATTCTGTTTGGACTACTCTACGCTTGGCTGTTGTGGGTAAGTGACTCGTATATTCTGTTTGGATTACTCTACGCTTGGCTGTTGTGGGTAAGTGACTCGTACATTCTGTTTGTATTTCTCTACGCTTGGCTGTTGTGGGTAAGTGACTCGTATATTCTGTTTGGACTACTCTACGCTTGGCTGTTGTGGGTAAGTGACTCGTATATTCTGTTTGGACTACTCTACGCTTGGCTGTTGTGGGTAAGTGACACGTATATTCTGTTTGTATTTCTCTACGCTTGTCTGTTGTGGGTAAGTGACTCGTATATTCTGTTTGTCTTTCTCTACGCTTGGCTGTTGTGGGTAAGTGACTCGTATATTCTGTTTGTATTACTCTACGCTTGGCTGTTGTGGGTAAGTGACTCGTACATTCTGTTTGTATTTCTCTACGCTTGGCTGTTGTGGGTAAGTGACTCGTATATTCTGTTTGGACTACTCTACGCTTGGCTGTTGTGGGTAAGTGACTCGTATATTCTGTTTGGACTACTCTACGCTTGGCTGTTGTGGGTAAGTGACTCGTATATTCTGTTTGGACTACTCTACGCTTGGCTGTTGTGGGTAAGTGACACGTATATTCTGTTTGGACTACTCTACGCTTGGCTGTTGTAGGTAAGTGACACGTATATTCTGTTTGAACTACTCTACGCTTGGCTGTTGTGGGTAAGTGACTCGTATATTCTGTTTGGATTACTCTACGCTTGGCTGTTGTGGGTAAGTGACTCGTATATTCTGTTTGGACTACTCTACGCTTGGCTGTTGTGGGTAAGTGACACGTATATTCTGTTTGGACTACTCTACGCTTGGCTGTTGTGGG